>CM052542.1:140388570-140524682 GCA_028533065.1 Trachops cirrhosus | reverse complement strand
AGGATAGAAACTGTACTGAATAAACTAAAATAAAAATTTAAAAAAAAAAAACAAAAAAACTATGGTACATTTACACAATGGAATTCTATGCAGCAGAAAGAAAGAAGGAGCTCCTACCCTTTGCGACAGCATGGATGGAACTGGAAAGCATTATGCTAAACGAAATAAGCCAGATGGTGAAAGACAAATACCATATGATCTCACCTTTAACAGGAGCCTAATCAACAGTTTCTAATTTGTATATCTTGACCCTGAGAAAGTGCTGGAAGCTCATCTTCCCAGCCCAGTGATACTTAAGAATGGCAAATGCTGCACCTGGAAGCGTGATGGAGCATGACTAACTTACTGCCCAGTCTTGGGCTCATGACCCGTCAAATCCTGACCATCTCAGTCTCTTTCTGATGCCCTCAGAAAGCTATTTTGTATTTCTTTCGATGCAATAGTTGTTCTCCGTCAGTTTTTAATTTTGTTAAGCAATCAGGCGTCAGTTAGGACAATGGGTCCAAATGAATGTAGCAATCAAACCTTTTTTTCATTTACTGCCACAGTGCAGACCAGAGGCAAAAAGAAGGGCTAGCTCCCCTGTGTTTCACTTACCCCCATGAAACAGAACCCTAGGAGGGACAGGTGGATGCAGTTCAGACAAAGAGAAACTAATTGTCTCACTGCAGAGGAGCTTGAAACACAAGGATCCAGTCTCCTTATGGACACACAGGCAGATGGGAAGGAGATGGGGAAAGGCTAGAAATGAAAATGTACTGAGTCACAGTGGAGAAAAATGTCCCAGTTGAAGATCCTAATAAAATGATCTAGGTGGAGGTGCCTCACCTGAGGCCCCCAATAAGGAGACCTCTGAATAGGGGGCTGAGTCCTTGAACGCCACTTCCCCCAGAAAACCGCCATGCTCTTGCTGTGTGCTAAGTCCGGATGTGGACAGCAACTTCTCCCATGACTTGACAGGTGGATCCTTGTAACTGCCGACAGGCAGGTCTGAAGGACCATGAAGGGTCCTGGAGCCAAACCTCTCCCTAAGGATGCTGTTTAATGTATTCACACTATTCAACTCCCTCTAGTTTGACTGTTGATTATTATAGTTGTTGTTATTATGAAGTTCAATATAGCCTACTTGGCTAAGTACATGCTGCTTCTTCCTGATTCATTAGTTCTATCTCCCTCTGTGGACAATTCCATTCATTGGTACTCCAGGTCCTATTTACAGAATCTGCTAACTGTATCCAACATCAGTGTCGTTATGGACATAAGATAAATATTGGTGTATTATTTTATATATACATACAAATGTATGCATATATATGTCAACATATATATTTATAAACAAATTTGATAGATGATTTTCTGAGAGAAATTCTATAGAGGGACTTTAAAGTAATTAGGAGGAATGTTGCAGAAATAAAGTCTATAAACTTCTAAGTCTATAGGAGTTTATAATTCTGTCTTCATTTTTATTTAATATCTTTATTTCTTCTTTTACTTCTTTCTTCCTGTTAAAGGAGAAAGTCCTGAAATCAACTGACCCTGATGCCACTGTCTGAGGGTTTTCTATCCCAAAGTGTGAGTGTTCGCTCTGAACCCCAGTGCGCGTCTTAGGGGGCACAGGCAGCGCCAGAATGCGATTCAGTGCATCCGCTCTACAGCGTGGCGTGGCTCCCAGTGGGGGTGCGGCGTGGCTCATTTTCTGGTCATTAAACAAGAAAAGACCATTTAAATTTTACAGCAGAAACCTTATACGGCACAAACAATGTATTGTTGCATGCAGGGAAGGCAACCCTATCTGCTACTCTGAACAAGATCAGGGCTTCCCAGGGTCTGCTTCCACTCCTGATAGTGCTGCGTCACCACAGCTCCTGTATCAGATTGCTAGTCTATATACAGTACGAAGAAATGGTGACATTTGGAGTTTCTATCGATCATGTAACCTACTGCTAAAGCTCCCTGACCTAGTTACTCTCAATTTCATGCTATATTTTGACATTTTAACAAAATCACAATGGCACTCACTTGCACCCCAGCCCCTACCACAGCACAAAGACAGAACCATTGCTTGGTTTAATCAGGTGTTGGAGGTGTTGTCCAACGTGTATGGAAAGAGCGGGTGGGGTCGAGTCAGCTGTGGTGAGGTCTTCAGGCTGCGTGTCAGGGCTGGGTGCAGGACAACACTGGCAAGGGCATCTTGAACTTCTCTTGCCAGCCAAAAATGAGGATGAATTCTGCATGACATATTTCTTAAATTCCAAATCTAAAGTTCAACTTTGTAGAAGGCAAGATGCTTCTAGGTCTTTTAAAATGAGCAGGATTATCTGTGAGTCTCCTGAGGTCAGACGTTTCTACTTCATCACTGTGTCTCTACTTTCATACTCCACGGTGCCTGGCCAGAATAATCACATCAAAGGAATTTAATATTTCCTTTTGAGTGGAGGATTTGGAAATATGCCTCAACCTTGATTCCTGCTTATAGGAATAGAGAGGTCATGGAAGTGGAAGTTCTGAAACTACCTTTTCTGCAGGCGGGAGCCCAAGGACGCCTCTGATGATTGGGAAGAATCACTCGGGGAGAACCCAATGATTCTCCTCCGTGTTTCTTGGACATTGAATGACTTGAACATATCTCGGCATTTCAACACAGTGCAAATTTGGCTACACCCATATTTTCCATCTTTTTCTTGAGCAAGCACAGCTCAGTTGCAAATCTCTGATGGTTCTGTAAGCAGCCTGTTTAGCGGGCTCGTGGATTGCAGCACAAGAGGGTAAAGCATTTGCAAATAAAGCAGCTGTCCTCTCAGAATCAATCCATGTGCCCAGAGCTTGTAGATTGCAGAGTGTGTAAACACAAGCAGTGCTACACAAAGCTGACATGGACTCTCAACACAGCACGGGGTTATTTTTTGTAGAACTTTTTAGCAAGAATTACTGAAATGAAAATACTTTCAGGGTTTTTGTTTTGGTGGTTGGTTTTCTTTCCCCCAAATATGCATTCCCTTGAAATAAAATCATACTGTTACAAAAAAAGTACACAAATCAAGGTTACAGCCAGATAAATTTTCAAAACGGAAACACGTTCCTCCAACATACACACAGATCAAAAAAACAATTACCAGCATGCCAGAAGTTCCCCTAATTTCCCTTCCAGTGATTTGTTACTACTTCTCCTGCACAACCAGAATCTTGAACTTCCAACACTATAAATTGATTTTGCCTGTTTTTGAACTTTTATATAAGGAGAATCATGCAGCATGTCCCCTTTTGTGTCTGATATTTTGTTAAGCTTCAGAGATCCATGTATATTTTTGCTTTAATAGCAGTGTATTTATTCTCAGTTAAGTCTGGCATTTATTACATGAATATACCACAATTCAGCCATTCTTTTATTAAACATTTGAGTTGTCTTCAGCTTGAGGCTATTAAGAACAGTGTTGGTGTAAACAGAACTGCATTTTTTTGGTAAATATATGCATTCCAATTTGTTGGGTGCATACTCAGGAGTAGAATTTCTGGATAAAAGTTTATGCCTGTGATCAGCTTTGCTGGATCTTGACAAATAATTTTCAAAGTGGTTGCACAGATTTATTATTTGCAGAGGAATATGAGACTCCCAGTGGCTTCATTTCTTCAGGAATGCTTTCTATCGCCTTCCCACGTATTATCCATTCTGGCAGGTATGCAGTTTTAGTGCACTATGGTTTTAATATGCATTTCCCCGATGACTAGTGAAGTTGAGAAAGTTTTCAGTGTATTTTGGTCATTAAATATGCTATTTTTTGGAGTGTCTATTAGAGTTGTTTGCCCATATTTACTTGGTCTCAGGTCTTATGGATTTGTGCAATTCTTTTTATAGTCGTATATCATTCCCACTGTATGAGTTACCATACTGTATTTTGATGAACAAATATTTTTAAAGTAATGCAATTTTTCATTTTACTACCTCATAGTTAGCACATTTTGTGCCTTGTTTAGAAAAATCTGATTTTCCCCAATGTCATGAAAATATTTTGGTTTTATAAAACTTTTATTGTTTTTACCTTTTGTATTTGGATCTACAATCTATAGAATTAATTTTTATAAAGGTAGGGAAGTAGGGAGTCAAGATTCATCTTTTATCTTATACAGTATGGATATCTAATTGATCCAGAATTATTTATTGAAAAGACCATCCTCTTCCTCACAACACAGTAGCATTGCTTTGTCATAAACTAGAGTCTGTTTGCAATTTCCCCATTTTGGTATACTGGTGTATTTCCTTATCCTTGGATGCATAACAGACTTATTATTATAGCTTTATAACAGCCTGATATTTGATGGTATAATACTTCAGCTTAAGCTTTCTTCTTCAAGATTGTCTTGGCTATTCTTGGACCTTGTGTTTCCATTTAAATATAATCCATTTGTCAGTTTCCAACAAAAAATGGTTATATTTGATTGAAATGTTCTTAAATCTACAGATAAATTTAGTAAGAAATTAAATTTCCAATCTATAATATGATATATCCTTCCATTTATTTAGATCTTATCTAATTTCTCACTTTAATTTTGTAACTTTTGGTACAGAGAGGGCTTGCACAGCTTTTGTTAGGTTTATCTACAGGTATTCATTGGTTTTGAAGCTATTCTGATGAGTTCAATTTAATCTAGGCAGTGCTGAACTAGAACCCACGTCTTCTGAAAGAGACATTGGCAAATCATAGTCAAACAAGGAGAGATTTGCCTACTTACCGGCATGTCATTCTGAATCTACAATATGGAAAGTTGAATGTGGGTGTAATATTAAGATTCTTGATTTAAACTGCTGGAATTTGAATTTTAACCCCACCATTCATAAATGTGTAATACTAGGTATTTTATTAACATGTCTGCATATCTGTTTCCTCATCTATGAAAAGGAGGTAATAATAATACATACCTCATTGTGTCTTCAGAAGCTTATGAATAATGCATATAAAGCACCTACCACAGATCCTGGCACATCATAAGTGCTGAATAGATGATGATGTTCATGATGATAACAATGATGACAGTGGTGGTGATGACGACGATGATGATGATGATGATAATGATCTTGTATCTGTGAATCTTGGAAGAATTTTTCTTTCCTCTGTCACTGGTCTTATTCAGAACTCATCACACAAGTACAAAGGCCTAGGTGTTACCTTCTCCTGCTATATTTAAACATTTGTGGTTCTGGAAATAGTGTTCTCTGGCAAACCACATTTAGGAGGTTGGCAATTCACCAAACCCCTCCTTGACAGTCATGTTGATTATATCACTGTATTAATGCATCTCAACAAAATAACATAATTTGGGAAGAATACCCTTATATAATTACTCTAAAAAATACCAAGATAGATTCATATTAGAAAAGATCACCCTTTGGAGTGCATTGAAATCATCTTGGAAAGTTGGGATGCACTGGAATTATTTTGAAAGGGGTAAGAGGTATTTCTACATTGTATTCTTGTGTTATTTATTTATGTTTGAACAAGGGCATTTCTCTGGATGCACAATTTCATTCATACACGTGCACACACACACACACTTATTTATTTATTTATTTATATAAAAGTCTGACAGGGATAGACAGTTTGGCTCAGCTTGCATTCCTAAACATCCCTCTAAATATTTATTCTGTATTAAACAAGTTTTTATACGCAATATAATCCGTAATAAAGCAGAAACACTTGCATCTCTTTGCTTTTGCTCCTGCTTCTTGCTCCTCCCAAACTGGATTACCCGATTCCCATTCACTGTTCTGTGGAGAAATCACATGTGAATCACAAGCCCTGCCTCTTCCCTAAGGTCCTTTCGAAGCTAATGTGCTTGCTTTCTTTCCTCTCCTGAAACTTTATGCTATATTATTATGCCTGTATACATGTATGCTATTTGCTCATGCAATAATAACAATAACGTACCTAAAATATGTTGACTATTTACCAGAGGGCAAGCAGTATCTTACATACTTTACAGGCAGTATCCTATTCAGTCCTCCCCAAAGACTTCACAGGACAGACACCACTGTCCTCATTTACATATGATGAAAGAGAGGGACAAAAGCAGGGGTGGTGTTTAATGGAAACAAGTGTCATTTTCAGGATGTAGCTTAAAGAAAGTGAGTTGCTCTCCAATTTTTCCTTCCCTCTTCCTCCTTAGTGTGTCAAGGGGAGCAGAGGGAAATGAGAAGGGAAAGCCCCTTATACAGAAATGTAGTTTTTAACAAATTGGTAAAGTATGTGGGTATTTGGGAGCATGCATATGTGACATGCACAGGCTAACCTTATCAATCTTTTTTATTGCTCTTGTTGTTTTGGCTTTTAGTTGTTTGGCCTCTTAATCGCTTAACTTAAATCTTTGTACTTGCCGTTCCCACAAGAATCTAGCTGCACAAGAGTCATTCTATGTATCCTCCCAATGGCTGTATTATTCACGAAATGTGGTACATGTCTTTGGGGATTTCTGCCAGGCCTGTGTTTGTACTCCCTGCATGGCCTACATCCTGGCTACAGACAAACGGCTTGGGAATAGGCACTCACCCAATGTGGGCCAATGCAATTTACCCTGGGGACTTAGAATAATGATTTAGATTGACTGGTCAGTTTGGGCAGGTTCCAAAATTGAAAGGTGTTACACAATCAGAATGAGGACAGCTACATTTGGCATATTCATGTGAAGCAGCAAGAGCTAGTCTACAAAGAGGGGGTATGAAACTGTCACACTGAAACAAATCAGAGATGAGAGGCCTTGTGGCTCTAAAGAAAGTGAAATAGTAACCCTTGTTTCTAATTGTCTATTGTTGGTTCAGTTCCTCATGACTTAATATTTATTGATTTGTCCCTGGATTATCTGAGCTATTCCCCAGAACATTCCAATATATTTCCCTTCACCCCCTTCCTGCATTTTTCTGTATGTAAGTTTCATGGTTTTCTGTTATTTGCAGCCAAATAGCCTTTAAAAATGTACTGCAAGACCTTTTTTGAGAGATCAGACAATCGTCCCTCCCTACCCTCAGGCGTCTCCTCACACTGTCCCTTGGCAAAGCCATGGAGGACAGGAGGTAGGATTCTACTTGTAATTCAGGCATCCCAATCTTTCTCCTTTTCTCATTTCTTACACATGCAATCTATTTCTTCCTAAATGCACCCATGCTTCAAATGTAAACATTAATATTCTTGGGAAAGGTGCATTTTAAATAGGAATCTGCAGGAGATGATGATTAGTACAAAGAAATAAATCACCATTAATGCTATCCATATAATAATGCTTTCTCATAAGTCTTTGGAATGACATAAGCATATACATTATCTCATGCTCACAGAGCAATTCTAATGTGGATACTTTACACAATTTTGGGGGGCTTTATGGTACCAAGCAGAGTTTCCTATGCTCTCCACACCTTATAAGGAGATCAGAGTGTGGATATTGGAGGAGTTGCTAGAATCCCCTCCTATTGCCCCTATTTAAGATATGGACATTGAAAAAAAGCTTTTGCTTGCAAAGGAAACTACCAACAAAGCAAGAAGGCAACCTACTGAATGGTAGCTCATATTTACAGACAATATATCAACAAGGGATTAATATCTAAAATATCTAAAGAATACATTTAGCTTAACAACTACAACAAAAAATAATCTGATTAAAAACAGAGGCCCTAAATATGCATTCCTCCCAAGAGGACATACAAATGACTAACAGATACATGAAAAGATTGTCAATATCACTAACCATCAGGGAAATGTAGATAAAAATCACAATGAGATCATCACCTCATGCCTGTCAAAATGACTATTATCAACAAATCAACAAATAATAAGTACTGGTGAGTATGTAGAGGAAAGGGAACCCACTTGCACTGTTGGTAGGATTATAAACTGGTGTAGCCATTATGGAAAACAGTATGGAGGGTCCTTAAAAAATTTAAAATAGAACTACCATATGACCCAGCAATTCCACATAGCAGTATTTTATCCAAAGAAATCCGTAACACTAATTCAGAATTATATATGCAACCCTATTTTCATTGCAGCATTATTTGTACCAGCCAAGATATGGAAGCAACCTAGATGTCCATCAGTAGATAAATAGGTAAAAAGATGCAGGCCATACATAAAATGGAATATTAGTCAGACATTAAAAAGAATGAAATCTTGTCATTTGCAACATGGAGGGAACTAGAAGGTATTACACTATGTGAAATAAGTCAGACTGAGAATGACAAATACCCTCTGGTCTCACATACATGTAGAATAAAAAATGAACAAACTGAAACAAACACATAGATAAAGAGAACAAATTGATGATAGCCACGTAGGAGGGTCGTTTGGGGTGATGGGGTGAAAAGGTGAAAGAGATTAAGAGAAAGTCATACTACTTTTCCTCATGGGTGTCAATAAGATGACTGCAAACTGAAAAAATTCAGTTTCTACTTGAGGGCCCTAGAGGGCATGGACAAAACAGTTAGTGCTATGATGGCACCAGCATCATTCCAAAATCAACAATGACACACAAAATCAGATTTAAAGGATATAGAATAGGAATAGGGAAAAGTAGATTTCTGGACTGCTAAATATCTACAAAATGAATTCTGATTCCCAAATAAATTTCAAGTTCATATAAACAGCTTAAAAATGGGGGGAGGGGGAGGTACTACTCTAATTCATGATTCTAAAAATAAAAATAAACAACAGGGTTCACAAGAGTTTCAGGAAGAAAAATGGAAATAAATTAACAGTTTGGGGAGGTGGAAAGTTTCTCAATGAAAAAAGAAGTTGTGTGTTCACACAGACCTGTAGTGTGTTGACTGATGACTAAACGGCAGCACTGTGTGAAAAAAGTGACTTTAATACATTACCATACAAATGCTCATGATATCGCTCTGCTGCAGGTCACAGAGCATGATCCCTAGACCACCACAGTCAGCACCATGTGGCAGCACTGTAGAATTTCTGGGTCCCCACCCTAGTATTTCTGAATCAGAAACCCAGCAATTGCCAGGTGCACTTACCCAAGCAAGTCCTCCTGGGTAATTCCCATGCATGCTAAAGTTGGAGCATTGCTGCACTGTGTCCCTCCTAAAGATGGGAAAACTAAGGACAAAAAAAGTTAAATAGTGTGCTCCAATGTCATCTAGTTTGCATGTGGTGGATAGGACATTTGGACTCAGTCTTTCTAACCCCTAAACCCATGATCTGAACCTATACAATCTGTCAAAACATAAAACCAAAGCCATCTCTTACCCTTCTCTGATACAACGTTCTTTCGTATTGTTGGCTTCCAAAGAGATTTGGCTCATAAGCAAATAAGGTATTAGCACCTGAATTCTCCCCGGGAAGGAAACAAGGAAAAGAAGGTAATAAATCCTTCCTACCAGGCCACTGAAAGTCAGCTGCAGAATCTATTCCCTCCCATGTAAACAGCTCACCAAGGGGGAAGCATTCAGCAAGGCAATTGGGGTGAAAGCCCTGAAAAATGCCCCAGTCTTCCCCTGCCGGGTTTATGAACTGCTTTGGCAGGCTAACAGCAGCACTTTATATGTAATTGCCGGTTTACTCTACCTTGTCTGTCTTTTATTTTCACAAGGAATCCTTGTTATTCAGGGGAATTAGCAAAGGAATCCATTAAGTGCTGGCTACAAAGACTGCACAGTATTTATTCCAGTAATAAAAAGTCTAATTTTGCAATAACATGGCAATCTTTGGAGAGCACTGGCTGATCAGAATCCAAGTCTGGCAAAATTAGCCTCTTTTGGTGGCGCTGATTATGATGGTGCGTGTGGGAAGGGAGAGGAGGGGAGCTGGCTTGCCAAGTAAGGACTTTTACAGAACAAAACAAATTCTCTTTCACAGCATCCTAAATGGGGGGAGGGGGAACTGCCATCCGGCCAGGAGAGTAGAAATACCAAGGGGTGGGCTTAGAATTAATGTGGGCTGTGACTCACTACATTTAGAGGCAGTGACGTGTCCTTGGCAAATTCCCGGAACAGTTTGCCGCCTGGTCCTATTCCTCCATCCTGAGCCATCCGCAGGTGCCTGGTGCCGTCAACATGCTGGTGGTCTCTCAGCACCCTGGTGATTCAGCGAAAACCAACCTGCACCCCGTGATTCACGGAAAGCCAGAGCTTAGAACTCGCCTGCTACAGCCCTCTTATCTTACAGGCAACTAACAGATTATCGAAGTCAAAACACCAGGACTTGAAATCCTGTCTCTTGGGTGTCCTTTCCCCTTTCTTTTCCTGTAGCTTCATTAATTAATGTTGTTTTACAAATTACCATTTCTTCATAGCACGGCGTTAACAGCAGAACTCTAGATCACATTCAAGTTGCACCGTGGATTCAGAATTCCTTATTTCATGAGCACAAATCCCACTGGTACATATTGAATAGGATAACAGTTGCTTCCTTCTTGATCTAAGAAATGTTTTAAAATTCAAATTTTTAGTCTGACAAAAAACAGCTGTGCATCACTGGCCCAAAGTCTGCCAACTCTAGACTGAGAACGACTTATTTTTCTCATCTTTCCCATGGCTCTGGAGGCATTAACTACAACTCTGCTTGCCTTTGTTTCTTAAACAATGGCTTTGGTGCTGAGGAATTTAATAAGTGTACTTCAAAGCATTAGTTCTGAATGTAAGAACATAAGACTGATCTGTTGTGACTGCATGTAAAACTAACACTCCAATTAACCCTGAGACTCTAGGAGCTCCGAGAAGCAACTTCATTTTGTAGAGATATTCCCACAAAACCACAAACTCGGATAGTTGCCAATGGGAGTGGGCATTCTATAAACTAACCAGAATGAAGGAATGCCGTCCAAACTGGAAAGCCAAACATTATAAAGCACCTAAAATGGTAATTCATCATAACTGGAAAATGAAATTGGGTTATATCTTTTATCCTTTCTTGAACATTTCTAATTTAGCATCCATTCCTGAAGAGTAACAGTTACTAACATTTTATATACCCTTATTGGTCAAAATACATAATAGAATCTTATAACTTTAGTGTAAGTAAATATTAGCCCAACTTATAAAATTTGCATTGAGATTAGTAAGTCCAAATTATCTTCAATTTTAGCCAGTAAACATCAAGGTGAAAAACTGACCCCTAATTTATGCTTATAATGTGGAATAAATGGTATTTTTGTTTTCCTGCCCACCAAGAGAGGTAATAGATGAATTTGACTTATGAAAGTTTCTAAGTTATAGACATTAGTAGTCATAAGTCATCATTAGTAAATTAACTCATGTGTGCAATGAATAAGTAATCATTTAATCTAAATTCAGTCAATAGTTACACTCGTTAATACATCTGATAAAAAATGGTTCAAAGGACAGTTTATTTAACTCGATTTGCGGATTAGCTTGTCTTGTTCATAAACTGTTGCCTTCACCTTCTACAGCCTGTGCGCATAATACCTTCCCTCCCTTCTGACATTTTCTGCTACCCTCTGTGGAGCACCACAGCCTTCAATAAAAGATCTGAAATAAAAGGGATATATTGATTCCCTAAATTCTATTCAGATCCTTTGTATATTGTCAGTCTGTGGACTCTGTGTGAATACTTATAACAGCACAGTCGTATGAAGAAATGAATCCAAATCTTGTATTTCAAAACAAGCTGTCAGTCATTTCTTGGAAGCAACTGTTCAGAATCTAAGTGACATTCAACAGAAAAACATACAAAGGAACATGATGTATTAGCTTCTTGATAACTAGTGTTCTTCTAACCCCATCTAACCCCACCCCACTGCATACACGCATTAATATGCATACAGACCCTGACACTCACGTGGTAAAATATCTGAGAATGATAAAAATTTATGTCACTTTTGTTATTAGCACTGTTAAAATTATTATTCATATTTCCTATATATTTCAGGTATTCTATAAGAAATCATGACCCAAGATATTTCCAGCCCCTCTATTTAGAGAGTGATATGAACACTAAGGAATACCTTCTTAATTTCTCTTAATTTGTACAGGATAAAACTGCCCATTAATGAGCCTGAAAATAGGGGATCCTTCCAATACATGAACCTGCAGGGATGAGATTAAAAAATCTGTGACTGCTTTAAAGACAGAAGAAATGCAATTGTGAATAAACAAGCACACTGGTAATCCTTTTTGAGACTCTGCTCTAATATAAGCTCAACAGAAAGCTATTTAAGAGAGCGTACGACTAGTCTTTCCGTCACTGTGCTGTTCTGTTTCCCGCATTTTTGTCTGGCGTCAGCAGCGCTCTTTCACTGTTCCTCCTGCCATCCACACAGAAACGTGTTCGTGTGCAAAGGTCAAAGCTGCATAATTATGGTAGGACGTGGAAGAGCTACAGAGCCTGATGTGTTTAGCACATAATATTGGAAAGAGTAAGGGGCAATTGATATATACAGACCTAGATAGATAGGTAGATAGATTGATACATATATACATACATACATACATACATACATACATAGATTCTCTGCTTTGGATGGAATTAAGTCCTGAAAAAAAAGTATATGTTTGTGGCTCTGAATTTGATATTGGTCTTGTGTTACCAACAAGGCAAATCTCTACCTGGGAAAGGAAGAAAGCTTTGCTTCCCAGTCATCTAACTATCATCGCTCTTAAGGACAATTCATGATAACATCTGTGGTACTTTAACACACAAATACAGGTCTACTGATTCTAGGGAATAAAGATAGATCTCAGTGACCTGGGTGAGAATTCCCTTCTAGCCCATAGGCACCCATTTAGGCACATGGAAGGCACAAAGAAAATGCTGAATGAAAAAATTTATATATGGAATAATTATATTACATTAGTGTACAGTTGCATTGGTTTAAACTAAAAATATATTTTGGAAGAATTTTTGAAACTTAATTAAACCTTAGGAAAGAAGTCACTGCCAATAAAGTGGGATCTGATCCTGGAAGATGCAACTTCTTGGAAAGAGATCATAGGTCAGTAAGTGGTTGAAATCCACTTATAGAGCAGACATTTAAATGGCTAAGATCACCTTCCTTACAAATGAACAGGAAATCTGTGTCTTGAGTGTAACCTACACATTGTAGCTGGAAGAAGACCCTCTGGTGAGATGCTAGGCATTTATATTATGCATTCTTACATTAGATTCTGTTTGCTCCTTAATTTAAAAAGATTTAATGGTACAATCTCAGATGAAGTCTACAATTACAATTCTAGCATCACCACTGTATTTCATGGAATAGGAGACACAATTCTCTTGATAGAAACTGTATGATAACTCTACACTTTGGCACAATAATTATTGATTCCTTACAACTAGCCCAAACTGAAAGATGAAGGAAGGTAAGATGCTATAACTCCAAGGTATATAATCTTAAAACCACAAGAGATATTATGAAACACCTACATTTTGTCTATACCAAATAAGCCTTCAAATAATGCCTAACTTTGTAAGTGAGAAAATTGATGTTCACAAAAGAACTGAGTCTAGGCCTAAATCCCACTTCTTCTGGCTCACCTTTCATGTTAATTTCTGGACTGAAACACTACAGTCAGAGTTAATAGTATCCCCAAGGTCTAAAGGCACAATTCTCATGACACCTGGTCACTGGGCATGTTTGTCAGCATCACTGCTCATTCTTGCCTAATTTCTATTCACTTTTATACCTAACTTAGGTCACAAAAGTTTGTATCTGTGGGAGTCCATCTCCTTGTGGAAGTTCTGTACCTCCTCTAAAAGCTAGAATATAGGGCTACCTACAGACGTAGCTACTCTGATCTTCGGAATGCTTTTATAATACTGAGTCATTTATAAAGCATTCACATAGGCTTGAAAGTATTGTGGACTTCAGTAAGGAAAGGATAATGCTGATGAAGATGATGAGAATGGGTGCAATAACTCACATATATTCCAGTCACTGTGCTAATAAGCATATAGCTATCAAAACAGCTCTGTTACCACTCTCCATGTACAATGAACACCAAGATGCAGAGATTAAGTAACTGTACATTAGAATCCAGATCTAAATCCAAATATGACTGATTCAAAATATGTGCCCTTAACCATTATAAAATATTAACACTCAAATGGAGAAATCATATAAATATTTATCCCGAAATCCAGCTAAATCAATGGAAATTTCCTCAGACATCTTTTCTCTGATGTTCTTTCTCCAAAAGAAGAGAACCTTAGAGATGTTTTTATTTATTAATCATGGTTTCCTTGCAAGCTACACAATGGTAGCGTGATATTGACCTTATTTATTAGGTGAGGAAATAAAAAGAGAAAAACATGATAAGTGTCACTAATGATGTCTATAATTAAATTACCCAAATTCCATTGCAGTTTCCTAATTCAGATATCTTCTAACAAAAATTTATTTTATACCACATTTAAAGTATGTAATATTCACAAACATTCTTTACTGTTTAACATTTATTTGAGTTCTAAATACTTCCATTCTCAAACTTATCAATGAATTGCAGTGTACCTGCCTTTCTCAAGCACAGTGATGGGTAACATGTGTCTGTAGAGAAAATGAAAATTTAAACAAAACTCAGACTATATCAGCATAAACCATGAGAGTGGAACTGCAACACTCAAATTTATTTATGATAGTGTAGATACCAAAAGAATCTCTGAATTTCCCAATCTGATCCAGCCATACTAAAAATTCAAAAACATCCTTGAAAACTCAGAATTCATCTCATTTTATGCATATTCCCAGATAACACTTATATCAGTAAAGTTACTTCTTTGACATCGTTGTTTAAATGTAAGATCATTCACTGATGTATCTGTAGCTCTACTAAAGGACAAGAGTCAGGTGGAAGAAAGGAACATTGGGTCACCATCCCTGATCAATCACAACTATATGAACTTATAGCACAGCAAGATCTTCTCAGCAAAAAACCCTGACATTCAGAGACTGTATCAAACTAGAAAGTTTCTTAACAGCAAAACAAATCATTAACAAAACAAAAAGGCAACTAACTGAATGGGAGAAGATACTCGCAAACATCTCCAATAAGGGGTTAATATCCAATAAAAATATAAAAACCTCCTACAACTCGACAAGAAAAAACAAACAATCCAATTAAAAATGAGTGGAGGACCTGAACACACACTTCTCCCAAGAAGACATACAAATGGTCAACAGATATATAAAAAGATGCTCAACTGCCCTAGCTATTAGGGAAATGCAAATCAAAACTACAACCAAAAATCCACTCCCTACCTGTTAAAATAGCTGTCATCAACAAGAAAAGTAGTAAGTGTTGGAGAGGTTGTGAAGAAAATGGAACCCCCATTCAGTGTTGGTGGGAATGTAAACTGGTACAACCACTATGGGAAACAGTATGGAGGTCCCTCAAAAAATTAAGAATAGAGTTACCATATGACCCAGTAAGGCTTCTTCTGAGTATCTATTTGAAAAATGTGGAAACATTTATTTGTAAGATATAGTTATCCTTATGTTCATTAAAGCATTTTTCACAGTGGCCAAGGCATGGAAACGATGAAAGTGTCCTTCAGTGGATGGATTAGATAAAGAAGATGTGGTACATATATACAATGGAATATTACTCAGCCCTAAGAACATAGAAAATGCTGCCATTTGTGACAACATGGAGGATCTTGAGAACATCATTCTAAGCAAAGTAAGTCATATGGAAAAAGTCAAGACCCATATGTAGGTTATAAAACTGAAAGCAACAATGAACAAACAAGACAAACAAAAACTCACAGACACAGATAGCAGTATGGGAGTTACCAGAGACAAAGGTGGGTGGGAGAGGTATTAAAGGGTAAAGGGGGAGAAATATATGGTGATGGAAGGGGATTTGACTTTCAGTAGTAAAAGGCCAATGTAATATATAGATGACGTATTATAAAATTGTATACTTTAAACCTATATAATTTTATTAACCAATACCATCCCAATAAATTTAATAGTAAGATTTAAACAAAAAAAAACTCATATTCAATGGGATTAAAATAGCATTTCTTTTTTAATATTAATATTTTAAAATTAACTTTGCATGAGGGTGTTTACTTTTGCTTTTATTATTTTAACGTTATATTTAACATTGCCACAGAAATATGTATAATCATAGTAATACATTCAAACAATGCAGAAACACCAAGAATAAATAAATTCAAAAATAACAAAAATAAAAAATAATACTGAAACATTCTTATTTGACACACTTTGAGTAATTTACTCTTCCGAGTACCTCATTTAATTTCCACAACCATCACAGTAAACAGCATTTTTAGTACTTATTTTATAGATTAGAAAGTCAAGAGTTAGGAAGCCTTAAGTGATTCATCCAAGATCATACAACTGGTAAATTGCAACTAATCATTAACTTCATGTTTGTGTACTTCCAAAATGAATGCTAATATCACTATTTTATTTTGTTTAGCTATTTTTTTACCTTGGGAAGAGAGTAAGCCTTCATGTTAAAGAGATCCATTAGATTTTCATGAAGAAAGAAAATACAGACCAATCTAGTCTCCCAAGGAATTAATTCCAGCGGAACTAACAAACAACTATGGGGCATTTACACAATGGAATACTACACAGCTATAAAAAAGAAGAAAAGTTTGCCTTTTGCAACAGCATGGATGGACCTGGAGAACATTATGCTATGTGAAATAAGCCAGTCGGAGAAAGACAAATACCATATGATTTCACTCACATGTGGAATCTTATGAACAACCTGAACTAACAAGGAAAATGGGGACAGAATCATAAATGGAGAGCAGGATGGCAGCTGGTTGAGGTGGGAGGGAAGGAGGTGGAAGGACTGTGGAAAAAGGAAAAAAGATTCATGAACATGGACAGCAGTACGATGATTGCTGGGCAGAGGTGGGTATTAGGGGACTGAATGGTAATGGAAAGAAATATAATGAAGATTAAATTTATAAAAATAAATTCCAATCCTAATAAAATATTCAGAGAAATTTATATGAAGAAATAGAGACTTTGTCTGTAATAATCTTGGTTTTAACTATCCTGTCTCCAGTACCTAACTCTAATTTTTTCTTAGATTTCTAGTATATACATACCAAATATAGCTGATATTTTCAGAAACTAGTAATGGACAGGTTGAAGAAGCTATACTTTCTTGTCCCCTAAAGTATATGATGCTTTGGACACAGCTACCATTAATTTTCCTCCTGCTCTTCTACTGCTGGATTTCAAGATTATGTGATATTTTATACCTTGCTTCCAGAGAAACTGGGAAATGAAAATTAAGAAAAAAATCATAAATTTTTAACTTGGTCTGTTTTTTACTTCCTTCTCTGTATTAGACATAGTTTTATCTTTAATTCTTTCTAGATTTCAAGGAGTTTCATATCTAAAAGCAGGAAATGAGTAAGAGGTGGGTTTAAATACAAGAAAAAAGTTTATTTTTTTTCAGTCTACACCATTATAAACAGAGATAAAATATAGTGTTTTTGCTTTCATCATAGCCACTGCCTATTTAAAGCAAAAATAATGAATTTGACAGATCTTGCTCACTCCACTTCTATGAGAGGTTGCTTAGCAACCATGAGACATTGGAGAGAAGGAGATGTTAGAGCAGGTTGCAGAAAGAAGAAACCAACACTAACTCTGCAAATGTTAAATAGGATCCACCCCCTATCTCCCTTTCTTTCATGTTACTATTGGTCATTTCAGACCCAGAACTCAAGGTTCACTATTCCATCATTTACCTTTCAAGGCAATGATCTGACCCAACTAAAGAAAAGGGATCTTTCACAGAGCTGAGAGTATGTTATGGTTAAAAATAAGAATGGCCTGTTTGAATGTTATACCTCTGATCTTTTTTGACATTTTACAGGTGAGAAAAGGACTAACCAAAAAACAAAGTATTTCAACCACTTCATTGGCTAATTTTCACTTTGCAGTTAGATTTTTGACCTATTTTTTGCTAATGAGAAGTGTTTGACCTTATTAGAAAATGATTCTATGAGTTTTTAAGTTTATGCAATAAAAACATTGGGCCATATCTATGAGACTCTGTTACCCTTGAGAATCTGCTGCCATAGGATTCTATTATTATTGTTTTATATATTTAATGCTGCATAAACATAAATAATTCTCAGTCACCTTTGTTAGATTGCTACCTCTTGACTATGTCAAAAAGTTCCACTTTCTAGTTATGGATATAGATATTCAAATTTTTTAAACTCAAAGATTATAAAATCTGGAAGATTAAATTGACTTCATAAAATGAATGGCAGCCAAGAGAGCAAAAATTTTATTATGTGTTTACCATGTGCCAGGCTCAAAGCTAATTGTGTTCATAAAGCATTCCATTTAATTCTCATAGCAACCCTCTAAAGTAAGTACTATTATACTAACCCCTGTAAGAAAAACGAAACTAAGCTTTACTATCTTGTTCAAGACTACAGCATTTTCAGTGGTAGAAGGAGGGATTGTGCTTACATCTACCCACACCAAAAAGCCAAGCAGGGACCCTCAATGTCACTACATCTTTCTGTGTTGAATGTTCAACAACACACTCTTCAAAGGAAACAAAGAAGGATGGATGGATGGATGGATGGTTTGATAGATGGAGGGAAGGAAAGGGGGGAAGGGTGGATGGGTAGGGGATAGTGAGTGAGGGAGGGCAATAGTAGGGAGGAAGGGAAGAAGAAAGGGAGGGAGGAGGGAGGTAGAGAGGAAGAAAGGGAAATATACCACTTGATATTAGTGTCTTAAAAAATAAAAATAAAAAATCAATAAAAACATGTCCTCATCTTCCAATTAGTGCCACAGAAGAGCATCAGCTCACTGCCATGTGATGGAATCTACGATACATAAATGTTATTACAGATTATATGTTATAAGAGAAAGAATTCATGTTCTTTAATCACACAGATCTGAATTCAAACTCAGTCTCTAACTATCCCAGGCCCTGCAATTGGGCCAAGTATTTTATCCTCTCTACATTTCAGATTCATAAACTGTAACATTGGAGATTGTAATACTAGGTTTATAGAATAATTTGAATTTAAGTAAAAATGCCTTATTGATTTCCTTTGTATAAAAGGCATTCGATACACATGGGTGTGTATTCTTTTTAGAAAATGAAATAAATGTGAATGATTAAGAATCTATGAAAATCTTCAGCAGAAACAGTAATCTCTGTCGATAGTTTGAGAAATCCCCTCAATCTGTACATTACTGATTTTCATCGTTCCTAATTACTTACTCTTATTTCATTTTTCTAAGAGTGATGAAACCTATTATTTAAATCCAAAAGAAAATCTCTCCATAAACACAATAATAACCCTTTCAAATGACACAGTTTTATATGTAACACGCTGTGCTATACTTTATGTTCAAGTAGGGGCAAATGAAACAGTTCCCTCCTTCAAGGATTACAAAAGGAGAGTAAAGACACATACGTAAGCCAACATGACAAGGCAAACCAATGAACTGCTTAGCAGAGTTTGGAGAGGAAGGTTTTACTTCTGGCTGGGACATCAGAAAAAATGTTGCAAAAGAAATAAAATATGAACAAGGCCTACTCAGTGGGCATTAAAATGTTTTTTTGTTGATGTTATTTTTTTTATTTCTTAATTTAATTTAATCTAATTATTTGGACATACAGCCAATGCTTATTTCTCCTGTTTTAATAGGACCTTATGATCTTATTTTCACAGTGAGGGCAGGGGTACGGTGGGGGGTGGCTGTTGTCTTCCTATTCACAGTGAAAACATTTGCTTTCTTTAGAACAAAAGCTTTGTGTTGACTTCCTTAGCTCCAGACAACTTCAGCTGCCTGAACTTCTCACACCCCTTCCACTAATGAGAATGAGCATGTTTACCCATATCAGTGAGCTAAATGACTTCCATTGTCTTGTGGTTTAGTGTTGGAGGGTTTTCCTACTAAAGGCAGACATCAGAGATATTTTGAGTTTGGTTCCAGACCACCAAAATAAAGAGAGTACCACAATATGGTGAGTCATAATCTTTTTGCTGGTGGAGGGTCTTGCCTCCAATTTCTAAAGCACATGCCTATGAAGTACAGTAAGGGTAAACAATAAAATGAGGTCCCCTTGTTTCATTGGGACGCTGGCACCAGCTTTCCATATGGTTCCTGGCCTTTCCTCTGGAGCCATCTGGACTCCAAGAAAGAAGAGAATACATTTAGTGTTTCTGCATAAAGAGGCAGCTGTAGTCTTATCAGGTGGCACTGTTATGCGAATCGGATATGAGGACTCCTCTGTATTCATGTCTACCTGCTACACCCAGAAAGATTACTAGAGGGACTTGCTTGGCAGGATTCATCCCCCACCACACACCTCTCATGGAGACGTGAAGAATGACAAATACTGCTGGGAAATACACCAGAATTCTCTTTTCTTATTAGTATATTTCTTCCTGCATATTTGTTCTAGAGAGCTTAGTGGGTAGGTAAAGCAATTTGAATAGCATTTAATTAGACAGAGGAGTAACTCAGACTTCCTTCCCCCAAGGGTCAACTCACTACCTTTTATTTCACTTCATAGCATCAATGTCAGCATCTGGAGAGACTGCCATATTCAATACCTGGTCACACAAACCTTGTGCCTATTATAGGCTGGCCCCAGATTCTGTAACCCTCCCTAGAAGGCTACATTTTCCCTTATATTATTAAATTGTTTGGAATGGATAATACTATAACATAGTGATTCTATCAATAGTACATAATCAGGAATGATATTTACTGTTCTCTGTACTGCCTTCATCAAGCCACCTAAGCTAATATGATCTGAGCAATCTCTAGGTCTTCTGCAACCCCACAGAGCTATACACAGGCAATAGACCCAGTAAGTATTTGTTGGTTGACTGTTTAAAGGTGAGATATTCTAGAACAACTAAATAAGTCTTAACAGCTCCTCAGTGATCCTACACTTTATTGACTTGTGGTTGAGAGTAGAACCACTAAAAACCAAACCTAGAATAAGAAGGAATATATGAATAAAGAAGAGAGAATACCTGGGTCAGACTTGTGCCTCTCTGTGATTTTTTTTTTTGATGATTCTGTCTCCGTTTTGGGTCTTTTGAGTAAAAACAAATGGGGCCACCTCTCCCTTTTAAGGCAGTATATGTGGCATCAGAGTTTCTGGAACGGTAGAGGACACTGCAGACAATTCACTGCACCCAATTCATCTGTGCACTGGTGCCTTCTTATCCTTGTGGGAACTAAGAGTCTGCCCACCTTTCTGGATTTTCTTCCCTAGTTGCATTTCCCTGTGACAACACCTAGCCAGTTGCTGATAGATATGTATTTTTCCCCAAAATCTATTTTGAGAGCAATTTTTGAAAAAAAATTGCAATAACAAGTGTTTAGTAAGTATTATGATTCTTCCTTGCTGAATTAAACTGATGACAGAAATAGAATTAGTTTTTATAATAATGGTATTCATATTGTGTCATTTGCCTTTCCTAGTTGGCATAAGGTTATTTACTGAAAGCATCACAATGCCATTTATTGGACAATTTTGAAGTCTGTTAGAGCTAAATCTAGATTTTTCTCTTTTTAGTATAACATATAAATGTTTCTTTTGGGGAGCTACTTAAAGCATTCCAGTAGATTAACTCGCCTTCCTTCTTCTGTTCGGGAAGTCATAGTCACGATCTGGAGATCGGAACTAATCCTGATGTGAAAGCTTTGCTTATGACCCCAGATAGCTTCCTCAAAATGTCTCAGCTTGAGAGTTGAAAACATCCAGGATAAGAACAGATTCATCAGCAAGAATTTCCTCCGTTACCCTTAGCTTCCTTCTGATTTGCAGACGTAATGTTTTGTTTCATTGTTTTTTGTTTTTTTTTTTTGTCTTCACTTCAGCTTTCTCATCTCCCTTTGTTTTTCTTACCCTGTTTACAACCCTGGCCCTTGGCACTGTTCACCTCCCTTCTTTCCTCTCACTTTCTGCCATCTCCAACAGAATGAACTTTGTCATTGATAATGTGACTCAGTCTCCTCTGATTCACATAAAGCCAGGAAATAACAGAGAATGTGCAGAATTGTCACCTGAAGAATACTAAATATCAGGAAAAAATTTACCTTTAAAAGAGTCAACCAGACAGACTAATACTAAACAGTATAGGAAGATTGTGTATTTTATATAAATGTTTATGTGTGTGTGCATGTGTACATACACACACATATATACGAGGTTGGTCCAGAAGGTAGCCCTCCACGTAATATGAAAAATGGGGACATTTGTTGAAGAAGATACAAGATACAAGAAACATTGTACGTAGGACAGTGACACATCAGTCCTTCAAATAGTCACCTTGGGACCGCACACAGACCTCCCAATTGCCATTAGCTGCCCCATCATATTCTCCTGAATCTCTTTGATGATCTGAAATTTCTTCCCTTTCAAAGGTGATTTTAGTTTTGGGAAAATCCAAAAGGCACAGGGCACCAAATCTGGGCTGTAGGAGGGATGAATCACCTGAGCGATTTGATGTTTTGTCAGAAAACTCTGCAGGAGACGTGATGCATGAGCAGGCACGTTGTTGTGATGGAGCTGCCAATCACCAGTTGCCCACAGCTGTGGCCTCCTGAATCCTCTGAATAGATAGATTTTGCAGAGAAATGTTCACGCTTAATGCAAAATTGTTGCAGATTCATTGCTTTACTTAGTCACTCCTTAGGAATGTGACAGCCACACAGCACACATGCTCACCCAAAGGTGTCTACTGCCCTCACTGACTAGTACAGTGAAGTTGTCATTGTTCAGACATGCATTCCAGCCCACTCCCCTTGACTCCCAGGTTACATCAACATCATGCAAAACCATTCCCATTATAGTAACAACAGCTAGACTTTTTCCAGAAAGACCTCGTATATACTCTAAGTGATTTAGTACTGAGCGATATGTTATAAACTTTTTTTTGTCTTACTGTTGTAACATTCCCTTGATAGTGAGACTGATTTGAGAAAAAAAAAATTATGTATACACACACACAGAAAATCTCTGTCTCAAGTGAATATGTCTGTATGGGTGTATACATGTTTGTATATTAGCTTTCCTCATTATTTTAATGCCATTCATAAATGGCCATAGAACTTCAGAGCTAAAAGAGATCTTAAGAATTATCTAGGAAAATTCCTTTATTCTATAAAGAGGCCTAGAGAATTCGAGGAACTGTCCACAATCACAGACCAAGTTAGTCGCCAAACCAAGAATAGAACCCAGATCTTAAAACACCAAGTCCCTTGTATATTATACTACATTTTATATATGTTTTTTTTCACATAACATAGGTAGAACTTGACAAAAATAATGTTTTCAGTGTTTGAAGAACCAAATCACGATTTGAACCTTTTGCCCCTTTGTGGTGTTCTACCCTTAGTCAGCACTAACTAGGCATTGCCTCGGTGCAGGGACTTGTTTTCTTCATATCCCACACGGTTCTCAGCAGCCTCTCGTTTGTGAAGTGCCTTTGTAGGACTGGGGGAGTTCAGCACGGATTCTTCTAAAAGCCTGGACTGCATTCCCTCTAGCTGGACTGGGAAAGGGGATGTAGTGGGAGAGAACAGACTTAAGTGTCAAGGGAGACTGTGTGCAGTGGGGCTGAAAAATGAGGATGAGAGGAAACAGAGCTCAAGTTGGCAGCTTGAGCTCTTCCCTGTCTGAATCACTCTCGGGTGGCGCAGGAACAAAGAATGGGCACTGTCACGCCGGTGGACAGAGAACCGTGCATCAGTAGCATCTAACAGATCCACCACACTTCTGGCTTAGCCACCCATTCTTCAGGGTCTGTCATGGGGACAGCCCACATCCTGCAACTCCCATACCAGAAAATGACACTGTCTCCAGGAGTTCATGCCCTTGGCCTCTACAGACTGCATTGTAAAACAGGTAACTGCCCTTAGTGCTTGACTTTTCCTTCAAACTCTACATGGCTTCACTACGAACTGGGCTTGCAATGCACAGACCCCTTTATGAATTTCCTTTTATTTAACTCCCACATGAGCCAAGGACCTGGAGCAGACCAGGTGCTATTACTCCCTTTACAGATAAGAAAATTGAGCCCTAAACTGATGAGCAGAGAACTCGAGCAGATTTTGACTCCATCACTAATTTTTAGCAAATTACTTCATCATCTTGAGATTATTTCCAGTTTTCTACATGCCCTTTTACCCTAACGATCTGAATCTAGGATTTCAAAGTTCATGGGTATAGTTGCCACGCACTTACTTATTATTTCTGTTCTTATTTGAGGGGTGGGGGAAAATAAAGGCAAATGTCTAACAATGTTTATAATTATTTGATATTACCTTAATTTTTGAGTTCTTGTTCAAAGCCAACATACTAAAAACGAGTGTCCTTGCTGAGAAGAAAGTCAGGTAAAGGCACTCAGCAGTTGTTCCTGAGCTACACTTACTATAGGGAACAGATTTCTGTGCAAGTCTATGGGCATTTTTTAAAAACTGTATTTATAGCCCTAACAACATTCTCTGCTAGATGGTGCTAGATGAAGAGAAAAATACTGTTTTGATAGATTGTAGGTAACCTTGGCCAGTTCTGTTCCATCTCTTCTCCCTATGCAAACATTATATTTACAACGTAATTATAATACAGATGAACCTTTTTGTAGATTCTTTTCATTTACCGTCACATCTAAACTATGACTGTTTGTGTCATCTCGTCTAGCTACATAGTTTTATAACTAGTTAATGCATTGTAATCTAATTAGCAGTTTCTCATTGTCAGACATTTACATTATTTCAAACTTTTTCATTTTAAGCAACTGCAAAATGCATATTTTTATGTTTATAGCATTATGCCTTTTGTGATATGAATTTCCTTTGAGTAAATTTCCAGAAGTCCAATTAATGGGCCAAAGATGGACCATTAGTCCTGTGTTATAAATATATTACTATGTTACTTTCTAAAAGCCATAAAATTTAAAAGTTTGGATTATTATGAAAGAATCATGTTTGACCTTTAGCAAAATTAAAAATCACCTATAAAAATAAATACAACTAAAATAAAAATCACCTATAGTTCCTGTGAAACCTTCAGAAACATGCAGCACATTTTCTTTTCAATTTCCACAGAAGTACTAGGAGGTCTATTACATCCTTTATTGGTTCTGAATAGAAACTTATTCTCCATGTTTAATGTGGTTAATTGACTTCACACCATGAGTTCATCATGACAGAAAATCGAATGTGGAAGCTTTGTTTTTGTTGGATTCCCACAATGCTTTGGGAACTGGGACTAAGTGCCCTATGGGGACATTTAGGTGTCTTGGAAAATGCTCTTGTCCCCTGGAAGCTTGTGAAGTTGGGGTATTTGTCTACCAACTACAATAAGGTTTCCCTGGGTGTGTCAAATTTCAGCATTATTAGGCTGCCCTGTTCTTTTGGAACTTAAGAAATCTGTCAGGCAGAGAACCAACGATACAGGCCCTTGTCATGAGAAACTATCAGGGTACTCAGGAAGTGTCCACCAAAGCCACATGTGAGCTTAGAGGTGGATGACTAGATGTAGAACAGGTCATCAACAGCAGCTTCTACACCTAAGAATAGAGGCCTCTTGCTACCAGTGTGTAATTCAACAGAAGAATGGACCTAAGAACCTAGCTCCTTCCTCTAGGAGTTTACCAAGCCTACAGCAAGCTCTGGGCATTGAACTGTGGTCGAAAGTAAAAGAGCTCTTGCATTATGGAGTTAATTAAATGTAAATATATCAATCGAGCCAAAGACTTGGGAATAGGGGATTCTGGTTAATTGAATTTTTAAGTTAAACAAAAAATTAATTAAAATTCTGGTTTTAACATAGTGAAAATAGTTTTCCATAGTCAGAGTTGCTTCACTTGCTCTAATAAGAACAGTCCAGCAAATGTGAATAAATAGCTGTTTGATGTTTAGGACCTTGTAAAGCATTACACTAATCTTTTCAGACTCAATTCTCTTGATTCATGAACTAAGGATAGAAAAACATATGAGAGTCTGAGTTGAATGCAAATTGATCTTTTACATGCTCTCAGTTTTTAACATCTCCTTAAAAAATCTTTATCGACTTTTATTAACTCTTTTTAACATGCAAAATATACAGACTAAGTGAGGAAGATGGGGCACCTTACTTTTCATATTTTACTTCTGTGAGGTTTTCATTCTGCTGAGCTAATGATATAAATATACTTGGAACCTGAACTATTCTCTAAGCATGACACCAAAGATGCTTTACAACAGTTAGTGGAAATACTTTGAAAAAGGGAGTTTTTTGGCTTAAGCAAATGAAAGTAAAATATTCAACATATTAAAAAAAATAAGTCTGTCCAAAAGAAGAGAGACTGGTCAGAAAATAATTATTAAAAAATCATAATCATCAGAGAAAAGTTGGCTGTTACTCTTCAAACTCCACTGGGGCAGTGAGAATTTAGGTCAGTGTGATGAGTATTGTATTGCTCTTTGAAAGGCTTTCCCTGCTGTGGAGATGGACATATCGGGCTATTTTTATCTCACACCATTAAGCCTAAAACCGTCTAGCTCACGGTCCTTTCTCTAATTCCATACCAATCAAGCAGCCTTCTGATTATAATTGGGTTTCCCGCATTGGTCTGCCTACAGGGTGAGAATGTGCTGGCCATGCTGATGCGGGTATTTCAGTCCACAGGGTGACTGTAGTTCTCACTGCAAATTAACGAATTTTCATCTTGATCTACATCATTTTCATAAGTCATGGAGCGCCTCTCATGATGATGTAATCTGGTTCGTATGCCAGGAAAACTGAGGTCGACAGATATCTTACCATCACAGGAGGGTCTCTATGGGGCAGAGACACTGAGGCCCACTCCCTCAATTCCAACAGCCCTCTTTGCTGAAGTTTTACGTTCAAAACATCTATGTGCTGTTGGTCTTGATCATTAGCCTGAGAACTCTCACAGGTAAAACTTTCTACTGGGTCCTCAAAAACTTCTAGGATAAAAATCTAAACTTAATACTTCACTGATGAGATGAAAAAAGAGTATTTTTTTTCTTTTTACTGATGTCATTCAGCAACCTCACACAAATGCAATTTCAAACCTCCCAAAAAATAGAAGGTTAGGTAGGCGGTATGACACAGACCATGTGGGAGCCTAGGGGAATGTTTGAGATCGTAGTCTCTGGGATATTACCACCTAGATGTGAATTCTGGCTTCTGGGTGCGTGATCTCTGCCAACATACATGAGCTTTTCTATGCTTAAGTCGCCACACCTATAAACTGGGGGCATGGATAGCACCCTACCTCATGGAGTTGTTATGAGAATAAAATTCAAAGTTTAAATTAAATGACCACATAGTGTTTACAACATGTTTTAAAAATGCACTGTACTTACCAAATATGTTACACCTGTGGCCTGGAACTCCAGGCACTAGTATTTGATCAATAAGTTTTATAGATCTTGGATACCAATCTACAACACTACCATATGGGGCAGATGATGTAATGCGGCAGTGACTTTGAGCCTCTGTTAAACCCACATTTGAAGCCTCCTTCATTTGTTCTCTGGAACAAATGAAGCAAGAGCAGTGTGTGTAGACAGAGGATCCGTTGCACTGAATCGTTGTTGGAATGTACTCTCAGATCTGCCAACTGTCACTTTCTAACTTTGTCTCCACCCAGAAACTCTAGTCTACTCTCCCAGATCCAGAGGAAACACCAGATGAGCAAGTAATGGTTGGACTTGCTGACCTCTAAGTCTCCTCACAGTTTGCAGATCTGAATCGAGTCTATCCATGGAAAGTCACGTAACTGACCTTCTTCCTTACAGGTCACTGGTCTCAGCAAGCTGAAGCCTTGTGTCAACCAGCGGAGATTCTTCCAGGGAACATGCCAGCTGATGGCCTGCTGTTGCTCTGGGTTGTGATGTTGGTTCCTAACCAACAATCTAAGGATTTTGGAACACTAGGCCTAAGGTTTTTGACACCTTTGTTTAAGTGGTGTATTATCTTGTGAGCAAGAAAAGCTTGAGGGAAATTCTATTTTAATCTATGGAACTGTATTACAACTCTATTACAGTAGGCTATAAAGAATTTTCTAGCATTCTCTGCACTTGTATGCATCACCACTCACCAGCAACCATTATTCTATGTCTTAAATGAAATACCCTCCTTGGGCATTTTCCAGGTCATAGAGTGTGAAACTACTAAAAATAGAAATTTTGTCTTTCCACCTTACTACATCTCACATATTGTCTTTAGTGGAGTGGTTCTAGGTATTTAGCCACAAATATTACAATGGGAAGACTATCAGTTGTGTTGGATGTTTGCCAGATTTAATGTGATATAACGCATTTTAAAATTTGCTGGGATGATGCTTTAAAATTTGCTGGGATAGTGTGTAATGCACTATTCTGTCTCAATTGAGGGAAACAATCACACTTTAGTCTTATGTAGATAATTGTCTTTTCATGTTAACATAATTCAGTCTTGTGCACCCACCTTGCCAACTTGTAATATTATTTTTGTGTAATAAATGTGAATGCCTTCCGGGCTTCTTAATATTCCAGCAGGCATAGAAGCCCCACATTAAAAATATATGTGGCAAATGTCAAAAATACTTTAGTAGAGGTATTTACTCTTACTACTCAGGTTACAGAAAAGCAATATGCTTGCGTTCTAACGTGCCTAGCTTTTATACTTGATGAATCTCAGTCATTCTGTAAAATTCACAGAAAATTAAAGTTTATTCTTGGAAGGGTAATGGATTGGGAGTAAGAACAAGATGAGCCAGAAAGTATTAGCTCTTCATTCTAAGCATCTGTGATTCTAACATCTTCCAAATTCCTGACAAGCTCTTCTCAAATTCTTGGTCCTCTAGGATATTTTTTGGCATAAATGGATATAATGTTGAAGATAAAATTTAATGTAATTCGGTTACTGCATAAGAAGCACAGTTTTAGTTTTTGTTTTTTTTAATTTGTGCCCTTTTCAAATAGCACTGAAATACACCATTAGCCCCCAAATTTCTCTCTAAATAGCAGTGAAAATTTCTACCTTTAAGTTGGGTTCATTTGGTTAAGCATTGCTGTTTCCCATCAAGAGCACATACTACTTGAGAGTTCAAGTGCTACTATATCTCAGTAAGTTTATTGGTTTAATCAACTAGCATTTATTGTTTATTATGTGCCAAGCATGGAGTGGGTAGAAAGATGGCAATATCAGTTGGTAAGAGCATGCCTTTCTCTGGGACATCCTGCTCATTTTACATTTGCAAAAGCAGGACCCATATACAAAGCTTACGTGCAGAAACTGACTCTGGTGTAGTGGCAGCGCAAGCCTTATTTAAATCCAGTTCATGGACCTTTTTAACATTCAGCAGTTTCAAGGACTTACCTCCTTGTCCCCCTTGGTTCCTTTATGAATAATTTGCATGCTGCTTCAGTTCTGTGTTGTGGGGAATAAACTGAAATCTATTTACCAAAATTATTAATATCCACTCAACTCAGTGATATATATATATATGTGTGTGTGTATAAAATTTAATTTTTTGCAAACATCTTATTTGCTTATATTAAGAAGGGTGATAAAATCTGCTTTTTGTGACCTTTTTTCAATGAATCTTTGAAGAGGACCCCTAAAGACCTTCAAGTTTACCTCCTCATTCTAAATATGAGGGCTGGAAGAACTGAACGCTAAAACACCAGGAACTACTAAATTCTTGAGCAGACGTTCCTCTGACATTTGAAAGTATTACTTCCTCCTAATATTGACCAACTCCTATTTTTAGTCACACATAGATATCAAAAATCATGGAATGGACCTTTTCCCTGAGTCTAGTTCATTAGAAAAAAGGAGTAGTTGAAATTTCCATAAATTAAGTATGTCTCCACTACACTCTGTGGACTGACTGAAACAGTTCCTTCCTTTTCCATGGGTATGAAATCCAACCATGGAAAATTTTCTGTCCTTTGATTTGTTTCCCTACTTTGCTGAACAGACTGCTCAGCCCTTGTATTAAGAAATGAACAGTGTTCTTGGGATCTGGGCCCTGCCTGTGCCACCACTGCCTCACTGTGTGATCTGAGGTATGTCCCTCCCCTTCTATGCCTCAGTTTCCCCTTCAGTGTAAAGAATGACAGATATCATCTCTAAGATCCTTTCCATCTTGGGCCATCCACAGTTGTGACACTCAGACACCAAGACACTTACTGGGTCTTTGGCACAGTGCTGGACATGATCTTAGGGGCTTGACTTTATTTCGCTCAGTGTCAAAACACCATTGTAAGGCTTTTTGAGTTGCTTGATAGGGTCAGTTCTCTGGGTTAAAAAAAAAGAAGAAGAAGCTCAAATCCTTGCTTCCCTGTCTCAGGTTCAGTAGTGCTAATCCATTTTTTAAAATAAAACTGAATCTTATTTTTCTTCTGATTTAAAAATGTTTTTGATTTTCTGAGAAAAGTCCAAGCTCCTTTAATACATCCCCCAAGACCCACTGAATGTTTACAGACTCACCTCTCACCAGTTTCCCCCTTTCTTTTCCTGTCCCAGTCCCAGGCATATTTAAATGTTCTTAGTTCCCATTTCAGCTCTTACATCTGCCTTCTCCCTTGTCCCAAGAACCATCTTGTTGCCCCAGTTTGGCCTGGCTGACTCCTATGGACCATCTGCATTTCAGCTCAGACGCTACCTCTGGAATGCGTTTCTTGAATACTTCACTGCATAGAGATGGGTCCAGGTGCTTGTCTTGTGTGCTCCTGCAGCTCTCAGTACTCCTTTCTCCCACATTTTACCCGGAAAATGCAAGTGTAACCTGTACTTATTTACTTTCATTTTATTCCCTAGTGCAGCTTTTATGTCTTAGTATATAGTAAAGGATGTAGGACAGGGGCTTGACAAATATCTATCATGTTAATAAAAGAAGGAATAAATAAATAGAAGGAGAAAGACACTTACAAGACTTAATAGTCCAAAGGATCTCTCTATTCATATCCCAGCTAGGCAAAGTGTTCCACAACCTTCCCTAGGCTGGACTTCCGGCACTGGATCAGTAGTGGGTGGTCCACAAAGACAAGGGCACCATCTCCAGAATGGCCCTGATCACCATCCTGGGCACCACTTCCAGACACCTCTGTTGAATGTGATCTGTACTGAGGCATTATCTAGCTTTGATATTTTAATTGTCTCTCTGTTTCCAACCATCTCTATTCTATTTCTCTGGCTGGCATAAAATACCTTTTATGATCACAATCTATGAAGCTTATTCAACAATTTTCTTTTCCTCTTCACTTAGCACCATTATACTTCCAACATTGCAACACAATGCTGTCACATCCACACCTTAGTGGTTATTCCCATTTCTCTGTACTTGTTCGTCCCACATGAGATATTCCCATTCCCTTCTACCAATCCCATCCCTATTCACCCTTCAAAGAGCCCTGTGAACCTTTCTTAGATCATTTTAATTGAGCAGTTTATTAGACTCAAATTAGTTGGCATCAAAAAAAATCTCTATGTCTGGCATCTAAAACAGTTACAGTTTTTGTCCCAATTTATCTCACAGAACTGTATTGTTTGAGCCACCTTACACTTTTCAAAAGATTAATTAATTACCAACAGTTATAAAGCAAAAGAGTCTGTACAAACGTAATGATTTGAAAGCATCTCTTGAAAAACATCAGAACATCTGCCAACAGCAGGTAGGACCGAACTCCCACAGTGCAATAATCATTTGATGCTGAGAAGCACCTTTTGCCTTCAGATCGTCTGCGGCCTCTTCATTCATCGTCTTCTTCACGTAGCCCTTATTACTCATGCATGGTAGGTGCCTCGCCCTTATATGAGTTTGAGAATCCTAGATAGACAAGTTTGGGAGTGATGTAAGAGAATTACCTACCGAATGAGGAACAGTCCTCAATATAAATTTCCCCACCATAAGTTCATTTTTTTACTGATTTTTCTCTCTTAACATTATTCATGGGACACTAGTACTAAAAGATTTCATTGTCTCCGTCTTCCTTGTACGGAGCGTTCACACATCCTTGGTGGCCACTGAGATAAGAGGGAGGTACAGACAGAGAAAGATTTGAAAAGGCTTCAAGCTACAGCTTAATGACATATGCTCCCATAAAAATACAGGAATTTATAAAAATGCCAGCTGTTGGAATTTCAACTTTCTATTATAAATCATCTTCCCTCTTTTATTTTTTTGACAGCTAAAATCTGACACACATAATTTTGTCTTGTTAGATATTGAATAAAAAAGCCCAGGAGATACTGTTGAGGCTGTTCAGGGTGAGGGGATGGTAGGGGGCAGGATACTGGTGAGTTATGAAAACTTTCCTGCCTCACAGAAATATGTTTGTTCACACTGTGACAATTGTTAGTTATTAATTACACTTTTTAGAAACAGTACAGTTCTGATCTGAGCATAATTTACAGAGTATGTACCTAGAATATCTTCCATTATATTATTAAAGTAAATTTTATTTGCAAATACTTCCAAGAGTACTCAGTGGACAGTGAACAGGGGCTTGATTAAGAGACAAAGAAAGGGACAAATACCTCATAGTTGGAAGATTTGATTTATTGTTGGGCCACTTAGGGTCAGGGAAACATATAGGAACTGAGAGAGAAGATTTACATATAATATACTGAAGCATTTTCAAACTTCATTAAGCCTCTGAAAATACTGTGGGGTTCCTCAGAGTTCAGTGAGTTTCCCATCACAGAGAGGTCTGAGAAGACATTAGATGGCTATTGATAGGTGATGGGTGCTAAAGCATCGGGCACAGGTTGGACCATATTTTCTCACATCACCTCTAGACCATTCATAGCTGTGGAAGGCAATTTAATGCCTCTCAAACCCTGACAAGAAATCCATTCAGATTTACACAAATTTTTAACTGATTTACACAAGTTGTGGTTATGAGATACCTTTGATTTTTTTCTTAACTTTCTGAATTTTTAAAATAAACACAGATAATTTCTTCAACAGAAAAAAATCACAAATTTTAAAAACACACTCTCACTTTTCTCTTTTGGGTCCCCTAAGGAAGCTAGCCAGCACTGCTACTTGACTTAGAACAGCAGTAATAAAACCGGATTTTTGGAATAGCTAACGATTGCATAAGAATAGATGAGGTGCTTAACACAGCTTCAAAACCAAATTTAAATAGTACTTTCTTTTTACAATGTGTCCTAATTATCTCAGAAAAACAGCATCTCTCCCTCCAGTGCTCCTTATAGCATATCCTACAGCTACCACCTGTTTAGCTGCGTGTGGCCTGGATTCATCGTCACCATCTCCTGTTTATTTTGTCTACTCAACTAGACTGCAAACTTTGAGAAAGTAAGGTGTCCCGTGGCAGCAATTAGCGAGCACTTAATGCACTCATAGGTATATAATTGAAATGCCCGTAGTGTTGTATTGCAATTTTCCAAACGAAGATAAACATGTCTCTCTGTCGGGTTCATTTGTGTTCATCTTTATAATAATATCTATCTCATTCAATTGTAAACAAACCTAACTGATAGAAACATTAAAAGACATTTGTATGACATTTTAGGAAGATATATTTACATGTTTTTTTCCAAACAAGGTACATTTAATGGTAAGTTATCTTTCCATGGTCTGTGAGTGTTTCCCCAATATGCAGGGGGGAAAAAGTACAAAAACTCCACACGATAATTAGAAAGTTGTTGGCATTGGGTTTTAGAATGAAGTATATTTATTTTTAATGTTTTCTTATTTTTCTCAATCTAAAATATGCATTTTTGTTTAAGGTAGTGTTATTCCTTCCCTTGGTATTCTTATAATCATTTTCACTTTTCCTGAGCACAAACCAACTAATGGGAAAAGAGGACTAAAGACATACAGTAAGTATTTTAGAGATCTGGGTTGTTGCAATTCTGAGTGTGTACTTATATTTCCACTATAGATCAAACACAGATTTAAAATATGTTTTGTGAATTTATGCTTAGAGCATAGTTATGGTCAAAAGGTATTTAGAAATGTCAGTAATTTAGTTTCCACTGAAACATCTTTCATTTTAAAAAGTATTTTAAATGAAGGGGTTTGTTTTAGGTTAGGATTAGTGTCAATACTGATCATTCTCAGTGTGTTTCAATTTTCATAATCATGCATCTCTAGATAAAATATTTAAACCAATCAAGTTTATCCAATTATTTTTTTCTGAAGAAATACAGCAAATGCTATTGGTGCAGTTTAGTAGGGCCAATTTGTAACCTTCACCCCAGTGGCACTTAGATAATGATTGACCAGAGTGGGGTACATAAACCTGGGACTCTTGTCTTAAAGCTGGATTAATGCCACGGAGCAATGTACACTTCAGAGCCTTCAGAGGGATCAGCATGAGGTTAGACCTCATCCGCACCCACATTTACTGTCCCTTCCTCTTTCCTAACCTCCCTGGTGGATTTCTCCATGGAGCACTCTTTTGACAAACTGCTTGCACACATATCCCTGTTTCAGGCTCTTCTTCTAACAAAGAAAATCTAAGGCAGATAACCTTAAAATTAGATGGAAAGAACTAAATTATGTGTCTTGACAATAAATAACTCTTTGATAATAATATCTATAGCAGATAAGAATATTTAGGATGGCCTGAATGGAGAAGTAATTGAGGTTCATACTTCAGACCAGTGTTTCTTAATCAGTAGCATTTTTGCCCAACAGGCAATGTCTAGAGACTCTTTGGGCGGTGAGAAGTGGCATGAGGGGGAAAAGGCAGCTAGCTAGCATCAAGTGCACAGAAATGGGAGATGCTGCTCAATATTCTAAAATGCACAAGACATCCTCCTACAACAAAGAATGTTGGGCCTAAAATGTCAATAGTGCCGATGTTCAGACACCCTGCTATAGATCCAACATACTTATCAATTCTTTGTGTATGTGTGTGAATGTGAATGTGCCGTGTGACTTAATGACTATAGAGGCACATTCGCATTCACACACATACCCACACACTTTTGTTTTCCTGATTCCTTGGATTTTGGTTAAAGACCAATAATTTGGGAGTAAAAGAAAGAATCTACCTAGGCATAGGTTACAATGCATTGAGAAAACATAAATCAAAACAAGACTTAATGGACCAAGTAAAACTTTCCCTTTGGAGCAGATATTTAGTTTTCTTTAGGGAGGAAATTACCCCTTTTACCTTGCTCTGCACCTCGTGTCCCTAGGAACATTCTTGTGTGAGAAAAGAAGTTATTCATATTTAACTTGCTTTCAGTCATGTACCCACAAGACAATTATTGGGGGTGCATTTTGTTTCATCTTATATTTTGCTTGTATTTGCCTGGCACAATAAAGTTAGAATATTTTGTTAGAAATACATTCATATATCTTTTTGAACATATACAAGTTCTGTCCAGAAAAAGCCTAACCATTGTTAATATAATGAAAATGGTTTGCACATCGATGTAACCTGGCAGCCAAGGAGAGTGGACTGGAATGCACATGAGTGAACAATGACAACTTCACTGTACTAGTCAGTGGGGGTGGTAGACACCACTGAGTGAGCATGTGTACTGCGTGGCTGTCAGATTCAAAATGACTGAGCAAGTAGAGCAATGAAATCTTCATCAAATTTTGTGTTAAGTTTGAACATTCCTCCCACAATAACTATTTGGATGATTCAGAAGGCCAAGCTTTGGGCAACTGGTGATTGGCAGCTTCATCATGACAACACACCCACTCATGTATCACGTCTCATGCAAATTTTTGGTGAAACATCGAATCACCCAGCTGACTCAGCCCCTCCACAGACCAGATTTGGTGCCCTGCAACTTCTGTTTTTTCCCAAAAATTAAAATCACCTTTGCAAGGGAAGAGATTTCAAACCATCTATGAGATCCAGGAAAATATAATGGAGCATCTGATGACAACTGAGAGAACTGTGTGAGGTCACAAGGTGCCTAGTTTGAAGGGGACTGAGGTGTCATTGTTCTATGTATAACGTTTCTTATATCTTGTATCTTGCTCAATCAATGTCTCTATTTTTCATATTACATAGCTGAGTACCTTCTGGACAGACCTCCTATGTACACATACATACAAGGACATACCAATTAACACATATTTGTCATGTTCTATAATATTTAGAGTTATTAATATTAATATTCTCAAGTAATTCAAATCCTCTTTTTTCTGGCAGGAAAAGTTAAGTTTAAAAATTCTATTATATGACTCTAGGATTGGCACAACTTTTGTCTACACCATTAGCAAGCCAGGCATACCGATCACATGCCCCAAAACAACAATGGATATGATTTCTGTAGCCCTAATTCTCGCCTGTGACTAAGCCCTGTCCCGTTGTGTCTGAAATGCTCCACTCAGCTCATCCCATCTGCCGAGGCAGTGTGAAAGGGCTCGCTCCCTTTTGTGTTGGTTCTGAATCTGTCTAGTGCTCCAGTGTAATGATGTTCCTTAGATTTACTAAACATCACTGGATGGAAGTATTGCTGGTAGATCAACAGCTAATGGCTTCCTCGAGGCTCTTTGTAGGACCACAAAGAATCCAGGAAAGTCTTGGGTGGTAGGAAATGGGGCACTGCAGAGGCAACTTAGGAAGATTTAGTCTGTGAAAATTAAAGTTTACACAAATGCTGAATAATGGACAGATTATAGAAAATAATTCTTCATTTTGTGGATTTTGTGGAGAAGTTTCTTTAAATTGCATTACCCAAGTACATTTACAATATAACTTAATTTTTCAAAAAAAAAAAAACACAGAACATTCCAGGAAATGGTTCTTTTCAGCACTAAAATTATAAATCATAGACAGTGTTGGGAGAGACCTTATTGATCATACAGCTTGAATTTTAACATTTTAGCTCTGAGGAGAAATGCTTAAAGAGGTGTAGTAGCTCATAGCCCATATCCCTTTGACCTCATTGTAACTTTGAGTTGATAGCTTCCATGTTATAAAGAGAGGCTTGGCCAAGACTTTTGCTGACTTTCCAGTGTAGAGCTTCCCTTCCTTTGGAAGGTTTACACAGCCACTTTTGGCTCTGGGAATCACAACTCCCTAAATACTCTTCTATAGCTACCAAGTCTGTTATTACCCTCAGTGCCAAAATTATCAATCTTTCTGGGGAGATAATCAATCAACCTGATGGTTCAATAAGCACTTGTTAAATTGCACTGAACCAGGTTTGTTCACCAATCCATCCATCTGTGCTAGACTCTGGGGATGCCGTGGTGAAAATACAGAGAGGTTGAAGTAGACCGGATACTCTCTTCATAGGTTTTTGTGGCACAATTCTAATGCAAAGTCTGGAAATGGCCTTATACTCCAAACCACTTCCCTGATTTCCTCTCTGAAGCTTGAAACTCTTTACAGAGTGAAGGGCATTGTTGGGAGGCAATGAGTTCTCTGGAAAACCAAGTTGTTTTAAGCACTTCACTAAATCATTGAGAGTGAGGATTGATTCAAGTAGCAGGCTAAAGTGTTGGTTCGATATCCACTGCCTTGGGCCTCAGGTGTGCTGTCTGCCTTGTACCCCTTCTTCCCTCTCTCTAAAAACACACCCCATCTGCTTGGTTATGCAGGGCTGTCCAGAACCTAGTCTAAGCCAAGTGGAATATCTCTATGCTTTGACCATATTTATTGACCCAAAGATAGGCTCATTATCCATGTTGTATCAATCAAGGCATTTTCTGAGATTTTTAATTTGGAATCTGGGAATCTTTTCTTTCTGTGCCTGGAGCTGACATTGGCCCTGCCCTTTTCCAAAAGAAGAAACAACCAGAGCTGCAAGTTAGCCCCCAAGAGGTAGAAAGAGCCTCCATGAATGAAAATGTCTATGTCCAGAAGTGATTAAGGGCTATCAAGTGATTAAAAATACAGATTTTAGAGCCAAACAGCCTGGGTTCAAGCCCATAGTTTTCTAATAACTGTGAGATCTTCAGGAAGGTATGTATCCTCACTTTAGCTCATTTTAGGTTTAAGTAGAATGGGGAAAGCAGTAGCTATGGCATATTAAAGATGGCCTCAGTATCTCTGATGTGCGTCTCATTGAGAGATAGGATTATGTCCCCTCCTCTTGAACCTGGGAGGGCTCTGTGACTGCTACATCAAAGGTGGCACTGCACTGTTTTCCTGGCCCGGGCCTTAAGAATTAAGAAATTTTTACTTTCTCTATCTTGGGACACTCCATAATTACAAAAAAAAGAGACTTTTTTTAAAAATTCTAATTTTTGGTATCTAATGTGAATGAAAAAGCAGGTAGTCCAAGTTAGTACAGGCAGCCATCTTTCCACATAGACCAGCCTGTAGATTAAGCCAATTTTATGAGGGAGGGGGTGACTTTCTAAAAACTGGAAATATCTTCTGAAGGGTGGGTTCCCTGTAATATAGGCTTCCCCTGCTAGGTGAGTGCTTTAGGAACCCATCTGTATCAGCGTACCAGCTGGTATTGTTGTGAGAGGCTGTGCTCTGCTCAGTGAATTTTTTTAAGACTCAGTGTGTTTGCCTATTTCATGATGAGTGATTTACAAGCACACCTGCCCACACTGCACTTGAGTGTTCAGCAGTTTTGACCAAAAACAGCATGACCTCCGTGCCCCACCCAAGGGACTTTTTTTCATTTCTCCAGATGAAAAAGTCCTCAAAGGGAAATGTTTCACTGGTGTGGAAGAGGTGAAACAAAAAACAGCAGAAGCACAAAAAGGCATCATAATCAATGGGTTCAAAAAGTGTTTTGAGCAGTGGGAAAAGCATGTGGATAGCTGTATTGCACCAAATGGAGAGTACTTTGAAGGTAACTGAAGTTTAAAGGTGTAAGAATACATACAATTTTTTATAAACTAATTCTCTTTTTTGGGTCCCCCTCATGCAATAGGTAGAATGGAGAAACATGTCCCTAAGAATGAGACTGAGCTGTGGAATTGACATGTGTGAATCCTGCCCTAATGCAGGGCTTATTATATTTAAAATTCCATTTCTCTGACCTTTGAGGCAGTTAGGGAACGTGTCTCTGATACTTGTATCCAAAATCTCCCTGAATTGGAAAAGAAATGACATTTGAATACTAAGAAATCATTCCTTATTTCCTGAAAATAATTTTAACATGAAGAAAAGAAAGTGAAAGAAGATATACTCAGGATGACAAAAGAGAGGACAGGAAAAGGGAAACTGAAAGGTCACAGAACAGGGAAGCCAACAGAGCTCAAAGAAAACTTTAGTGAATTCACAATTTCCCTGTGAGCTGTTTTAACCTAGCTAACTTTAGATTAGAAGGCCGCTTTTCTTATTCAATAATTTTCTTTTTAAAATCTCTACCATGTATTTAGAGTAGTCAAAATCATAGTGACAGAAAATAGAATGAGGGTTGCTGGAGGCTGAGGGGAAAGAGAGAAATGGGAAGTTATTTTTTAATGGGTATGGTTATAATTTTACAAGATGAAAAGAGTTCTGGAGATGGATGGCGTGTAATGAATATGTTGAATACCACTGCACTGTATGCTTAAAGTTGTTAAGATAGTAAATATTTTGTTATGTGTATTTTACCACAATAAAAACATTTAAAACATCTTACCTAACATGTATAAGTCAATAGAAATAAAAAATTAAGATATACACTTAGCCATTTAGAAATTTTCAATATAAAAATGTCCATAATAATATTTGACACTTTAATAGTTTCTTATACTTACATCACATATTTTAATCCTTATAATAGCCCTTTGTATATGTATATGAGTATATTTTTTCCACTTTTAAAAAGACACCAGGGACTTAGTTCCCTGTAGTCATATAATAAGCAATTTGTGAACTAAAGTTTCAATTCTAGTTTGTCTGATTCTTAACAATTCAACCTTGTTACTTACATTGTACTATCTTCAATGGAGAATTGGAAATTAAAATTCACCATCCCCAACCATCTTGAGTATTATAATCATATTTTATAGAGGAAACTTTTAGATAATATAGTGATAATAGGGCTCTTCCAAGGCCAAAAAAAAAAAAGACTCTGGATGACACCATGAGAGGAACTGCTTCTCTGACAGAGCAAAGTTGTTCGTTTGTGAGATGGCTAGATGTCACTGAGTGTATGATCTGTAGACACAGATTGAAAGAGGAATGGTTTAAGTCAAGATTCGATCCATTAAACCCACATTTTAATAACTTAGCACTGAATCAAAACTAGAACATTCCACTGCCTGGAAAAGGACCAGAACAGATCCTTTGCTTCATGAAGATGCCCCATCTTTTCTCAGAATAGAGGTAAAAGAAAATTCTGTATCACAGTTTCTGGCAGGTGTTAGCGCACTAAGCATCTATGTATGAGCTATGCTGGTTGCCAAGAAGAATGTCAGGGAGCTGTACTAATAGCAGCACAATTAGCTAAATAATTATGGGTGTGCAAGGGAAATAGTTGGATAGTGAAGCACAGAGTGGGCAAAGGTAGTGGATCATCATTAATGGGTCCTTCATAATTTCCTTTTTTACATGACTCCGTTTACCTATCATGTCCTAGATAAGACTTTTCTGTGGCTGCTCATGGCCCATGGGTTAATATCAAAGCAATCATACATGCCATATGCATACCTTTATTATCTGACTCATGTCAAAATTCCTATCTATCCTTACCATTTCTTTCTAGCATTATATTTACTTCCTTAAATTTGCTGGATCTCTTATATCTTCAAGTTTTCATTAGTTCTCTGGCTGAAATTTTCTCTAGGAAATAACAACTCCTAATATGCCTCCAATTTTTATCCATTCTGATCATAGTAAATATTCTACTTCTGGATTTTCCTGTTCTCAACCATGTCAAAATCATTCCAATAAGCTATTCATATTTGCTTTTTTTAATTCCTCATCAGTGCACATAGTTCCTGAATATAAGATTATGTGGTGTTCACTGTTTTGTCCCCAATAGCAGATACATCATAGTCACTAGATAATTATTTGTTGAATGAATGTGGAAATATTTCATACAGCCCTCTAACTGTTTATGGACCTACCTCCTCATGAGCAGCTTTGCTGTCAGAAAGGAAAGAGTTTCCTATACTGGGTAAGAGGTTAGAGATCATATCACTCAAGGAAGATTCTTGCATTAGAAGTCTATGGTTGAATATGTTAATAAGATATTAACTTGTATGCACCTTATGATTATAAATGCCAAATTATATATGCATATTTATCTTTGATCCACTCCCTAGTCCCCACAAAGATAATAGAAATGGTTTAATGCATGAAACAACAAGGGACAAATGATGCGGGGTTGAGACGATCGCAGCGAGCTTCTGGAAGCAGGAAGCACGTGATCACGTGAAACCTGACCTAGCAGAACTGAGAAACCTGAATGCTTGAGCTGAGAAAGCCAAGACGAAGCCTTATGTACCTAGCTGAAACCCTAAAAGGTTTTGAGAAAATAGGAATCTTCACAAGGGGGATTAACATGGGACTAAACATTGTTTGATAATCTCGTAAGGAAGGAGTAAGACCCACAGATATTCTGCCCTCTCTGTACAGTCACATGACTGACTTTCCTCAATCTGAGTTGATACCTAGGAGTGTATGCTCTAGAGAGAGTAAAATAGTTTCTAGATTTGAAAGTCTATACACAGTGAAGGGAATTAGGTGAAAGCTTCACAGTAAATGCTGAAATGCTGTATTTCAGTCTTCTCCTACATGGTTCCCAGAAAGCTGGCATCCAGCTTATACCCTCCCAAATAGAAATACTGAAGTAGTTCTTACTTAGGATGTCTCAGCAACTGGAGGTAAAGGCCCAAAGATACTGACATTAAAGACTCCTAGACACAGCTCATTCAGATAACATTAGAGTTGGGACCATAATGAACAGTTTCAATCAAATGCATAAGATTTTTGATCAACTGTTTGTTCCTCCCTATTTAATAGGTCAAAAAAATAAAACAAACCACAGGATTACTAGACACTTAAAGCAATCATTGGATGTGGAAAACAAATACCAAAACCAAATAAACAAACAACTGTTTTAAACTCTAATTCCTTTAGTTATACATACCCTGTAGAGTTTCTATCATCAATAGTCTGGAAAAGATAAGTAGATATATTACACCTGTGATACAAGGACAAATGGCTACATAAAGGGACACATATAGAACCCACCTGAGCTCTTGATAATAGAGAAGAAATTAAAATAATAGAATATTTAGAATATAAAGTTATGGAAATCATATAGAGAGCAAAGCAGAAGAAAAGTGATGAAGAAAAGAAGGCAAATGATTGGAAAATTAGAGAACCAGTTCAGGAAGCACAATGTCTGAATAATAAGAGCCAAGGGTATATGGAGGGAGGATATCATCAAAGGTATAATTCCACGGTTTTTCCAGAACTGAGAGGCATGACTATCCAGAAGATAAAAACCATAAAGCGTTACTGCAGATTTGAAGACACAGGTGACACAAAGAAATTTCTACAAGCTTCCAGGTAAGAAAAACAATCACATAAAAAATAGAAATAATGGCTTAAGATTTCTCTCCCTAATAGCAATTCCAGAAGCTAGAACACAACAGAAATATCCTTAAATTTCTGAAGATTTTTTTTCAAAATAGAAGTATATAGCCAATAGATTGTTAAGATATTTTCAGTTATGCTAAAAAGAAAGAAAGAAAGACAGTTACCTGCAATGCACTGTTTTGAAAAAAAAAGAAGACCAAAGTGAGGAAGCTATTGGAAAAAGGTCTTTTATCATTACCAGAGAGAAAACCAAGAAACAAGACAAAATTGATATGGAAATAGGGGAGTAAGCAGAGTGGCAGGTCAAAACATTCCTTATGGTGATGTTAAAAGGAGTTTGCACAATGGTAGTTATTCATCAGGTTTAAAGAGTTATTTTCAGGACTGAAAGTAGTTGAAAGGGAGATACTACTTTAAGAAAATGAGATTGACAAAAATTTTATTTTTTGGTGATATTAAGAGAAGATTTGCCCAGCTTCTGAAAAATTTGAAATTGGGTTAAAGGTAAGTACTTAGAAATCTAAGAAACTGAAAAGAAAGGATGACAAAGATGAGAAAGAAAAGGGAGTAAATTATTAATATCAAATTAAAAAAAAAAACCTCTTACACAAGAAAACTAACCATGTTCTATACTATTTGTCTCAGCTGCAAACATTATAAATATGGTAGAAATAATTTCACTAATACACATTGACATATTTTGACTCACATATTTAATGTAACAACTACAATGGAAGGATGTGGGGCAGGGGTAGGCAGGAAGGTGGTGAAAGAGAGATACATTCTTATCTTCCATAATGAAAAGTCAATAGACAATTTTTTTAAAAAAATAACTAGCAATATAAGTTTTCTATTTAGAGATTTTGATGTAAATACTAAAATAAGCAATTTAGAGAGTTGAAAATATTTGCCTCTGGGAACAGATAATGGAGGTAGCAAGAGAGTACAACCACTGTGAGGCTGTATATTATTATTAGGGTGACACTAATGGTTGTAACACGCAAACCAGGGTTTATAATGGCCTCAAACACAAACCAAGTTTATGTCTCACTCATTTAACAGCCCAAGGTGAGTGTTTCTGTTTGGTTCATATGGCTCTTTTCCATGAGTCAAGTACGAGGAAGCTCTGCCTTTTTTGAGTTGACACCTGAGGGGAGTTTATCACCATCCTAGTCTGTCCTCATGAACAGGGAGCCTGGAGGAACAATCAAGGGAAGTTCTGCAGGGCAGACTCAGAGTCACACCCCTTCTGTTCCAACTGCACTGAGTGAACACAGCCCCGTGACCACTCCTAAGTGCTACAGAGGTTGGGAAATAGAACCTAGCTGTGCATCGAGGAAAAGCAGGAGGACACAGAGTTGGAGAACATTAGAGTTTTGGCAACAGTTTCTAAGGCTGTACGATAAACTAAGTGCACACACAGCTTGTTGTTACAATTGTGATTTGTTCTAAGATGAAAAGTAAACACACCAGAGGGAGTCATTAAACTTTAACAGAGGTTAGATGATGATGTATTTGCCTGACATTTTTAAACTATAAAATTTCACTAAAGGTAGAAAATACAGCTTGTCTGCAGCCCCCGTGCTCCATGCTCCCAATAGGGGAAAGTCCAGTGACCCTTTTTATGATGACAAACCACATAATTCTTACATAGTGGCAGAGAAGGTAGCATTGTCCCCATTTCACATATAAAACAACTGAATTCTTGAGTTACTAAGTGAGAGACACAAAGTGGGTCACTCACTCAGCGATATGCTTTAAAACATCCGTCATGAGCCACTCATCATCTACGTGCAGCAGATATGGCAACAAACAATCCAGACAAGCTTTCTGCTCACACAGAGCTTTAATTCTAGGGAGGCTGCCTGGTAGCAGAGTGAAGACTCTAGTTTGGGTCTTCAGCCTGGGGGCTCAGAAGATCCTGGCAGCTCATGCTAGGCCTCTCTATCTATTATGTTTTTCACATATCACATCTCATTAGCTGCACTGAAATAAACTCTCTGCAGCTATACATCCTGAGGGTTTTTCCTATTTATGGAATCAACAAAAGATGCAAATTCTCTTGAGGGCGATCTCTGTGAGTCAAAATCATACCCTTCTTTTTCCCTTAACAGCTTTAGACAGATGCTTCAGACCCATGTGGAAAAATCATGAACATTCCTGTTCCAGCTCTCCCCTGTTTTATCCCAGCTATTAGAGAGGCATTTGTGACAGGCACATTTTCTGGTTGCCTTTAACACTTGTTAGGCATGTTCTTCTATTCAGACGAACTTGAGCTGTCGGTTCTTCTGTACTGCAATGCAAGATAGTCACCCAGTTGCCTGAAAATTAGCAATCATCTCTGCTTCCCTTATCTGTGAAGACACCCACCCATGGACATTACCCACTTTCACTTAAATGATGTATGCTTAGTCGGTGCTGGGTTTAAGGAGTGAGAACGATTGGAGAAGAGCTTCAAATTGCAGTGAACATGACAACAGTTACAAGACACATGGAGATTCAAGAAGAGTGGCTCTCAAGGAATAACCATGCAATTCATTGTCCAAAATGGGATACGTTGAGAGGGAAAAGTGATGCTGTTAACATCACTGATGTTGAGACAACAGAACTAAGTGGCTCTGTGGACAAAAAGCACATGTGAACATTCAGGACTGACCTCACTTCCCTTACCCATTGATGAATGAATGGTGAAACGAAATGTGGTGTATGCTCCAACAGAATATCATTGTCTTAAAAGGAAGGAAATTCTGGCATTCTAGAGCATGGATGAACCTTGAGGACATTATGCTAAGTTAAATAAAACAGTCACAAAAAAACACTGTAAGATTCCATTTATTTGAGATATCTAGAGTAGTCAAATTCATGGAAACAGAAAATGGGATGGTGATTGCCAGGAGCTAAGAGGAAGAGGGACTGTGAATCTATTAAGTATAAAGTGTCAGTTTGGAAAAATGAAGAAGTTCTGGTGATAGTTGCACAATACCAGGACTAATGTAAATGTATTTAATGCTACTGAACTGTTCACTTAAAATTAGTTAAAATGATACATTTTATGTTATGACATTTTACCACCAAAAAGCAAAAGAGAGAAAGAGATTGATTGATTTCACTTCCTTATCTGAAATATTATAAAACAGGCCAGAACATCCTCAGGGAAATCTCTCCCAGACATAACACATTATGATTCTAATTAAGAGTCATTGAAGTTGGGTTGCAGTTGAATCACCCACTGCTGCCCTCTGTGTTATAACAACTCAGGAAAAGACATGAAGAATCCAGCAGGGATTGACTCCTGGAGAACGGGCCAGAAAACGCAGTAAGCCTCCCCTCCGCCTCCTCCCCCTAGACTTGAGTACAGCCCTGACCTCAGTGAACACTGGCAGGCAGACAATCTGCAACTAAGACAGTGGTCACCTGCCAGTTCCCCAAAGCAAACTCTGCTTGATTTGCTTACCACGGGCAGCAAGGCAAACCTTCTCTTCCTGAGAATAAGAAACCCAAGAAGCCAAGAGGGAAAAAGATCAAGGAGAACAAGAGGCTATGACCCCCACTGCGTGGGTCTCAGAAAGTAGCGCTGTCTGCTCTCCTATTACTGCCTCACAGATGGCAGGTTCTCCCCGGGATCAACAATCACTGCAGAGACCCTGTGCTCCACACACAGAGAGAAGGAAAACATGAAAGGATAAAACAGAATTGAATATAGAGATGCCCCTTCAACAGCACACACTTCTGAATCTGGCTTTTCCTGTGGCCTCCTGTATTTACAACATTTTTCTTCCTGTTACCATCTGACAGTGGGTAAAAGTTGTTCCTTCATTTTCTGGGTGGGCCATCTTGTTCCCCATTTACTCCCGAAGCTGTACACTAAAGTGAAAACCATTTGGAGTATTATAGAGAGGGGAGGGCATATGTTATGGCCCCTGGACCCACGTTGAACAGTTTAGACACAGTCTCAATTCTGCAATCAACTTTCCCTTATCTTACTGTATTGTCGATGAACTGATTCATGTCTATGAACTACCCTACCCTACCCCTGAGTCCCAACTCTAGAGCAAGCTCCAAACGGGCACACACAATGTTGACGGGCTTCTGAACCACACCCTGGGGATTCCGTAAAGACCTATGCTCCTTGGACATTTATTAAGTTCCCCCTACATGCACGGGGCAAGGTCAGGCCTCTGCCCCAAGGGAATCTATTATTTAATAACAACCTAAGATTTTTGAGCTGCTGGTGGCAGGAATGTTTCCTCACAGGCCCCCCTGGCCTCAGGGAGGTAAGATTTTCAAGAAGATTAGGAGATGAATGTGTTCTAAAAGACAGCACACAGTTATCCTTGACTGCAAATTGGGCATTTTATTACATTTGTCTGATGGATAATCACAGATAAAGACTTTGATCTTTATCCCCATGGCAGCAATAAGAAAAAAAGCAGGAACTCTGTGTAGTCTCTTTTATTTCTTTTTTTTTTTCCCTGCAGTTTCAGGAAACCGAGCCTATTCAAATGTTCAGAAGAATCTCCCCACGTTGTGTTCTTAAGCGTCCAATCAAGTGGCGTTGTGCCTTTCCGCTCTTCACTGGTCTCCCACCAACACCATGGTGAGAGGATGACGAGAAGGTAGGAGAAGGAGGCGAAACTCTTCTCCCTCAGTGGAAGGACTAATAATGGGGGAGAGGAAGAATGTTCAGGGGGAAGGAAAGAAACGGTAGAGGATGAAATGCTGACTATCTGGAAAAGATGCAGCGGAAACTGCACTGGAGTAAGGGACGGGATCCAGGCGTTATTCCTCAGACACAGGGCTCTGAGGGCCTATGGCCTGGAGGGGGGACATCAGGAAGGTTCCTCCTCTCTTTGTAATCAAACCCAATCAAACCAAGTGAAAAATTCTACAGGCAAATTTGAACAATGAGTCTAAACAGGCAAAAGGGGAGCGGGGGGCATGCAGGGAAGCAATGGCAGAGTTCAGGGAGTTTACGCTACAACGTGAAGGTCTTCCATCCCCTGATGCCTTTAATTGACTCCACTTGTCATCTAATCATTATGGCTGTGGGTAATGTTCACTAAGGGCAGAAAGGTAACTTTCACTATAAAACGAAGCCCATATGTTACCTTTTATTCATCCTCACAAAGGAATTGGCCAAAGGCCGTGTTGTTCAAGGCTGAGATAAAGCCTGCTGTGAAAGAGCAAATGTGTGGGGTGACACATGCAGACAGGCGTGCCAGCTCACGTGGCCCATCCTGAGTGGAGGGCATGGATGGGGTGCGGGGTCACAAGGGGCTCATTCTGTACTGACAAAGAAATTCAAATTTAGCCCTGGCTGGTGTGGCTGTGTGTTGAGCACCAGCCTGCGAACTAAAGGGTCACTGGTTTGATTCCCAATCAGGGCAATGCCTGGGTTGTGGGCCGTGTCCCCAGTAGGGGTCACATAAGAGGCAACCACACATTAATGCTTCTCTCCCTCATTCTCCCTCCCTTCCCCTCTGTCTAAAATAAATAAATAATTTTTTTAAAAGAAGGGACTCATATTTAAACATGTAGTTATAGCCAAAAAGAATTGCATACAGAATTATTTCATTTTAATATTAATTAGTAGAATACATTATATGCTCAACACTTATAAAGGCTTAATTGCATCTTTATTTCCTCATTCAACACTTATAAAGGCTTAATTGTACCTTTATTTCCTCATTTTTTAATATAAACTCATTATTGTAACTAGCCCAAACCTTACTCAACTTTCGAAATGTCCTATGCATGCGTTGATGTTGGATAAAGTGAAAGAAATCCTAGGTTGAAAATTAAATTGTATGGAACGTAGTAAGAATGGCCAGTTTCAATCACCGGCCCTTTAGTTATTTTTGAGTGGAGCACACGCCCCATAGCAACTCACTTCTGTGCCTAGTCCCTGGAACCTCACGTTCACCAAACACAACTTGTAGCAGTAGTTCGAACTTCTGGAAAGAAAACAAACCTCAAATTGTCAGAATCAAGTACCTCCTCTAAGATCACTTTGAATGACACATGTAAAACAATGACCCCTAGTGGTAAAAAGCCAAATCAACGGGGTTTAATTAAGACAGCTCTGAATGGGTGGGGGTGGGAATATTGAATGTATTCAGTTACAGGGCAACATGAAGCTTCCTGGTAGAGGACATGCAGCTGCCCAGCATTGTCTCCTACCTTAGCAATGGCACTGGGGTAACTCTAAAGTCCCCATATCTCAGAGAAGCCTAGACTTAGACCCGGGAACTATCTTCTAACTTCTGTCTCAGTATAGCAACACTATACACAGTACTACTTCTAGTTACCCATCCAACTTCTGCCTAGATATTCCTAGTTGCTAGACATGTTTTAGTGGGGGGGCATGTATCTTTTTTTTTCTTTCTGCATAATAAATTCTTTTTTTCAGAGAAAGAATTTCTATTTGCCTAATTTGGAGTAGGGGTAGAAGTCAGAGAGCATTATGCATACTGTACTTCCTGATACAGGAATGAAATGAGGAATATCCTCCCTCTCTCATTCGCCTTACAGCTAGGGTCTGAGCACATGGGCTGAGAGTGGACGATTGTATATTCCTGCTCAGGACTGTGCATCTGGAGTGAGGGAGGGAGGGGCTTACTGTGGCAGTGGGGGCATGCCCAGGGGTGATGTCTAGAGGCAGAGGTAATATAGCATATTGTGTGCCAGCTCCTTGCCAAGGTATTTCATTTCATACTTTAGGACACCCTCAATTCCACCCCTTTCCAGGCCGGCTCCTCCAAGCTCTTAACATCCTATAACATCCCAGTAATCCTTTTGCATAAAGGATCAATATTGGTTTCTCCTACTTGCAATAAGAATCCTAATGGATCTCTATTGAATTCATCATTGGGATATACTTCCTTGTTATATATTCCCACCGACTATGGTGCTACTTTCTGCAACTCTATACTCCTTTGATATAAGCTGAAATTCTTAAAGTGCTTGTGTTATTTCATCAACCTTTAGCATCTTTGTATTAACACTTCTACTGGGATAGAAAACCATCTATAGAAACTTAAATAACTAGACAACAATTGCTTAGATACTTTAATTAATTTGGGGGTGCTGTTATTGTTGAGGCAAAGACAATAAAATGGGTCCTATTTAGAATTGTGTTTAGAATAATAACCTCAAAATTCTGTAACTATAGTATGTTTCCTGTACAAACTTCTCATTTTAACCATGAGCTCCTTGGAACTTTAAGGTAATGGAAAGAAAAAAGAAGCTAGTCTATCTCCTAGTATCTTGTGAAACCGTGGACATTATAGTGCCTCCTAACATCATGGGAGTAGGCAATGTGATAGTCTTTGTCAAGCTTAAAGGTATAATATGTCTTCACACTGCTTCCTTAAAGGAACCTACTCTAATATTCCAGTTATCTAACCAGCCACCTTCACCCACCTCCTCCCTACCCTTATCACTATAGCATCTCATATCTCTCAGCTAAGAGCATTAATAGGAAAGAAAGGAAAGGGAAAATTTATCTACTTTTCTCCCATGTATCTAGAATATACCTGACTTTGTTGGGTGATCAAAAACTTTAAACTTTCCTGATTTATCTGGACACAGGTACTATCTTGAAGAAAGGTGCCCCACCTAAATCAATAGTTGTCCCCCCAAAGTATCTCCACATGAAAATAAGACTGGACCAGTGTTTCATTACTCTTCCATAGCAAATAGAATACAAATGAAGCATGGAATCATAATTAAACTTCAAATAAAAAGGCCCCCAAATCATCCCAGAAATGCAGGGAGTTAGAGAAGGTGCCATATACCCAAAAGGATTACAAGGCAAAAGAAAAGCAGGTCCTGACCAACTAACAATCTTTAGTCATAAAAACTGGACATTCAGCATGGCTCATTCCAATTCAGCTTGACTCTCTCTCTTTTTAAACCTCAATAAAATAGTTCATATTTCTACCCAGACTCATACATCTTTAACTCTCATTAGACAAACAAAATTTTCATTCTGCAAATCAACAATATTCAGACTTTTCAGAGCAAAGAAATCTGTTTTGTGCATAATAGTGTACTTTCTACCCCCAAAACATTAACTTGAACATCACATGTTTTATGATGTTTTACAGCAAACACAGGTTAAGCAAAAAACAAATGTGCGCATGGGTTATTGGCGTGAACCTTCAGGTTGCCAGGGCTCCCGTGCATGGCCACTTCCAGTTTAATGAACAGGAAACGAACATCTCCTTTGAATAGGCAGTGTATTAATTGCTTTAAAATGCAGTGTTTAAAAACAAGGAAATCTTACATTTTATAACAGCATGGATGGGCCTGCAGTGCATTATTCTAAATGAAATAAACCAGTCAGAGAAAGACAAGTCCCATATGACTTCAGTTGTATGTGGAATCTAGTGAACAAAATAAACTGACAAACAAAATAAAAAACATATTCATAGAAAAAGAACAGACTGACAGCTACCAGAGGGGAGGGGGTGAGGGGCTGGCTGAAAAAGGTGAAAAGATTAAGCAACAACAACAAGAAAAACAACTCATAAACATGGGCAACGGCATGGTGATAACCAGATAGAAAGGGAGAGGGAGGGAGGAAAAAGGAGGATAAAAATGGTGATGAAAAGAGAAAAAAATAAACAAATAAAATGCAACGTTTATTGGACATAACCATGGACCTGGTATGCACCTACAACCCATTCATTCAAAGCTCTCAGAAGCAGTTAATGGTCCTGTTGAAGAAATCAAACCAACAAATCAAACCATTTTTTGTAGCCCGGCCTTCCACATGCATCGAAAACAGAACATATGCCATAGTGAAACTTTGTAAAAATTAGAATCAGATTGTGCTTTTTGCAAGAAAAACTAACAACGAGCTCAAGTGTCTTTATCAGCATAAAAACTAGAAATAATGATAGAACGATATTTGCCAGAAATCAAAGTATCAATCTACAGAAAGCAAAAGGGAAGCAGAGCGAACAGAGTGGTCCTGTAGTTGCCAGCCTGCACTCTCTCTTGCAGAGCATCAAACAGGATTCAGCTCACACACACACAGTGGAACCTGCTTCAGGTAATGCTCTAATAGTTTCTACATAATTTTCTCACTTCCTTTATTATTGGGAAATAACACAGCAAAATATATATACTGTCAGAGTTGGATCACTTTTGACAAATGTTTACAATGATCATTTGACAGATGATCACCCAAATCTAGACAGAGAATGTTCCAACCCTGCAAAACCTTGCTTGTGCACCTTGAAAGTCAGCCTTCTTTCCTACCCAGGCAACTGCTATCCTGATTTCTCACCATAGTTGACTTGTTCATGGACTATATACATATAAATGGAAGCACAGAGTATATACTCATTTTTGTTACCCGCTACATTCCACTAAATTCATTTTACAGCTCAGTAATGGGTTGCAACCCCCAGTTTGAGAAAAAGTTGCTGAAATGCATACCATAAACTAGTGTGCATCTGATTGGCTTGATGTGTTTAAAAAATAAAAAAGCAAATTCTTAGGCCTCTTTCACAGAGATTCTGATTTAAAAGTAGATTACCGAGCCCTATTCCAGACCAACGAAAGCATACATCCTCATGTGGATCTGAGGCAGGTTGTTCAAGGACTACATTCCCATACAGTTTACAGCCAGGTTTCTCAATCACTCTCAACAATGCTCTCATCATGTCGCCACCTTTATCCCTTTTAAGAAAATATAATCAGTCTTCGTTTACTGCCTACTGAATCAAGCCAAAATACCTTCACCTGACACGGAAAGCCCTCCATCAGAGGGTCTTGCTTTCCTGGCGGATATACTTTCCTATTACTCAGCAACAACTTCCATTGTCATCAGTCTCCTTGGTGACCCCCACTGCCCATTCATTTCCACACTACAGAATCTAATGCTATTTTTTCCCTGCATTCAAGAACCTAGCAATGTTCTTTAAATTGAATAACAGGCTCAGATTAGTATTTTCAGGAAACTGTGTTCGTGGTGGAGCATCTGTAATAGCTTTCTTCAGGTGGAAGGATCAACCTGTGTTAATTCTTGCCCACAAAATTGCTCTCTGCTATTTCTCTGATGAACAGAGTATCCTTTGGCTATCCCGCCTTGTTAGAATGCTGGCAATATGTGGGCTTCTGGTATATTTGGAAACTGATTGGTCACATTTCTCTTTATGCTTTCTTATCTGCAAACAGAACAAAGGCCTCTTGAGTTAGGGCTGAAATAAAAGCTGCAGAAATATATCATTAAATGAAGGAAAGAGGGCTAGACTAAGGACAAGAAGCTATAGAAGCTAAAGGCTAACTTTAATTTATAACCCTTGTGTTATAATCTCTCCTCTTTGACCCACATCAAACACTGTACAAAGGTGTATTGATTCCAGAGTTCAAAATGCGCTGTCAATTATATTCATTCATTCATTCTTTTATTCATCCACCACATTTTTAAGTTTCTATTATCTCAGGCATTTTTTTAGATACTGAGGCCACAGCCATGAGTAAAACAAAGTCCCTGTCCTCAAGGAACATCTGTTCTAGGGGGAATATACAGACAATAAGCACATAAACACAGAGAATGACAGATCACTAAGGGGAAGGCAGGAAAAGGATGCACTATTTACAAATGGTGACAATGGAGGTTCTCCTCAATATGGTGACATTGTAACACCCTTGAAAAGGATGATAGAGGGAGCTATTCAACTAGGGAGGAGAAGTTCAGGAAGAAAAAGAAAAATTAGAGGAATTGCAAAGGCCCTGAGGTGGAAGGCCTCTTAGAGTGTGAGATGAATACCAAGGAGCTGCTGTGGGTGAGCTCAGAAAGATAATGGGGAATTAAAACACAAAGAGCCTTGTGAGCCATTGTAAGGACTTTGGCATTTACTCTGAGTCAATTAAAAGCAAAATGGGCTTTTTCAGCAGCTGTGAGCTGGGCCAAGAACCGACATCAGACCTCATTGTCCTCCCAGTCTTTCGATCCTCATCCAAATGCCCTCAATAAAATGGTTTCATCTTAAAACAAATAAATACATAAAATGGAAGGTTTTGAGCTGAGGTATGCATGACGTGTTTTACATTTCCATACGTTTGTTCTTTTTTCCTTTAATTAATCTTTACTGTATTTGTCCATTACCATTGAGTCCCCTTCTACTACCCCTTACTCCCGAGAATCACCACACGGTTGTCCACGTCCATGAGTCCTTTTTCCTTTTTGCTCAATTTCTCCACCCCATCCCTCCCCCACCAACTAGCTGTCACCTGCTCTCCATCTGTGAGTCTGCCCCATTTTCCTTGTTAGTTCAGTTTGTTCATCATTTTCCACATACAACCACAAACACTAATTCGGAAGAACACTTGTGGAGAATCGACTAAAAGGAAATAAGGAAGTAATCAAGAGCGGCTATTATAATAAATAAACAATGATGGTAACTTCCATCAGGGTAGTAGGATAAAGGGGGTTTAAAATAGAATTATGGGTATATATATATATATATATATATATATATATATATCTCACAGGTATTTATTTTTAAAGTTCATTTATTTTATATTTTATTTTTCAACTACAGTTGACATACAATATTACATTAGTTTCAAGTCTACAACATCTAATGAAGATATTTTGAAGGTGGCAATGACAAGATATGTCCAAGCCTGAGGTATAAGAAAATGAGGCTAGTGGAGGTTTTTGGCCTGAGTGACATGACAGATGGAGTTGTCATTTACTAACACTGCTGGAGGACCAACTTGAAGGAGGGTCTAGAATGACATATTTGAACATGTTAACCTTGAGACGCCTTGTAGACGTCCAAGTGGTTATCCAGAAGGCAGTGTACATGTAAGTAGAGTCCATGTGATATGTTCAATGCAGAGATGTCTTGGGTTTTGTTGATTTATAGACAGTAGAGATAGTCACTGAGCGAAATGGTTATACAAAGGGAAGGAAGTCTAAGTTCTGAGCTCTGAGGCATCCCCAATCTATGGTTGTCAGAAACCTGAAGAGAAACCAATACAGAAAATGGAAAAGAAATGTCCGATTATATAAGAGGAGAAGCAGGAGAAAGTGGTGTCCCAGAAGCCAAGTGATGAGTATAACAAGGAGCATGTTATCAACAATGTCAAATGCTCCTCTTGGTCAGTAAGATGTGGTCTGAGAATTGACTATTGTGTTTAGGAATGTAAAATATGTGGGATTTTAACAAGAGCAGGTTCAACGGAGACACAAATATTCATAGAAATAGATTGAACAAAAAATTAGCAGAGATAAATGAGACAAAAATTATAAGCACCATAAATGTGGCAGAGAAATGGTGGAGTATTTGACCTAGCTGAACAAGTAAGTGGGAGCAAGATACATATACATGCACATATATCTCCTCTTTTAATAATAAAGATGCTGTATGTTTGTGAGCTCAAGCCGTAATCCAGCTGACAGAGGGAAACACTAAAGATGCAGGCAATAAAGACAGAGAATTCCTGAGGCGGTGTACCTATGAAGGCAACAGGAAATGGGGTCTGGATACCAGGGCAGGTGCTGCCTTTGGACTACAGAGAGCGCACCTATAGGACCTGGAAGGAAAAGGGATTGTATGGATACTGATGGTGCATATATGACGGGGAACCTACAGCAGTAGTTTTCTTCTACTTGCTTCTGTTTTCACTGTAACTAGAAATTGAGGCTATCAAATGAGATTACAAGTGAAAAAGGAGCTATTGGAGGAGCAAGGAGCAAGTTCTCTAGGAAAATGACAGAGTCATTTGGCCAGGGCAATGCAGTAGGATTTCTAGGCAGCTCTGAGGGCCCACGTTGAGCACAGTCATGAGTGTGAAATGCAAATGAGTGGCACGATGGGCTACCCTATATGAGTTCATCCTTGTTACTGTCATCCTGCAGATGAACTGTAGACCCAATGAGGTGAGTGGCTAGAGGGTGTAGAATCCGCATCAGAAATACTCCGGGGTCAGGTTCACTGTCACCTGCCTACATGCCTTTTTATTTTGTCCTCAGTTTCACATGTGATGGTTTTGTTTCTCTAAGCAGACATAAAACTCTTCCAGGATAGCAGTGTGTCTCCTATGCCACTTGAGGCTTTTACAAGACCTCATACTGTAAATGACATTTAATTCCATCATTTATGTCTGTAGCAAGTTTTTATTTTCTGACTATAAAAATTGTGGCCGATGGAAAAAAGCTTACTAGAGTCTCTTCCCTTGGTGAATGCTATAAAGTGACTACTCCCTAATTAGGGAGACAATCTATCTAGGAAAAGGACAGTCGATATAAGAAAAGGACAACATGAGTGATCACACTCTCCTGTCTCTAAGAAGTGTATCCTTGAGAGGAAGGAAACTTCAGGTGAGGGCTCCTTTTGTTTTTAAAAGGAATAGCAATGGAGCATTATTTTACTAACCTTATAAAACTTAGAGCTAGACTTTTTAATTCCCTCATGGGGAAATAGGTCCAAATATTTCAGAGATATGGTTAGTTGTCAGTGGTATTAAAAAGAATTGGAGCCTAAATTCCTTATTCTCATCCCAGTTCTTTTTTTATAATGTCAAAGAGATGCACCGGAAACTAAAGACTTTCTCTCTGAACTCTTAAGGTAGCCAGACTGCTTAGATTTCTTCTTCTCAGGCTTTGGCTTGAAGGGTTGGATTAAGATAACACATTTCTGACCTCTCACAAGAGAAAGCATTTAACCTCGGCACATGAAGTCTCAGAGATTAAATTCTAAAGCACTTGTACCCAATGGATGGTCTCCCAGGGTCCTCCAGATTGCAAATGTGCTGCTTGACCTTCAGTAACAGTAATAGTAACAAATAGTAATAGTAAAAATAGGAGAGTATTTGATCTTTTGTCTTTATTGTGAATAAATAAGTTACCCATGAGATTGAATAAAAATCAGACCTGACCTCACTGGTGTCTCAAAAGAAAGACAGACTGTATCTTTCTAATTAATCTGCCTGAGTTTATTTTGGAGTTAATCAAAATGTATTTTAAAAGCACCTAAGTCAAGTAACTGGGCTAAACCAGGGAATGCATAAAAATTAATTACTGTACACTGCGGTGGGTAAAAGCATTGGTTTGTGGCTGAGTGGACTTGGAGTTGAGTCTCCGTGCCACCATTTACTCATCCTGTGGCTCGGGATAATGTTTGCTTCTCTGAGTGATGCTTCATAATCTGTGAAATATAGCAATACCGGGCTGCTGGTTTCTGGTCTGGCATGTAAGGAGCTTTGTTCTGTCCTAACAGCAAGTAAAATTCTGGACAGTTTGAAAAAGCAAACACTTTTCTGAGATCTGTCAAAGAAGGGAAGCCACTGCCCCAAATATTGGAGAGACAGAAGGGCAGATAGAGAGACTCACAATTTACCAGAGCGGAAGCCTCCTTGGGAAGCAGTATTTGAGTAGGATAACCTGGCCCGTATTTAACAAATTGTTGGAGGTTCACTGTGAAAACCCTGAGAGAGGACCCAGTCACAGGGGACTCTCACACATTTTGGAATTTTATCTGCAGGAGATTTACCAGGTCCTCATGATGAAGGGAAAAGAAAAAATCACCTCCTGTTTCTAGAAGCGGGAGGAGAAAAGAAACAATTTTGAAACACACAGGGGTGTCAAACTCATTTTCACCGGGGGCCACATCAGCCTCGAGGTTGCCTTCAAAGGGCCAAAATAATTTTAGGACTGTATAAATGTAACTACTCCTTAACTGTTAAGGAGTTGAAATTACATTTGGCCCTTTGAAGACAACTGCGAGGCTGATGTGGCCCCCGGTGAAAATGAGTTTGACACCCCTGCACTACAACATTCTGTTCTTAACAAGGCCTGCCCCCAGGAAAACCTTCAATCACGCAGCACTCAAGGACAGAGATATATTCTCAGAAATGTGTCATTAGTTGATTCCCTTCTTGTGTGAACACCACAGAGTGCACTTGCACAGACCTGGATGGTATAGTCTGCTACACAGCTAGGCTTTATGGTGCAGCCTATCATTCCTAGGCTACAAGCTTGTACAGCACGGTATGCACAAAACAACATGAAATTAAATCAAGCACAAGAGAAAGCAATGTAATCAAGGACATGGTAACCATGTGATGTAGGAGGTTGCTGCCAGTGTAACAGGACATTCTGTTTTAAAACAGACTTTTTTAACGAGCAGAAAGAGTGCATTCCAAAATAACAGTAAGAAAGTATAGTATAGTAAATAAGTAACAAGTAACAGAGTTGTTCATTATTGTTTGAAGCATTATGTACTGTACATAATTATCTGTACTATACTTTCATGTGGCTGGTAGCACAGTAGGTTTATTTACTGCAGCGTCACCTCAAATGTGCCCAAGGCATTGCCATACAACATTATGACTTCACCAGATGATAGGAATTTTTCAGCTCCATTATAATCTTATGGGACAACTGTTGCGTTTATGGTCTGTTGCTGATTAAAACATCATCATGCAGTGCATATGCAGAGCATAACTGTATTTACCAGAGGCTGACCTGTTAGGGTTATGTCAGAGTCAAACTAGCCGCGGGAAAGGAAACACCCAGCTCCAGACCCCTCCAGCCTCTCACGTGGGGCAAGGGAAACTCAACCACAATTGTGTCCCCTCCGACCAGCCTGTACCACCAAGGCAGGTGGAGGAGGGGAATGAGAAGCACAGATGAAGTTCACAGTTCAGGGTCACAGGTTCACCAAAAGACTGATACCAAATAATGGGACTATAGAAGTCTTCCCCGCTGCTATGTACCTATACCTATAGGTAAATACCTATTTACAATAGTTCCCTTACCTGATAGTTTTGTCCACCTTTCAACAAAAAATTATAATGCATGCAAAAAGACAAAAAAGAAAAAAAGCCACACTTTAAAGAGGCTCAACAAGCATCAGAATTGAAGTTAGATGGTATATTTGAAATAATCAGACAAAAAATCTAAACTATGACTAATATGCCAAGGAATTTAATGGGAATAAGTAGACAACACGAACTGACAGACAGATAATGTAAGCAGAAAGATAAAAATTCTAAGAAATAATCAAAAAGAAATGCTGGAGATTAAAAACACTAACAGAAATACGCCTTTGATGTGCTTGTTAATAGCTTCATGTGGTTTTTCTCATTAGAAAAAATAAACAAACAAAACACTGGTAATTTGAAAAGATTTATAAAATGAACAAGCCTCTAGCCAGTCAAACTAAGCAAAAAGAAAATATATAAATTACTAATATCAGAAATGAAAAAGGGATTACTGCAGACCCCAGGGACATTAGAAAGATAATAAACAAATGTTATGAAAAGCTCTGTGCCTAAAAAAATTAATAACCTAGACAGAAAGGACCAATTCTTCAAGAGTTACCCTCCAACACTCACACAAAAGTAGCCAATCTGAATAGGCCTATCACTGCTGATTAAATTGCATCAACAATCAATAACCTTCTAAAACAGAAAGTACCAAACCTATATGGGTTCACCAGTGAATTCTATGAAACACTTAAGGAAGAAATCATATGAAATTCCTACAATCTCTTCCAAAAAATAAAATCAGAGGAAATAACTATTTAACTTATTATATGAAGCCAACATCACCCTACTGTGAAAATTAGACAAAGACATCACAAGAAAAGAAAACTACAGATCAACATATCTCATAAACATAGATGCAAAAATCCTCATGGAAATGTTACAAATTCAAATTCAACAATGTATAAAAAGAACTACCCCAACTAAGGGAAATTTATCCCAGATATGCAAGGCTGGCTCAACATTCAAAATGAATTGATGTAATCCACATATCAAAAGCCTAAAGAAAAAAATGACATCATCATTCCAATAGAGGCAGAATGAACATTTGAACAAATCCAAAATCCAACACCCCTTCATAGTAATAACTGTCAGTTAATGAGGAATAAAGGAAATTTCTCAGCTTGATAAAGAATATCGACCAAAAGAAATCCTGTATCTAACACCATAAAATTCCTGTATCTAAGTCAGTGGCAGAAACAAAGCAAGAATGGCTCCTGCTTTTCAATTTTAGGTGAGAAGACTTAGCTAATGCAGTAAGACAAGAAAAAGAAACAGAAGGTATTACAGTTGGGAAAAAGTAAAACTGGCTTTGTATGCAAAGAATATAGTCATCTATGTAGAAAATCTTTAAAAATGGACCAAAAAACCCTACCAGGAACTAAAATAGAATTACAACCAGTGTGCAGGATGCAATGTACAGAAGTCAACAACTTTTCTTTTTACCAGCAATGAAAAAGTGAGATTTTAAATTTAAAACAATACCATTTACATTAGTACCCCTGGAATGAGATATTTTGGTATAAATCTAACAAAATATGTACAAGACATATATGAAGAAAACTACAAAACTCTGATGAAAGATATCATACAAGAACCAAATTAATAGAGAGATATTTTATGTTCATAGATAGGAAGACTCAATATTGTCAAGATGTCAGTTCTTCACAATTTGACCTAGAGATGCAATGTGATTCCAATAAAAATCCAAGTAAATTATTTTGTGGATATTGACAAATTCATTTGAAACTGAAAAGAACGGTCAACTCAATATTGAATGACAACAAAGTCAGAGGACTAACACTAACCAACTTCAAAATTTATGATAAAACTATAATAATCAAGACATTGTGGTCCAGATGAAAGAAAAAGACAGATCAATGGAACAGAATGGAGAACCTAGAAATAGATTCACATAAATGTAACCAAATACTGATGACACACGAGCAAAGACAACACAATGGAGCAAAGATAGTCTTTTCATCCTATGATGCTGAGCAACCCTAGATACCCACGTGTTATTGATGAATCTAAAGCCAAACCTTACACTCTTCACAAAAATTTACTCAAAATGGATCATAGAACTACATCTAAAATACAAAACTGTAAAATTTCCAAAAGATACTACAGGAGAAAACATCAATGACTTTGTTTATAGTGATGACTTTTCAGATACAACACCAAAAGGAAGATCCATGAAAGAAACAGTTGATAAGCTACACTTAATTAAAACTAAAAACTCTAGCTTTGCAAAAGTTGGCATCAAAAGAATAAGATAAGCCACAGACTAGGAGAAAATATTTGCAAAAATATATCTGATAAAGGATAGTTATATAAAATATACAAAAAACTTTTAAAACTCAAAAATAAGAAAACAAATAACCCAATTAAAAAATGAGCTGAAGATCTTAACAGACATTTCAGCAAACAAGATATGAAGATGTCAAGTAAGCATGTTCAAAGATGTTCACCTCATGTGTAATTAGGGATTTGAAACTTAAAACAATGAGATATCACTATATTCCTATTAGATTCACTGAAGTCTTAAACACTGAGAGTTGGTGAAGATAGAGCAACGGGAACTCTTATTCATTGCCAATAGAAACACAAAATGGTACAGCCACTCTGGAAGACAGTTTGACAGTTTCTTATAAAATCAATCAGACTTTTACCACATGATCCATCAATTACCTCCTTCAGTATTTACCCAAACAAACCGAAAACTTATGTCCACACAAAAACCTGCTCGAGCATGTTTATAGTATCTTTATTCATAATTGCCAAATTTTGGAAGCAATCAAGATATTCTTCCGCAGATTTGTAGATAAATAACCTTGAGTATGTTAGGACAATGGGATAATATTCAACACTAAATGAAGTGAGTTATCAAGCTATGAAAAGACATGAAAAAACTTTAAATACATATTACTAAGTAAAGGAGCCAATCTAAAATGGCTACATAATATGATACCGACACATTCTGGAAAAGGAAAAACTATTGAGATAGTAAAAAGATTTGTGGTTGCCAATAGTTATGTAGGAAGAAGTGAGGAAAGTTCACAGAAAATGTTTAGGGCAGTGAAACAATTCTATATAATAGTACGTGGTAGATGTGTGTCATTGTACATCTGTTGAAATTCAGAGAATGCAAAACACAAAATGAACCCTGATGTTAACTATGGACTTTGGGTGATAATTGGCACACATGCTAGACCCCACTATGCTAGAAGGCCTCATTCCCAATTAATTAATTTCTAACACCCCAACTAGACAACAAATTCCATGAAGATAGACATTCTGTCTTGCTCACAGCTGAACACCCATCTTTTTGCACACTATGGGCAACATAAACATTTGTTAAAAGCTTATTTAAAAGCACATAAAATAAATAATAGTATAATCAAAAGCTATTTAAAAGAGAATTGAAGAAAAAGGATTATCAGCAGAAGTGTGGTCAGGCTTAAAGGAACCATCAAACCATGATAAACTGCCTAGAAACTAACAAAAGTGGGAAGCCATTACTATATCTCAATCTGGGAAATCATGAAGGAGGAAAAATATCACTAAAGCCTGATGATAAATGGAATAGCAAAAGAGTTTCCACCTGCATGGGAATGCGCTCATGGAGGGTAGCAGCCAACACCAGAAATGTATATCAAAGCAGGAAAGAGGTGGGCAAGAAAAATCCTGCCCTCTCCTCCTGGATTACAGTCTCCTTCCTGTGACTTTACTAGCTAAAGCCAATGGTAAAGAGGAAGGCAAGAATTAATAATATAGTTTATTATTAATATAGTTCAGCACCCTCAGAGCCCATCTCTGAGGGTGCTGAGGCGGGCAGAGAAGGACAAATATTTGGGAACTGGGTAAGGGAGGTTGGCAATGAAAAATAATCAACATCCTGATAATAAGCAAGGCATATTTAATATCTTAATATTTAATTATGATAATAAAATGTAAATACATGAAAATACTTGATAAAGGAGTAGTGATGGAATGTTTTGGTCTGTTCACTCTTTAAGCAACTCCATAAATGAGACGCTAGTTAACGTGAAAGATTTGGAACACCTTCCAGAATATAGAGAATGGATAATACCTTGCTAAAAAGGACTGTCATTCTAAGTTGCTAAAGGGGTTTGGAAGCAGTTTGTACTTTATTCTCCCCCTTTATCTAAAAATACTCAGCAAGAAAGTGACACAGCTCAAACTTCCTTCTTTCTCCCCAGCAGCCCAGCCCAACCCCTGCTCAGTTCAACCAATTAGCAATTTTCAGGGGGCAATGTGAACAAATTAGTGCTGATGATTGTGGGCCACTAATTGGCTGCTGGGCTGTCACAGCAGCTTTGCAGTTGCTAAATCAAATTGATAACTAAAGGCCGTGAACTGTTCAGCCAGCTGCTCTTCTCATTTGGGGCTGAGGCCAAGGAAGAGGAGAGGTTTGCCCTGACATGACAGTCAAACTGTCATGATCCACCCATCACCCCCATGACTGTGAACGGTCAGTGTGTTTTCTGGTAAATATGGGGCAGGTTATGGAGTTGTGGCACTGGACAGGCGAGAGGCCACCACTCTTGGGGAGAGGTCCTCAGCCTTTTTGACAGGCAGCAAGGCATCAGAGGTCAACTATGAAGGTAACACAATTATGTAAAAGTAGTGTGAATTCTTGGAGACCACCCAGTTAGAAGGAAGATACCAAGTCTAGAGCTAAAAGAAAACTATGGATGATGGGTCACCAGTCAAAGTAAGAGCTCAGCCTCTCAAAGGCAGGATGTCTGAGGTTGAGTTTACTCAGTACAGTGATATCACTGTACGTTGTTTGGACCCCTTTCCCTTCTGATAAATGAGAAGATTTATGATGGAGAACTTGACATACTACATAACAATGTAATAAGGAGTTAATTTTTTTCAGATTTACACACACTCAAAAGAATCAAACGGCAAGTTGTTCACTTCAAAATAGTCCTCTTATCAAGGCATGTTACTTATTCCAAAGATGTTGTCATTTCTCAAATCACATCTGGATGTCTTTTTGCAAACTGCCAGAAAAACCAACACTTGCAGCTCATTAAAAAAAATAATAAAATAAAATCCTCTTGATGAGGTACAACAGTGACCCTTAACTAGGGGCACTTTGGTTTCAGCCCTCGCCTCCATGACACATTGGTGAGGAATGGAGACATTTCCCCTTGTCACAACTGTGGGTGGGGTGAGGGAGATGCTATTGGCAGATAATGAGTAGAGACCAGGGATTCTACTAAACACCCTACAATTCACAGGACAACTCCCAATCCCAAAACAAAGAGTTATCCAAGCCAAAATGTCTATAGTGTCAAGGCTGAGAAACCCTGATGTACCCTGATTTCCTTCAGGGGAAATTTGGTTGATTTTGTGGAACTATACAAATATCAGCTAGAACTAAGTCTAGTGATTGAGGTCGTTCATCAAGTTGAAAAATACCATTCCCAGACTGAAACAAGGGGTGATTATAGAGTAATGAGACTGACTTTTTTGCATGACAGTAGTCCAAAAATGGTTGCAAGCAATATTGGCATTCATTTATTAACTCATACATTCATTAAATATTTATAAGCATTTAATATACGCTAGGAAGTAATTATCAAAACAAATCCCTATGTTGAAAGATCTCTTCATCTAGAAGCAGATAAGGTAATGTACACCCTAGGTACATTACCGTAGGTGGGGCCATCTGGTAGAAAATACCCTTTTAACCCCTTCACGACTCTCCCTCTCCAAAGGTTGTTTCTTGTGAGGATTGCATGGATTAATAGACATAAAATGTTTACAAATTACCTAGCACATGGTAGCACTCAATATACACTAAGTATGAGTTATCAATATTAAAATTGTAATAATCATAAATGGTTTCCCAAATGATTTCATTTGAGGAATAAATATTTTTGGAAGTATGCCCTTGCTAATACACATATATTGCTAATTGTGAACTTTCTATGTCAGGCTGCGATTAACAAGGATTTCCACTAAGGGACAAATGATTGCTTCTTCACTGGAAATGGTTATGTCGGAAAAAAAATATCAAGCATATTGAATATATTTACCTAGCATTTCTTATCTGGAAGATTCTATACAGATTAATGTCATAGATAGAAAAAAATAGTCAACTATCTCTGTCCTCAACTGATTTTTAATAATCTTGGGGAAATAAGCCACAAGATAATTCACCATGGAAAATGAGCCAAGTCAATAAATGGCAGAAAAGTTCAAAAGAAGGGATGTTCCTTATAGGTTAACAGGAAATCCTCCAGAGGAATGATAGAGAAATAAGAGCAAAAGGAAGAGACTTTGCCCCTCCATTTTTTCTCATCCATGAAGGTCTCAGAAAAATACAAGGACATTTAACCAAGTGACTTACTTACAAAGGTGTCAGGACATTTTGCAATAAGATAGAACTGCAATGTAGCGTTGAAAAGGAAGAGGAAAGGAAGTGCATGAGCTGATTGAAGGCTAAGAAACTTCATTGTCACTGCTGATTCGGAATTATCATAGACTGAGTAGTAGTAGTCATGGAGGACCCCAAGTGGCTTATTGGAAAAACTCAGAGATTAATGCATTATGGACCTCAATATTATCATCAGAAATATGACTTTTTTCTGAGCTAGAAACATCTTGTTGGTGTTTTTTGAGACAGGCATAAATTAAATATTCACATGTACATCCTGGAATACCTGTGTTAAGATATTCCTTCAGTGTTAAGCAAAAGAAGGACTAAGAAAGGTGATAGTAAATGAAATCTCTACATAGCAAACTTCACTTGAAATGCACTGAGTGTTGATTATCCTAAAAAGCTTTTAATAATCCTTATGAAAAGCAAGTAAGGAATTTTGAGGATTGGCTTTACCATCTTCTATCTGTGGGTCTTGCAGAAAGTCCTTTCAACCCACTGAAACTTACTGACTCCATATTACAGAGTCTCTTTCCTTGGAGATTCCCACAAGGCTATATCAAGCCTCCGATGAGTTCATGTATGTGACCTTGCAAACTGTGAACTGGTGAGCCACGTCAATCACCTGAAGATATTTAATTTGTATCTAATGGGTTGTTTTTGAATGGACTACTTCCTATTAAGTTGAAACACTGTTTTATACATTTAAAAAAAGTTTGGATTGTGACATCATATGATCTAGCCTAATTATTTTTGTGTTCTCTAGACATCAAATAGTTTCACTGAAGTAGAGTTGGAGCAAGAGTTCAAGACCTAAACCCTGTGCACCAGTTTCCTCACCTTAAAGACATGAGGAAAATGATGCCAGACAATTGCTCTATAGAATTTTGACGCAGTGTAATGGGCTAATGAGGGAAAGATAATTTTAAGTAAATGTTGTTACGCTATTGATATTTAGGGAAGAGATGTTCATTTTGTTCTTCCTTTTAGTTATGGAATTGAGTTGAAATTGGTGTTTACATGGTGGAGGCACATCTTGGCCAGAATTAAGGTCATGTAGATAAAACCTTTTCCCATTCCTCACCATACACACAGGCTGTTCTAGGGTATGTTTCAGATATTTAGGCACTCCATCTGTTTAAAAAATTGTGTAGTTATAAATCTTTATGGAAAGCAAAGAAAGAGTTGGGGTTGTTGCCAAATTCACCATTTCCTGAATATGTGAAAACATACAAAAATCATCCATGCTGCTATTTTTCTATCAGGGACTATACAATAATAAAATTCCATTGTTTGGTAGAATCCTTATCTAAATAAAACCTGTATGCTTATGCTTTGAGATTTCTAGAAAATGAGGAACTCAAATAGTAATTATTCTTAATAGTGTTCTATTAAACCAGTTCCAGACCGTTTGGTCTCAGGCAGAAACTGCATGATAAAAAGGATGAAACCAGGATGGCCCCAGGAGCCCAGTGAACTAATTCCTTTATAAGTGCTTTAACACAATTTCAGGAGGCAATGGAAACAAATGAGCCATCGAAAGGGAAAGCAAAGCTTTCTTTGTCTCTCCCTTTCTCACGGGTTAATCTCTGCTCATAGATTACCTGGGGGAGTCTCAGTGTCCATAACAAAACTGCACTTCCGTCTCAGGAAAAACAGTCAGTTACATAAATAAATAAGTCAATAAAGAACAAAACCTACCAGACTTCTCTCCTTTTCATGTCTAACATATCCCAGGTAACAAGTATGCCCAAAAGAGCACGTCTGGTTCTTGATAATGGTGAGTTTCAATATTTAGTTGTTAGTCTCAGATATCTTTGTGTCTGTGTGTGAATCTGTGTTTCATGGGTTTTTTTAAAAAGTCCATAATCTAAAGCTGCCAAATCCCATGAGCTGAAATGAAGGACAAGGTACCAAGTCAAGCCAAAGCCCAGGTCTATCATGGAGACAAAGGCCAATGAATGGCTGCTTTGAAGGTAATGATGAGGATAATCAAAACAATCCCTGGTAATAAAAGAGCCCTTGTATTGTGCAGAGACTTTGAAATTCATTTCTTCTCTCTTCTACTCAATCAACCTAGGAATGTCCTCTTTTTTTCCAGATGTGTTGTTCTAGGTTCTGGGATACAGTAGCAGTAAACCCTTTGAACAAGGTACATGTTTCCTGGAAGCCTAAATTCTAGGTAGAAGTGGTTGGGAGGTAGAGACATACATCAGTGAACATATAAGAAAATACCAGAACGAGAAGTGCTGTGATGAAACTAAACAGACTAGTGTGAGTTCATCCTACATCACAAGCCTTTGAAACAGCTCCAGGGATGGGGCTGCCTATTACCAGGTTCACAGAATGTCCCGATTCAGGCAAGATCAAATGGCTGGGACCGGTGCCTAGTTCCAATCTCTGTTCTCTCGGTTTCTCTAAGATGCCAGCACATTCTCTAAAATGTCATGTTGCCTTCTAGAAGTGTCTTATTTTTTCACACAGGGATATTAGCAGACATGTGCACATGCTGAGATCCACAGCCTATGGAGTCATCATGATATTAACAGTGAAACTCAGGGCTGCAATTGACCAAGGGAGGACAGACGGTAGAGTTCAATGGTGCCAAGTTAGAATTTTGGCTTCTCCACTTATTGCCACTATGAACTTGGAGATCTTTAAGCCTCAGTTTCCTTATACGTTAAGAATAATCTATAGAAGGTTGGTTGTTAAAGGGGATTAAAGGACAATTTAATGTTTGCTTTTAAAAGCTACCTAGCTCAAGCTTATAGGACAAGTTGAGAAAGGAAAGTCTTATAAGGTAGAAAGCAGAATACTGTGATCTGAAAAGTGTATTTTCCATTATCCAAGATCTGAGAGACGGTGAAATTTCCCTAAGAACATGTCAACTTGTTAAAAGCCCAATGTCTAGCTCCTCATATGTTGGAATGTTAGTTGACGACTTTGTTTATTTGTGGAAAATGTTTAAATGTCCCTCTCCTTTTTAACAACATTAAGATCAAATTATAACAAAAACATTTCTTCCTTAAGAATTTAAGATTATTATAACTGCCAGCTGAAGCTACACTGAAAAAAGAAAAACCAGAACTAAGACTGACACTGAAATGTCAGTTCTACTAATTTATGACTGATAAAAATCGGGTTTGGGGGATTCTCTAACCTAAATCTGAGCAAAGGGCAGATAAACTACATCTAAGGAGTACTAAGCTAAATTGATAAACTTCCAGCATAGTATAAAGAAATGAAACTCATTTTTATTGCACAAATATTTATATATTGAGTATTTCTTGCAACTTTCATGTGTATCCATAGTCACAGTTTATATATGGCTTAAATTTTTGTGGGGAATCAGTAATTTATTATAATTCTTATATGTTAGGCTCTTTAATTAAAGGAGGCAAGTTAGAGCCTCAATTTACAAGGTAGTTAAGTTTTAAAAAAATAATTTAGTTCATTTAGCATAAAGCCTGGACCATAGTAGGCAGTGAATAAATCTTAGATATCATTGTCATTATTATGCCTCCCAAGAAGTTTATTTCATAAAAATCATGAAGTGAAACCAAAGCCAAAACAGCAGTTGCATCAAAGCAGCATTGTCTTGCCCGTTTTTTTAGAGCCTTCTTTGGCCAATAGCTGTAAATTATTGAGAGGGACTCTATTTCTCTTTACAATACTTTTTGTGTATTATTTTAATTTAAAAAAATCACCTTGTTGAATTTATAAAAACTTTAAAAATGTTCATTTGTAGAGGGGCTCATTTATTGGCTTGCTTGGGCCTGCCATGTGATTTTGGCCAGCTTTGTTAATTCGGGATGCACGGCTGCGACATCCAGCATTTTACCCATTTTAACTGATGCTGTCTTTCCCAGCCCCTCAGTTCCTACATACATGGTTGCTCTTCCAACGGCGTGGTCAGGGTTTACAAGGATGCCTGTTAGAACAATGATTTCTGTATCTATCTGGATTCCCCACCTCAAAGAATGTCCTCTAGGGACACGGAGACAAGCTTCATACATGTCTGCAATCTCCAAAGAACGGAGCACTGTGCCTGACACATTGTAGGGTTAAATGCTTGACACATATATACTTTTCTCTCCAGGGAGTGAACAGAGTCATAAGAAGTTATGTGGAAGCTAAAAGTACTTTTAAGATACCTTTAGCATAATCTTTAATTAATTCAAAGGGGTATGTATTGTTTTTCTTCATTGAGCCCATAGAGTCTGGAGACTTCCTGCATTTTACAATAATATTTCTAACTTATGAATACAAATGTAGATTTCTGGATGGTGACACAGTAACTGAATTGTGTAGAAATTTGAATTCAGTAAGGCTTTTCCCCTGAACCATATCAAACAGTGACATTGAATGGATTTCTCCATTTCTATGAGCATTAAATCCAGGAGAGTATGTACCATAAGAGTCAGTTTACTCTGCTCATCCCTTGTGTATTGCTAAAGAGGCAAGCTGAGATGCTGGCTGAGTGTTTCTTTTTGTTTTGCTTCTTTTGTTCTCTTTCTCCTTTCCATGTATTGTATTTGGCTAATGCAGTTCCTACTAACAATATTAGAGTATGCAAATCAGCTTTGATTGAAAACTTGCAGACACACATTTGCCTAAACACCATCATTTGCTGTAAGTTCCTTCCTCCGGATGGGAGAGAAGGTGCGGGGATGGAATATATGCTTGGTTAATCTCAACCTCTGTATCTTTCTGCTTTAACAGCAGTTAATGACTGCTGTGAGAGCAGGACTGGGCGGGGAGTTCTATTTTCAGCCACTTTCAAATGCACAGCATAATGATCTGCTTCCCCATGTCCCTAGGCTGGTATCTGAACCACCACCCAGGGCACCCAGAGCTTTTCCATGCACTGCATTCCTCAAGGATGCAAACGCAGCCCAGATTGGTTTGAGGACCCAATTGGCAGCTGTTAGGATAAAGCCAGATTTTCTTCTCAGCCTCCACACCCTGTACCTCTAGAATCATTTTTTAGTCAATTACATTTTACCTTAAACTTTGAAATTTTGAGTCTAAACTGAAATGTGGAGTGAGAAGCTAAAGGGGTTAACATCATGGATTTTAGTCAGAAATCGATGTTCTGAACAGATAGATAGTATCAACCCTATTAATACCTATGAGCATGTGTACCTCTTAGTTAATGAGTTGTCTCATTTATACCTTTTTGCCCATATTCCACTCTAAGCTAGTGCCCTTGGCAGCGTTTTCTCTTGCCATGGGAGGGAGGTCAGCCATACAGAACTTCCCAATCCAGTAGGACAATCTCCCTCCCAGTTGTACACAAGCTTGGCCACCAACAACTGAAACAGTTTGGATTCATAGTTTTGTTTTGGGGTTTTTTTCCTCTTAGGAGTCAATAAACAAGCTCCTTGATCCACACAAGCTTCTAATAGCAAAAGCTCAATGTTACCATTCATCATTGCCGCCAAAGAACCAGAAACTCCATTTGTTTTCTCTGCTGCTGACAAATGTAATGTATAGGCTTTAAAGACCTCATTATTTTCTGCAATGCAGGATTAAATCCAAACACTTCTCACTGGTGGGGTGAAAGAGGTATTCAATAGATATCTTAGAAATCTGAGAGCCTCCAAACCCTCTTTCAGATTCTCAGAAGTAATGAGGATAAAAGTCCAAGATCAGGCCGTTATAAAAGGAGGGCAAAAAATAACATTCCTACACAACTGGAGCCCCACATAAACATTTACTATTGGTGCTCACCCAGATAATCATAGCTTTTCTGGGCACCCATCCCCTGGCTTCCGTGTTGTGTACTACCTCCAGCTCCTTTGCAGAGAAGGGCTGCTTTGCCTGCCAGTACACAGAGCTGGAAGTACCTGAAGTTTTCTTTCTTACTCCCTTCCTAGGGCATTCCTTATTAGCCAATGACTAATTAGTACAAGCAAATTAAAACCTAGTTTCCTTGCCTTGATGAATTCAGAATAAACTCAGCTGTAATCACACACCTCAGAGCTGCTGTGCAGGATCTGACAAAGGCTGGTTCTTCGCCTAAAATTGTTTTCTAGCTTGGCTTCTTCTCTTTCCTTGTCTTTGTTTCTCTAATCTTTCATTGGTTTTCCTGGGGAGCACTTCTTTAATAAATCACCTGACCAGCAATTCCAGCCTCAGAATCTACTTCCCACCTGCCCGGAAACACTAACCAGCCTGGCCCGTAGGGGGAAAGTACCAGTGAGAGACACCGAAAACCAATATTGGAAGCAGCTATAATTGTTCAAGAAGACATTCAGCAATGACAATAAATACTCCCAATCTGTGACTATCCTACTTAAAACCTCAAATTGGTCAATTCTCTTACAGAAAAAATCAACTTGATAGGTGAGAGCTTCCTGGACAACCACACTTAAGGTCTCAGGTGGGTCTAATTCCCCCACACCTGAGTTGTCACCTAAGGGGACTGGCTATCACATCACTGCTGTTACAGACACCTAGATAGTTTGATTTCTACATAATTCATATTCATCAATACCCCAGTCTATGTTAACCCTTTACTGCCCCTAAAATGTTTCAGCTTCATTCTAATCATAATACTTTGTTCATAGTTTTGTCTACCTAGAATGCACTCTCTTCCATCAGCTACTAATTTATCATAATTTAATTTTGTTCCACAACTCTTATTATGCATTCTTCTTTTAGCTTATATACATCTTGCCTTTCCTTATTAACAAAGCTTCCTTCTGCCAATCTCTTTGCTGTAATTTCCTTAAAAGTAAAAAACACTTAACTCTTAGTCTTTCCTATATTGACTAGCATAGGGTGTTAAGATTAAATCATCATAGAAACACAGCCAGTAAGAGATAAGCTAGGACTAGATAGACCTAAGATATGACCTGATTCCACTGAATTTCCTAATACACCACTGTCTTGAACCCAATGCCTAAAATCTAACCTCTCTTATGCATAATTTTGGGACAAGCACTGTCTTCTGTTGATTCTCTATTAGGTGCAATGCTCACCGGGTTGAGTAACACATTGAGTCACCCATACCCTGAATGATTAGTTTATGTGTTTGTGGTTCTCCCTAATATGAGGAGTATAGATTCACATGGTAGCACTTTTCCCTTCAACCTGAGACAAGGATATAAAATAAGAGAAATGGGTGCAGGAAGAAAATGATATGGTGATGTAAGATCATAAAGCTCCAAGTTTAGGTTACTTCATGAAATTGAACTAATCTGGAGTCAAAAGAAAACTGAAATAGAGCTTTACCCAACTAAATAACACCAGGGATCCATGCAACATTTGGGGGAGAATAACTTATAAAACCCCTGTGCCTGTCTGTCAAGTTTATTGATTTGATAAGAATTATAATGTGAGGTTTTTCTCCCCCACATGTTGCATGGATTCCTGGAGTTATTTAATTGGGAAAGGCTCTACTTTAGTTTTCTTTTGATTCCAGATTAGTTCAATTTCAGAAAACAAAGTTATGCATGAGTGTGCTAATTTAAGATATCAGACCACTGGGGTATTCATTAGAAATCACAAAATGGACTCAAACAACACCAAATGTTTTTTTAAAATAAAATTTTCCCCACCACTGAAGCTGCATGAAATGAAAGTCTAGCTAAATCCTTTGGAGGTCACATGAGCTAAAACTGGAAAGGTATAGGGGAAACATGTCATAAGCCTTAATAAAGAGGTTATATTTAGCTACAAATGAATTAAGAGAAAGAAAATTCATCGAATTCACCATTTAAATAAATTTTTCATTCTGTCCATATTGATAATAACTGTTTTTTTAGTTTTAGGGGTACACTGATATACTCAAAGTTTTTATCTTGTTTGGTTAGATAACTTCATCATACATACATTCAATTTTCTTGTCTGGAAAATAGAGAAAATCATATCTTATCATTTTCTTATTGATTCTGTTAAGACCAATCTTAAAAAGTTTCATTTTAGGCAATGAAATATTGTCATAACTTAAAGATAACAAAAAAGTCAAGCAATTACGGTGTGCTCTGATAGTCTTGGATGACAGCTAGTATTTAAATACTAAATTCCTCTTCCAGATTTTCTGTATCTTTATCTTATTGTGGTGAAATATATTTCTCATGTAGGAGAGTGTAGTATATACCTGTTTTTCACATGTGAGAAAAAGCAAATAAGGATTATATATTATTTTACAAAGACTATTTTATCATTCTGAAAAAATACATAGATATGGTATGAGTTTATCACATTTTAAATGATGGCAACTATCACTTAGATAACTTGTTTAGGGAAACTAAGCAATATTTTAAAATGCTGAATGCGTTCTTTTGTAAAATGAATCAAGGGTTACAATGCCTACAGTGCTATGGTTATGATCACAGAGTAAGTCCCTTACACAGTGTGCCAGTTATGGTGGTATAAGGATATTAAACAGATGATACTCCCAGCTTCAAAATTTAAAAGAGCCAGTAGATAAATGGAACCTCATCAATGGTACAAACAAGCGTGCAAAATAGAACCAGAGACATGGAAATAAAGAACAAAGTGACAGTGACCAGAGGGGATGGGGTAGAGGAATAACAGGGAAAAGAAGGGGAAGGATCAGGTCAAGGAACATGTATAAAGGACCCATGGACAAAGCCAACAGGGTGGGTTGAATGAATGTGGGAGGTGCGGGGTGGGTAGGGCAGGGGAGAATAATTGGGTAAAATGGGGACAACTGTAACTGAGCAACAATACAAAAAATTTTTTTAAATAAAATTCATTCAACCTCAGAAAAATAAAAATAAAAAGAGCCAGATTTGTTGAGCACCTGATATACGCCAGCTTTTATGGTTTATCTCATTTGATCTGTGCAATAACCCTGTGAACTAACTATGCAGATTATTTCCATTTTATGTAAGAGGGAATGAGGCCCCCAAAAAAGTAAAGTTATTATTTGCCTAAAGTGACATTGCTAGCAAGGGACTGAGTGAGAATTCAAATGGGGCGGTCCGCCACTACAGAGCTCTCACTCCTACTCGCTGGACAACACAGCCTCTCGGGAGCAGCCGTTTGTTAGCATCCGACAGAGCAGAGTCAGATGTTCCCCATGTGAGATTGCGTCATAGAACATTTATCCAGGCACCCTTCCATCTTCTTTTAGGGAAGAGCAAACTAGAAGTCACAGGACTGTACAGAAAAAGATCTGTTACCTAAAATGTCAGGGAGTGGGTTCATGACAACTCCCTGGACATACAGAGGAGGGAAGAACAAGTCAGGGCATACAGAGGAGGGAAGAAAAATGGCATGCAAGTATCTCACGGTCAATGACTTATCTCAGATGACAGATGCCAGTCTAAGGTGTACATGAGACAAATTTTCCAGAGCATCATGATCCAATAAGGAGGAGAATTGGTGACCACTGGTTGAGTTTCTCACTTGTACCCTAATGAATTCAATAAGTATACCTGAGGAATTTCCAGACCATTCAGCATTCTCTTCTGGACATGTCTCCTTTTCATTGTCGTTAGATGTAGGTATGAAAGTTTTTGAAATAGGTTTTATTTTTACTTTTGTATTTTTTATTTTATTTTTTTATTGTTGTTCAAGTGTAGTTTTCTGCCTTTTCCTCCCACCCCAGCTGAACACTCCAGCCCTCCCCACCTCCCTCCCCTGTTTCCCCCTCCCCTTGTTATTGTCCATGTGTCCTTTATCATTGTTCCCGCAAACCCTTCACCCTTTCCCCCTGAAATTCCCTCCCCTTTCCCCTGTGATCACTGTCAGCCTGTTCTCACTTTCAGTGTCTTTGGTTACACAACAGAATTCTATGCAGTAGAAAGAAAGAAGGAGCTCCTACCCTTTGTGACAATGTGGATGAAACTGGAAAGCATTATGCTAAGCAAAGTAAGCCAGGCAGTGAAAAACAAATACCATATGATCTCACCTTTAACAGGAACGTAATCGATAAAACAAACAAGCAAGCAAAATATAACCAAAGACATTGAACTAGGTTTTGAAACAATAAAGTCCATCAAAGAGAGTTATTTGTGTGTTTCATCATCTACCCTTCATTTTGAAAAGAAAACCCTCTTCCTAAAGTAAGCTCTCGCCTTAAGCTGCATTGAATTTGGAATCACCTTAAAAGTGTATGGATACTACTACTTCGAAATTTAGAAAAGGTGCTTTGACAGCTGAGGGACAGACATGCCTTCAGGTAAGGTGGAGACAGACCTAGATGACTTGCAGACATATCGAGCTTGCCATGATTTCGTTCCACTTCTCAGTACAGGGTGGCAACATAGAACCCGAGGGCTCTACAAAGAAAAGGTCACTTACTAAACCTGTTAGCTGTAGGCTAAATAATAAACGCCAAAAATGTCTGTGTTTTAATCTTGGAACCTGTGAACATTACCTTATAGGGAAAAGGGACTTTGCAGATGTGATTGAGTTAAGGATCTTGAGCTGGAGAGATTAGCCTGGATTATCCTGATGAGACCAGTGTAATCACAGCAGTCCTTCAAAGAGAAACACAGGAGGAGTCAGATCCACAGAAGGACATATGATGTTGCAAGCAGAGATTAAGTGATGCGTTTTCAGGTGGAAGAAAGGACAACAAACCAAGGAATACTCTAGCTGGTCACCAGATGCTGAAAAGGGCAAGAAAATAAAATCTCTTGTCAGATCTTCTAGAAAGAGCCCGTCCTGCTGACGCCTTGATGTTAATCCAGCGAAACTGATTTTAAACTTCTGACCTCCAGAACAGTAAGGAAATCAATTTGTGTTGTTTGTAATCCCTTAAGTTTTGGTAATTTGTTACAGCAGCAATAGGAAACTGACACAATGTTCAAGGGGCTGCCTGGTCTTTCCCCTTAACCAGCCCCTTTGACTCTCTGGCCACCTTTTCACCAGCTCCTTAAATCAGCAACTCCTGCTTCTAGCTCACAGAGGTCTCCTTCAAGCCTTACAACTTCCCAATATCCCAGATCTTGCTACTTAGAGTTGGTCCCTGAATCAGTTCACCTGAGAACATGTTAGAAAAGCAAATTCTCAGGTCCTGAGACCCACTGAATCAGGTACTCTGAGTGTGGGTCTCAGGAATAGCCATTTCAACAAACCGCGCAGGTGACTCTGATGCATGTTATAGCATGAGCACCATACTGTGATGACCGCTTCCCCAATCCCAGCAGCTGCTTCAACCCCACCCACCACCCCCTCCCTCCACATGTGGTCACCTCATCTTCATTCTCCCACCATCTTTGTTATTCTCTCTTATTACTAATTCTTTTTTTGTTACATTGGCCTTGCTGATTTGATTTCATGAAATGAATGGGAAGTCTGATTGCTATTTTATAACTGAGCACAGCAAGACTTCTCTGTAGGGTACTTAGGGTAGAAAAGAAAGGCCGGCAGACGCCACAAATTCTAGAGTAAGAAATAATTGACTCTGAATGATGAGTTACCAAGCGCCCCTCCCTTGCATATCATTTTCTCCTCCCCAGGACTTCATACGAAGATCCAAATTTTGTGCTGACACTTTATCACCCACACTTGTCTCTTCTCCAGAAAACTCACCCATTTCTTTAGCAATTATGCTGAAGGTTTGTCTCAAAGGGCCAGGTTCCTCTGTATATGAACACAGCAGCTAGGCAGAACAGGGCACACCCAACTACCTCAAGTGTTTTGAAAACAGTTTACAAGGAGTTACCCTGAGCATGGACCAAAGCCTGCCTCTGCTCTCCACGTCAGCTGACCTGACGCTCAGCATGTCACCAGGCATCTGTGCTCCCCACCCCCACTTCAATCTGATGCTGCCTTTCAATATGGTCTCATCTGCACCCTGTCTCCCCATATTTACTCAAAATAAATGATCCTCTGTTGGTCCCCTTTTTTCGATTTGCAGCACTATTATAGTGTCATTATTTTTACATGCATTTATCCGTTACCTTCACGTCTTCCCTCACTCTTCAGCACTGAATACTATTCACTTGACCTATACTGGAGAGCCCCTTCCTCCACAGCCCATAGTGCTGTATTTTGGAGATGAAGCCTCTCTGGCTTCCACGATGCTCTATTGCAAAATCCCAAGTGTCAATCTGCACAGCTGCCAGCTCTTTCTTAAACTTCACATTGATTTATCCAGTTTCTGCTGGGATCCCTGCATGTACCCAGAAGGACTTTGGCATGTATCTCCCCATCCTCACATAACCGCTAACTCCTGACCACAAGGATGAGTGAGGAAGAAAAGATCATTAACAAAACCTTAAGGTTATATCTTATCTCTCACTTACTCTCCTCTGACTGGATCCTGAACTCGTAACGAAAACATAGTGCGTTTTGTTTCTAGAATCTGTTCCCCATATTATTCCTATTATTCCCTTAGCTTTGACCCCTTCCTGAAATACTATGCACTTGGCTACCAAGACATCCTATCTCTAGCTTCTACATTTATTTTCTGACTGTGAAGCTTTGATTATTCTTCAACTTACATCATTAAGTTTTCTCATCAGTTGGTGGCTTTAGGTAAACACATTTTGGATCACCACATGCTTCATAATATAACCTCAACTTGGAAGGTCAGAAATGCAGTCTCTCTATTCAGCACACTGGAATTTTTTTATTAAAATATATGATTGGTCTTTCTCACTTCTACCCCTCTGGTATTCCCTACAGGAGAATTTCTAATAAACTTCTCCCATCTCCACAGGAACAACCCATACTCTTCTTTCATAGCCCCTTAAAACTCCTTATCTTCTATTTTGTAGTTTTTAATCTTCCAGGCTGAAGACATTTCTTCTTTCTTTTAATTTCCAGAACTCTCTATCCTTCTATAGTTCTAATCCCATTCTGCCTTGCATTTTAAGTGTATGCTTCTTAGAGAGTCAATTTATTTTGGACAAGGACCACATCTTACAATTCTTTTACACCCCAGTGCATTGCACCTTTGTACAAGTTCAGTGAAATTGGACAGAATTCGTCAACAGTGCCAGTTAGGGTGACTGCAAGTGTACGTTTTAGAATAGTAGTTAATGTGAGCTTCTTCATAGGTCACTGTGTGAATTAACACATTATTTAATACAAGCCGCAGCAAAAATTTCAAGTGACAAATTAAAAATAGATTCCCATAAATAGCTTACCATATGTAGCAAAGAGTAACTTGTTATTCCAAAAGTGAGCTTTTGTATTTTTCTTCTGCAAATTGTTCTCTGTATGTATTGTAGATTAATTATGTTATATCAGCATTTGAATGTATAGATTTAAGTTTCAGATAATTTAACCAGGCTAACATATCTAAATCCTTGAAAGTATACCAATTAAAATATAGCTGTGCTAATTGAGATTATTGTATTCTCAGTAGATATGTGTCATTTATGTTAATATAAATAAAATGGGATATCTTAACTCCTGGTGAAAGCTTGAATATTCGAAGTATCTAATTTAATCTCCCCAAAATTATTCCCCAAATTTCATCACCTTCAACGGCATTTACACATTTTTTCTAACAGGCACAGGTTGATTGCTTTAGAGACATTAGTCTATTTAAATCTTAAAACACTCCAACTTTATAGATGAGGAAACTAAAATGAACAGAAGTCTGAATATTAGCCAATAGCAGAGCTTATCAATTATGACCCCAGGATTCAAAGACATGTTTTCTGTGCGTATGTGTGTGTGTGTGAGTGTGTACAGAGCCCATAATGTATAAAGCCACATTTAACCCACTAGAATTTCCTTCCTTCTTTGTTCTTTGATGTACCTTATAACGTGGGACTGTACATGGGGCATGTAAGCCTGCAACTGTATAAGTTTAAAGGTACAGTTCAAACTTCCACTGACAAATTCCAAGAATCAATGAATGAAGTAGACCCAGAGCCACATGTCCTATCTATGTACTATGGAAATAAAGGTGGGGTTTTTTCCTAACTCATCAGTAGAACGGTTCCAATAATCTTACCTAGGGGTAAGATTAATTATCTATCTTTTAAATATTTCCTAGGTGATTCCAGCGTGCAGCTAGACTGGAGGGTCACTGGAACAGTGTCGGCCCTGACAAGAACATGGGCATCACCTGGGAACTTGTTAGAAGAAAAAAAAAAACACTTACTGGTTTCTACCCTAGACCTGCTGATCTAGAAACTCTAGAGGTTGGACCCAGCAATCTGTGCTTTATCAAACCCATCAGGTTACTCTGATGCACATTAAAGTTTGAGAGGCACTGCATTATATAGTTGCTTTGTTTCCTTGTCTTTTTCTACCCTCCTATTTAAAAGTATCTGTACTGGTGGAGTCCTGGTCTTGGCATTTTTTAAAAGATGCTGCCCCGGGTTGAAACTTATTTTTCTAACCTTCACCATTGGGATAATGCAAACTCTACCTTTATGTTAAACCTGGTCTCATATTTGAGCCAATCCTATGCCCACGTCTTGCTTAAAATGAATAATAATGATAATAGTTACTAAATATTGATAGCAAGTGCTCATCACTTTCAGTGACAACTTCATCCCAACTGTATAAGAGAGTCTCATCAAATGACATCCTCCGCCTTTCCTGATGACTAGTTACTTGGGAGGAGACACAATTATTTCAGGTACAAACCTGAGTATTTAGCTATTCACTAACAGTCAAGGCTCACTCTGATTTGGAGGCCTCAGGGAGTTAGAGTAGCCTTTTTTGATCCATAATAAAAAAATACCATAGAAAACATTCCACTCATAAGCCCATGTGCTGTGGCTGACTAGAAAGAAAACAGCATGAACTCTGGATGCTGAGGGAGCTTTCCTGAAAAGCAGAAGAGCATAAAGAAAAAACCGAATAAAAATGTCTTTCTTTCTATCCAGTGAGAATGATTACTACAATACCAATGCTAGTGGCTGTTGGCACTAGACTTAAACTTGAGACTCTCCAGGGGAGCTTTCATGGCAAGGACTAGAGCAAATGTGTTCCCTGTCATTGGCTGGGGGGTCAGTGAGGTGATAATATGAGGGCATATCCTCCTTGGCTCGAGATTTTGAAAAGCAAGGGGAGCTAAAACCCTGGTACTTGGCTGAGTTGAGTAATGAGAATTGTCCTGCTTAAGAAGGTAATATTCCACCCCTGGGGTTCTGGTAGAGAAAACATGAGGCTCCAGGAGTCAGTGACTACAACCTAGGAAGGGTCCTAATGACTGCCACGTAGGGGGGCTTCATTCATGAACGGTTGCTTGGGGAAGCGTGGGCAGGCCACATTGCGTGTTTACCGGACCCCTGCCACCAGACTGCAGAGGTCTGATTTCTGACAACAGATTAAACAAAACTCAAGTTCAGACAAAGGTGTGAGTTTGTTTTCCGATATTAAACTTTGATGAGAACAGATGGGTGAGCGTGCTCTCTCAGAGGAACTCGTTTAGGCTGAGGCTTTCGTCAGGCAGTGGGCGTAGACATTTCAGGAGCCCCTGGTATCCTTTGGGAGAATGGAAGCCAAAGGAAAAATCTAACAGAGAGAATTGCACCCTGCATCAGTCCCTGAACTAGGGACTGGGGCTAGGTATTTAGTGCTTTAAAGTCCCTTGGGTAATCCTAAAGTGTACAAAGATTTGAGAATAAGTACCCCAAAACCATAAATTCTAGCTCACCTTGTTCCTTGCATTTCTAGGCATAGCCCACACTAATTTCCTCAACCTTCGACCTCAACTTGTCCAAGGCATGCTCTAATCAATTTCTCAAGCTTCTCAGATCTAGGCAAGAAATTTAGTTTTGTGCCTAAAAAGATGAAAATCCCCCTAAGGAAGAGGAAATCCCTCTTAGGAAAAGGCCTCTCCATCTGTCCCCACATCTTTCTCTTCCTCATCTCCACGCTTTCTGTTGGAGAGCTCAGCGCTGGATCTGACAGTGGTCTCCCAGGGACACTGAGGTTGCTGTTGAGTCATATACAGAGGATGATGAGCCAGAGAGTGCATTCACACCCTTCCAGCAGCAAAGGGTGCCAGCTAATTGCTGTACCCAGAAAAGGCAGCTCAAGTCAGGAATTCAGCTGAATTAATTGGCAACTCCATTATTTCTCCTGAAAATAATGAGTTGTTGTGGCATTGGGACTCAGCTGGAGAAAGCACACCACAACAGAGTAATTAACCATGCCCCCGCCCCCGCCCGACACCATTGTGCTTCTCATCGCCCCACTTAGTGGGTCGGGGATGGCGGTAGACAGTCAGCACTTGGGATAGCTGAGGCCATGCTCCTTATATACTTTCAAACCAGTGAGAAGTGCCCTGAGAGTGGGCATGTGGCCAGTCAGCCAGAAAAGCAAAATAAATCACGTGCAAAGGACTTCCAAGATCCTCTGTTTTCTACAGAAACCTAGGAGTCAGAGGCTAGAGGACTGCTGAGCTTCTTAGGAAAGGGGATTTTAGAAACTTCCAACCTCCCTGGCTGACGAGGAAATGTTTATCTAGGTTGTTCTCAAATTATTTTAGGCACTTAAAGGACTTGAACTGTTCTGACACTGAATGTGTGAGCCTCTGAAATCTTGATACAGTTTTAGTCTACCTTACAAGGGATTTGGAAAGTAGTAGAGAATGAAGTAAGCCTCATTACAAGAGTTTCCTCTTATTTTTTTCTAGCCTATTTAAAATTTTGTATAAACCAGGGTTTTTCAACCTCATAACTCTTGATACTGTGGGCTGTGTGATTCTTGATTGAGGGGGTTTCTTCGTATACTTTAGAACATGCAGCAGCTTTCTCGTGCTCTATCTACTAGATTCCAGAAGCAGACAACACCTCTTCCCCTGTCAGTTTGACAGTCAAAATTATCCCCAACCTGGGAAGGAGGTAGGAAATGGAAATCATCTCCATTTTAAACCACTGGTCTTTAAACCATTTTAAACCTAAAACACATCACCTATTCTTGACAAGGTTCATGTGCATTTGGATGGTCCAGCACTTGCAAAGATTTTATGCTTTAGGTGCATTTGCGTGCATTTGCTTCTTTGATTTTTTTTTCAGGATTCGGAGGAGAAGAGATCATTCTGGAAATCAGTAGGAAATGAAAAATCTTGCCTAGAGTCACACCACAAGTTCATGGGAGAGCTGGAATAGGAAGCCAGGTCACTAGGTTTGTAACCATGCATACTCTCACTGTCAACATTATAAGCACAGCACAAGACTACCACCATGATGTAAAATTTGTATTGGGGACTGTGGCTTGAAACCCTTCATTCTACAATGTCATCATGTATGACACAATTTTCATTCCTATCAGCTTTCATCCTGACTAGTCATATTTCTTTGGCCATTGTTGCAGCTTGTGTCTTAGAAAGGAAGATATGATATGCAGAGGGACAGTGACAATACTTTCTCCTGTTTTCACTAACAGGTTTTGTCAACTACAGTGCTTTCCTAACATATTATTAGTATATTCTAAAGAGTCAAAGCACATTCCCATGCCTAACCTCTCTGAACTTAGTTTTCTCACCCCACCGATGTTTTTAAAGGTAAAATGGGATTAAGGTACTTATCCAAGAGCTCTGGCTTCATCTAGTTGTTCACCTTTGGTTTGTCAGTTAGGCCCAAGGCGATTAATGTTAAGTGGGTTACCTAAAGTCATAAAAGCGGTCCCAGAATTGACATAGCCAACCCAAAGCCTTGCCTCCTCTCTGCTCAGTCTCCTCCCAGGGAATCATTTGAATTTATATAAATTTCAATCAGCTCTCCTCTTTCCAATGGACGAGGAAGATAGTAGCAGAGAATGGAATATGCCCAGTTAAATACAGTACTTATTGCATTCAATAAATAAATAATGAGCATCCTCTAGGGGCAAGGCTCTGCACAATGCTGCCTGTCTTGAGTTCTCTTTAAAAACCACCTCAAAGATATGCTCGAGGTTAATTTGCCCCTGGCAGGACATCTGTTATGTTTGTGTCCATTATCTGTTGCTTCTTGGTAAACCTCTTTATATTGCTATATTTCGTGGTTATCATATTAAATGTATAGGACTTGTTTAATTAACCATTCACACCTGTGTGTGTATACTCACACTCAACCATAGCTCTCAATTTTCATAATGTTTTCAAATGGTTCCTTCTATGTTTTAAAGAGTTTATAGAGGTGCGAACACCAAAAGAAAAGAGTTGAACTTTTTTCTAACTTCAAAGAAGTAGCTTTTGGCTTCATTACTATCACTGGCTACTTCTCCACATGAAATGGAGAGACTAGGTAATTGTGTTGAAGAGCACGGTTTATTGTCTGTTTTTTCAGACAAAGGCCTAGGATCTGGTATGAAAGAAGTATTTGTTTGCAATGCATAGGCTCCACTGGGTATAAAAAACTCACAGCTCTGTCACTGTCCAGCTGTTATAATGAGGGCTCTTTTATCTTCTGTATCTTGATTGTCTGAGAGTTGAATAAAGACAAGACAGAAGTAGGACTTGTTAAAGAGGTGGCCTTCCTTTATGAAGAGGTTGGGATTGATGGGACAACTTGCAGGCCCAAGTCTAACTTACACGTCCTAGCTACTTGGGATCATTGTGTTGATCAAGTTGTACAGACAGGACAAAGCAAATTTCTCTTTTTTTAAAATCAAAGTTGGCTGTTGCAGAGTGTCATTTACTATTTGTCCTGTGAAGTCTTCCCGAACCATTCATCCTGAATAGGAAATATCAGGCAACAAGCTACTAAAATTTACACCGCTATAAAAATTAATTTTGCTCTAGCCTGGTAGCTCAGTTGGTTAGAGCATCATCCCGATAAACCAAAGTTGTGGGTTTGATCCCTGGTCAGGGCACATACAAGAATCAGCCAATAGATGCATAAATAAGTAAAACAACAAATCGATGTTTCTCTCCCTCTTCCTCTCCAAAAACATATAAGCAAAAATAAAAATAAATTTCAATCTTTAAAACATCTGTTGGACTTTAATTTCAAAAGCTACAGTTCTCTGAAAAGGGCCATGGCAGGGATAAAATCTTTTCTTTTTAAAGAGGGTTTTGATGTGTGTGTATATGTATTTTATGACCCAACGAAAAATATTGGCTCTGATCTCCAAGTTCTTCAGCAAATATAATTTCATTCCTCAGTATTAACTAAAACTACATATGAATAAAATGCACATTTACCTTCTTCCTTTGGTATAATAGACCAACAGGGTTTTCACTTTAAGGAATGTCAAACTGTTCTAATCCCTCGCTGCATATTTTAATTTACAAATCTTTTATTTACTTGCTTGTTTTTTCCCTTTCGTTAGTTAAACTACTGCAAGCTTTGAGTTTTGTATTTATCTACTTAGCCCAAATCTCGTCCTTTGCTTTTTTTCTCTTTAAGAACTTCACTGGTGCTTTTTACCATTTTGAGTTAGAGAAATGAACAAAGACTGTGTCAGCCCAATGTTAAGCTTTAATTTATGAAGTGACTTTGAGATTTGAAACAAGGCAATTGACAGAATAACTAACACTGTGGGAAATGTTTTACATGAATAGAAAATAAGAACATTAGTTAACAAATATTTATTTAACAACTGCTGTGTTCAGAACCCCGTTTCAGAAGCTCAATGGACAGAGAGATGGTGAAATGCTGAGAAGCTTACTCCACAGACCAGGCCTGAGGACAGGAAAGCATGGGAAAACAACTTACAAAGTCACGTAACACAGGACAAGGTTACATAACCCATGCCAGAACAAAACAAACAATAAAATGGCAGGAAGGGTATCCCTTTATTGCCATAACTTGTGTTCAGAACCTGGCTTCATTATCTAGTAGCCACATGAACTTGAAAATTTACTTGTACTCTGAAAATGTCATTTCCCATAGGTAAAATGAGCGTAATGTTGAGTAGGTAATATTGTCAGCAAGAACATCTGTGAAGCACCCTGAGCAGTAGCTGGAACATACACAGGCACGGAGAACACAGTAACTGACATCCTGGTGGCCGCAGTGGTTGTAGTTATTGTCATTACTGTTGATGCTGCTACTACTAGCCAACCATTTCATTATTACAATGATGACTCTATTGCTTTATTCTTCCAATCATTACCCGACCATTTGCAAGGAATTATAAAACTTCACTTTTGTTTAAGGGATGTGTGAGCTCACACAAGTGTTTTAAACTCCACCTAAGAACCAGTCAGAAGATTTACATATGCATTGTTACACTTTGGAATTCTATAAACCCTGCTTTAAAAAAGTAGTCTAGCTTTCTGGGGTAAGCGGGGAAAAAAGAAAATGGGCACAGAAAACCAAACTAACCTTCATGCAGGTGCAACGCTAGGGTACCTGCAATAGCATCTCCTGTGGAGTGTCACTCCCTCAGTTACTGCGGTAGTTCCCAGTGCTGCTGGTACCACCTGGATGCTGGCAGAGGTGGAAAACCATGAGGAGAGTGCCTCATGGGGGTGAAGGCTGGATAGACAGACTCATGGCCCAGTGGAACCGCCACTCTGACAGGAATAACCAATGTGGAAAGTCCCGGAGGGAGGCGATGTCTGAGTGAGGGCTCTCAGCTTGGCAGAACCAGAAATAAGAATTTATCAGCTGGCCAGGGAGACTGACTCACTGCTTAAATAGGACTTTTAGTTTTCCAGTGTCTAAAATACCCTTATCTATCTCCTAGGGTACCCCATCCCAAGGTCAGGACACCTGAAAAGACTGTTGGGTAATTTGGGGTCTATGCACCCTTATCCCAATCCACTGGTACCAGATATACTTCATAATTTAAAAGCTTTAAGGTTTTCAAACGGTGCTTTTCACGTAGGTTATCCAACACCTTCAATGAGCTCTGTGGCAGGGGTGAGGTGGGGGTGGGAGATAATGGCTATAAAAAGTTTCACATCAGCACAGCTCTGATTTTGCAGCCAAACGAATTTCCTGAAAAATTACCAAAGGGAGAGAGGGAGAGGGAGGCAGAATTCAGTTTTCAGATCTGTTTGTATTTCAAATTAAAATTTGTGACATGTGGAATATTTCTGGAATGCCAAGAAACTTATTTATTTGGAGACATTTTGTCCTACACTGAAAAGCCTGGGGAGCCAGGGTGTCAACGATGAGATGTGCATCTCCAGTGACCAGGACACTTCCAGCAAATAGAACTATCTCGCACCTTTGAAAGTACAGCATGCACTCTGCTGGGGGGTTGTCTTCTGATTATATGTAAATCACTTTCTGATTTTTCAAAAAATTTAAGTTTTGAAAACTTTAGTTTAATTTTTCAAAGAGCTTATGGTTCCTTAAAAAAAATAACATGCACCATTATTGAAACCGTAGAATGTACCATGTACTGTGTTAAGTACTAGGTTGGCCAAAAAGTCCGTTACGTTTTTTCTGTAAAATATAAGATACATTTTTTATTTTCACCAATAACTTCATTGATTTCGATATTTGGAGCATGTTGGCTATCTTCTGCTGTCAGTTTCCAGTGAGTAGAGGTCAGGGGTGCTGCTGAACATCTTCCAATGCATAAGACAGCCCCACAGCAAAGAATTATCTGGCCAGAATGTCAATAGTACCAAGAAATTTCACAAACCACTTTTGATACATTTCATCAGTCACAGCACTTTCTTGACATACTGCACAAATCTATTTTTTTGCATTTCAGTTGCATTTTTCTTTCTTGAAATAATAAAACATAATACACCAAAAATGTGTATGTTCTTTCATCTTAAATATTAAAATGGCTGCACACATATTCACCACTTTTGATAAGTTTTTTTAATGTACACTGATATGACAGCTGTCTCAACACAATCTAACAAAACTGTTTCGAATGAAGCTAAAGACAACTATGTACTACTAAAGCCACCATACAGACAAAACTAAATGAACTTTTTGGCCAACCCAATACTTTACAGAAATTATCTGCAGTGTCTCATACCAATCTTGTAAGACAGTAATTGCAGTTTTGCTCATTTACTCTAAGAAAACTGAGACTGGAAAAGGCTACCTTACGAAGATGAAATAGCTGACAGCAAAGACAGAATTTTAAACCAATATCCATTAACAAAATATTTTATTGCTACTTCTGTGCCCCATCTTCAATCTTCTATGAATAAAAAATATCCTTTATGTGAATTACTTCTGGAGAAGGCCAGTTACATCCTCTTCACTATGTTGATTTTGTCTTGTTTTTCATTCATCACATGGCTTTTTCTGGGCCTCACCATCAAACCCTGAAGTTGGTCCCCCCTCACAAGAGTCAGAGGGACCTAAGAGTTCAAGATCACTGTTTCAAGTTGTCCTGAAGAATCTAGTCATTGGATATTCTCTGGCAAAGAGAGTTGGATAATAAACATCATAGATGTTTTCAATGGCCTCAGCCTATGCTAAATGCCTGCTTTCATGATAGCAGCTACCAGTACCAGGTCAGGGGTACAGTACCAATACCAGGTACTGTACCCCTGAGCCAGATGGGAAAGGGTGATTACATGGAGCCCTTTTCATCCTGGAGAGTTGTATGGTTTGTCTTTACTAGAAGAGACATTTTTAAAATTGGTTACACCTTTTCTGCACGTCATTCCTCTGTCAAGATCATTTTCCATGCAATTATAGAGTATCTTACCCACCATTACTGTATTTAATAATACATAGGATCTGACCAAGGAAATCACCAACAGTGAAGGGTGCAAGGCATTGGGTACCATTTCTCTTATAGTAAGAATACAAGTCTAGAAGAGAGGGAAGTCCCCACTAGTCCAGATAAATATGTATTTACAACACTTAAAAATAATTTATTCCCTGCCCTGGCTGGTGTACCTCAGTAGATTGAGTGCTGACCTGTGAAACAAAGGGTCACTGGTTAGATTTGCACATGCCTGGGTTGCAGGCCAGGTCCCCAGCGGGGGTGTGCGAGAGGCAACCACACACTAATGTTTCTCTCCTCCTCTTTCTCCCTCCCTCCCCCTCCTTAAAAATAATCAAACAAACAAATAAGTAAATAAATTCTGTTCTTTAACTGGACTCTTCTGGCTTAAAAATACTCCTAGCCAAGAGAGAACACTTTCACCATAAGAAAACAAACAATGGTTCTATTAAAATAAATCTGAGACTGCCACCTGGCCGGGTTTTTCCAACCAGAAAAAAAAACAGGGGGAAATGCTTGGAGAGGTTACAGTGCTACTCAGGAGGGCTGATTCTCACTGTCAAGGGATTCGGGCTTGTTGGTACACAGTGAGGGTAAGGAAGAGTGTGATGGATCTTAGAGGATCGCTGTAGACATTCACACTGTTTTATTCAGAGATAATTTTAATGGGAGACTGCAGGAATTTCACATATACAAAGCAATTAAAAGCACATATCCCGCAGGGAAACGTCTGAATGTGGTGTCAGTAGTTGAGAAAGTTTACCATTCTGCCCTCAGGAGCAGTTACAGAAACAAGAACTATGGCATCAGCCTGTTTGTTTCATTTTGGTGTTTGACACACATATACATATCCACATATTCATCTACTAATGTCATTTTTCTCCTTGTGCAAAGCAATTTAATGAGCATCTAGCAGTTTGATTTTCTTAGAACTGTGTATGTGGAAAATCATGAGTCATAAATACAGGAGGGACTCCAAACATTGCATGGTCCATGCTACCCTGCATGACCGACTTAAGCCTAAAACCACTTCAAAAAATAAACACCCAAGTTAGTTTCTACATCTAAAAATTTGCCTTTATCCACATGTGACAGTAAAGTTCTAGACTCAATGTGATTAATGTAAAATTTATCCCAGTTCCTTTGGTGAGCAAAGTGGTAAGTGGTAATTGAGAGACAGTAAAAAAAGGATAAAAACAACAAAATCTAGTATTTAAAAACTGAAATTTTCTTGGAAAGTCTAAGATACATGGACACCATAGTGATGAGTCTGAATGCTTAAACTCTGCATATAGTCATGATTACTCATGAACTTGTAATTCAAGTGGCTTTGGCTCATGTTCACCAATATAGCAAAATTTTGATTGACTAGGGCGTTATTTTGATTGTATGAGACCATGCAATAGAATTTATTTTAATTTTTAAATTCTAGTTGACATTCAATATTATTTTGTATTCATTTTAGGTGTACAGCCTTGTGGTTAAACAGTCATGTTCCTTACAAAGTGTTCCCCCTGATACTTCTAATACCCAAATGCGCCATTCATAGTTATTACATTATTGACTATGTTTCTTTTTTATTTTAATTGTTGTTCAAGTACAGTTTTCTGCCTTTTACTCTCATCCCAGACCACCCCTCTAGCCCTCCCCACCTCCCTCCCGTTTCTCGCCCCGCCCCCCCCCACTTGTTTTTGTCCGTGTGTTCTTTATACTCATTCCCCTTTTCCCTTGAAACTCCCTCCCCTCTCCCCTCTGGTCACTGTCAGCCTATTCTCTATTTCAGTGTATTGGTTATATTTGGCTTGTTTGTTTTTTTGATTAGGTTCCTGTTAAAGGTGAGATCACATGGTATTTGTCTTTTACTGCCTGGCTTATTGCACTTAGCATAATGCTTTCCAGTTCCATCCATGCCGTTACAAAGGGTATGAGCTCCTTCTTTCTTCCTGCTCCATAGAATTCCATTGTGTAAATGTACCATAGTTTTTTGATCCATTCATTTACTGATGGGCACCTAAGTTGCTTCCAGCACTTGGCTATTGTAAATTGTGCTGCTATGAACATTTCTTATGCTGTACTTAACTCCCTGTCACTATTTTATAACTATCAAGTTTTCCTTTTTAATCCCTTCACCTTTTTCACCTAGTCTCCCAAGCCCCCTCCCCTCTGGTAACCATCAGTCTGTTCTCTATATCTATGAGTCTATTTCTATTTTGCTTGTTTGTTTATATTGCTCTTTAGACTCAACATATAAGTGAAATCATATGGTATTTTCAATATTCAAAGAATAGCATTGTCCTCTATGACTTAAACTCAGTAACTGGATTGCTAACTGAAGCTATGGTAAACAGTGGCACACAGATAATCTTGATATTGTGGTAGGAGAAATTTTGTCATCTTTTTAAACCAACTTTCCTCTTCTTTCATCCTCTGCCCCATTATTTGATATATGGTGGCATATTTGTGGTTGATCACCCAATATAGTCCAGAGGTTACAGAACATTAAGGCAGAACACCGCAGTGGCCGTAAGACTACTCCCCACAGATCCCCAATGAGAGGAGCATGTGTTCTGAAATCTAAGCCTGCACTGGGGCTGAGGCCGTGCTCTGCATGGACTGTTTTCAAGCCAGCTGCTTAGCACGGTGGCCACGGTAGAGTAACTCCTTCACTAGGAGACAAGAGTCTCCTCTGAGAATTTCAGCTTGCGGTTCCTCGATGACACTGCCCAGCTCTCTTTAAACTACACAGCAACTCAGCATGCTCTGATTCAGCCTTCCTTCACACTCTCCTTCACTGGAATGGGGTGTTGGGGGTCAGACTGCCATCATATTCTGACATCTCTCCTAACCTCTCCTAACTCCCTCATCTTCTTCTGCAAATATGGGGGAACTACAAATATGTAGTTCTACAAGGGGAACTCCTTGCATATTTAATTCTTGAATGTTTTAACATGTATAAAATTATTGCATATTTAATCACATATTTCCCAAACACAATAATCATAAAACAAGAATATATATCATGCAGAGATTCTGTATTTAAAATTATATGTAATAAATGATAAATTTCTGGGCTAACCTTTTTTTGATGAGCATGTAAGAGAGTAGTCTGAGGAATAATATATTAAATTTGGCAAGAATTGCCTTTCCTTTGTTTCTTTTAAGAACTAGAAGTTGGAAAGACAGCTATGTGAATTGCCAAAATGACAAATTTTACAGACCACTGCCAGGATCTTTAATCCATTTTCACCGGGTTTGGGCCAGTGTGTCCAGAGTCTCACATTGGTGGTGTCAGCAGCAGAAGCATGTATACATGTACTTAGCAACAGCAACGTGGGGGTGTTTTGTGGACCCACTGTTGGGAGCACAGTTGGTACTGTTCTTGCTGCCTGGCCAGTGTCCCTGGCCTTTGGCACTCTCTGATTGAGTGTGCTTTAGTCATTCCTGTTTTAGTATTTTTGTTTCTTGTGGTTTGGTTAGTTGTTTTTTTATTTATATTTTTACTAAATTGATTGGGGTTACATTGGTTAGAAACTTTATATAAGTTCCAAGTGTATAATTCTACTTTTTTCCAAGTGTACGATTCTATAAGGTATCATCTGGATACTGTATGGTGTGCTCACCTCCCAAAGACTAGATGTTCTCTGTCACCCTGTATTTGACCCCCTTTTGCCTTTTTATTCCCCCCTTTCTGTTGTTTCAAACTTCCATCATTTCTTCCTATTGTTTTCAAATAAGAGCACTGACTCTATCAGTCCAGGTTCTTATAGAAAACAGATGATGCAATCAATATGATACTGAGGGCAGTTTAAAGAAACACTTGACAAAGGTGTGAACCATGTTGAGAGAAAACTACGAAGGACAGTAAAAGATTCTGCAGCTAGCAATAGCAGAGAATTAATGCCCTCAGCCCTCTGAGAAAACCAGGAAAAGACACCAGGTCTCAGAAAGAGGGCTTTGGCTATAGGAGATGGCTATAGCAAAGGGGCCTGGTATTTTTTTTTATCCTCACCGGAAGATATATATTTTTAAAATTAATTTTAGAAAGAGAGAGGGAAGAGTGTGGTGGGGGAGAGAAAGAGAGAGAGAGAGAGAGACATTGATGTAAGGAAAAAAATTGATTGGTTGCCTCCTGTATGTGCCCCAACCATGGATCAAACCCACAACCTATGTATGTGACGTGACTGGGGATTGAACCCATAATCTTTCAAGTGTACTGGATGATGCTCTAACCAACTGAGCCACCTGGCCAGGGCAAGGAGCCAGATCTTTGATGGAGGAATACAGCATGACCACTCACAGCTCAGAGGGAGAGAGCAGGAGCAATGAAGATTGACTTCTTCTCACCCTCCACTCTCCTACCGCTACCTACTCTCCATTGGTAGCACTCTGCTGGAAACTGGAGGCGAGTGAGCCTGCTGATACCATCCTTAAAGATCAGCATGCCAGGCCAGACATGAGGGCTGAAAATGGGGGAGAATGGGCATAGGGGGAGAGAACATATCTAGTACATTGACTGACAGACAGTGACAAATATTATTGCCTTTTGGCTTAGCTTAATACAAAATATTAACATGTTTTCTTTAGCATGTCTACAAGCAGAATCCTCTGGCAACATTGATCTGACCACTTGATCATACAATGGGCTTTTAAAAAAAAGCCATGCATCATTCATACCAGAGAAATAAAAAACAGATTAGTGAGGCTACTTCACCCTTAATTTTGAAAAATATTTTCACCAGATACAGAATTCCCAATCGACTGTTTTGTGACACGTTAAAGATGTCATTCTTTTGTCTTTTCATCTGCCTGGTTCCAAAAAATCAGCCATCATCCATACTGCTGCTCCCCTGTATGTAATATATATTCTCTCCCTTGTTGCTGTAAATATGTTGTCTTTATTTTTGGTTTTAAATATATATTTAGATATTTGAATAGCTATCTATTTTAATTTTAAAGGCTATTCTTTTTGCAGAAACACATATCCAGACCTAGTTACTTTTTCATGCCAGAAGAGGAATATTTATAAGTAATGGATTTTGTAAGAATATGGATTTTTTCCCGAGTTTTAGGAGTTGCTCCAATGATGTTTTTAAATAAATTACCCTCTAAATCTAGAATTTTATTTATGAAATAATAAAAATACATATTAAATTCTTTTTGGATCTCTAAACTTTATCCTTGGTACATTAGATGACTATACTCTTACTGTCACTGTTTGATGTGTTTTATTATCTGGTGCTATATATTATTACTCCACTTTTACTAATTAATATATGTATTATGTATTTCTTCATAACTTTATTTCTAGATTGTATATTTTTATTACAAATTTCATATTCCATTATATTATACAATTAAGTATCATTTGTGATCAGAATACTATGGCATGTTTAGATTAATTTGGAGTAAACTCACTAAATAATTCTATTTTTAATATTTTTAATTGCATCACATGGTTTCCATGTATATAATTATATCTTCTATAGAAAATAATAGTTTTTTTATTTCTTCTTTCAAATGTTAATATTACTAACTTCTTTATAAAAACACAAACTACAGAATAAAAATTATTTGCAAACCATACATCTGATAAAGGGTCAATATGTAAAATATATAAGAAATTCTTGTAACTTAATAGGAAAAAAATAAGCGGATCACAAATGGGAAAAGTAACTGAGTAGATATTTCTATAAAGAAAACATACAAATGGCCAACAGATATAAAAAGGTGCACTCTATCACTAATCGTAGGGAAATTCAATTGAAAACCACATACCTCATACCTGTTAGTATGCCTTTTATCAAAATAATAAATAATAACAAATGTTGAATAGGATTTGAAAAAAAGGGAATCCCTGTACGTTGTTGGTGAAAATGTATATTGGTGCAGCCACTATGGTAAAGAGTATGGAGAATCCTCAAAAAATTAAAAATAGAACTACCATGTGATCATGAAATTCCCCTTCTCAGTATATATCCAAAAGCATTAAAGTCAGTCGTGAAATTATCTGCACCCCCACGTTCATTGCAGTATTATTCACAATAACCAACACATGGAAGTGACCTAAATGTCCATGGACAGATGGATGGCTAAAGAAAATATGATATATACATACAATGAAACATTTTCAGCCTTCAAAAGAAGAAAATTCTGCTATTTGTAGCAACATGGATGAACTGGAGACATCGTGCTGAGGGAGACAGAGAAGGAGAGCCACTACATGATACCACTTATGTGACAAATCCAAAATAGTCAAACACGTAGAAGCTGAGAATGGAATGGTGGTTGTCTAGAACTATGGGGAGGGGAAAGCCAGGAGGTAGTTGTCAAACGGGACAAAGTTTTGGTTATATAAGATAACTAATTCCTAGACATCTATTACAGGGCATAGTGTCTATACTTGATAATAGTGTATTGTGTAGTTAAAAATGCAAACTTTATGGAAATAGCTTACTTTTTTTTGGATGACAATAGTGAAATATATTAATTAATCTAATTTTGAAAGATCATTTTATTCTCCTTTTAAAACATATTTTCATTGTCAAATGTTAGTTTAAAATGTTTTTAGGCTATATTTACCTGGAATTTTTACATTGACATTCATAAGAGATTAGTCTACACTGGTTTTTTAAAACATATTTATCAACTTTTAGTAACATTATGCTAATATTATTTTTAAAAGAAGATTGAAATGTTTCTGTTCTTTCATGTTTTAGTGAGTTTAAATAACATTTTTATATCTATTCTTAAAGTTTCAGTAGTATGTTCATACCAAAACATCGCCACTGGTACTCTTCTAAGAATGTCAACAATTGCTGTCTTTGGCCATTTTATTGTATTACCTTTTGTGAGTAGGTTTATCAATTTACATTTGCGAAGGGAAATATTTATTTCATATGAATTTTAGGTTTACTTGCACAGACTTGAGCTGAAATGTTTTAGTTTATGTCAATAGTTATTTCCTCATTCCCATATTTTGTGCAAGTGCTTTCTCCCTATTTTCAATTCAATGTGTCATCTAGTTTTTAATTTTGTATAAGTTTGTTAAATGACAAATAGATTTATTAATTAACTTATTTTCTCTTTTCTGATTTTTAGTTACAACTTTATTAATATAGTCCTTCAAATTTCCATAGGTTTTATGGTTGGCCACTTCCTAAATTACTGATATAAATGCTCAATTTGCTTATTCTTATTGTTTGAATAAAAAGTTATATTTATGCATCACTTTATCTATATTTCATATGCTGAAATATAAACCTTTTAAATTTCACTTTCTATAAATTCTATAATTTCAGTATTTTTAAAGTATATTTTATTGATTAGGCTATTACAGTTGTCCCATTTTTTTCTCCCCTTTATTCTTCCCTGCCCTGCACCCTCTGCCCTCCCACCAGCATTTCCCTGCCTTAGCTCATGTCCACAGGTCATACATATAAGTCCTTTGGCTTCTCCATTTCCTATACTATTCTTAGCATCCCCCTGTGTATTTTCTACCTACCATTTATGCTTCTTATTCCCTGTATCTTTTCCCCCACTCTCCTCCCTCCCCCTCTAGGCTGATAACCCTCCATGTGATCTCCATTTCTGCGATTTTATTCCTGTCCTAGGTGTTTGCTTAGTTAGTTTGTTTTCTTTTGGGTTCAATTATTGATGGTCTGTTGTCATTTTATTGTTCATAGTATTGATCATCTTCTTTTTCTTAGATAAGTCCCTTTATCGTTTCATATAATAAGGGCTTGGTGATGAGGAACTCCTTTAACTTGACCTTATCTAGGAAGCCCTTTATCTGCCCTTCCATTCTAAATGAAAGCTTTGCTGGATAGAGTAATCTTGGATGTAAGTCTTTGCCTTTCATGACTTCAAATACTTCTTTCCATCCCCTTGTTGCCTGCAAGGTTTCTTTTGAGAAATTAGCTGATAGCCTTATGGGAACTCATTGTAGGTAACCGTCTCCTTTTCTCTTGCTGCATTTAAGATTCAGAACTAAAATCTCAGAACTGAGGTTTTAACCTGCATTTAAACTTCAGGACTAGGTGATGAGGAGACGGCCAACCTATCTGATGGATAATTTAAAGCCCTGATAATCAAAATGCTAACAGAACTGATTGTACTTGGTCGAAAAATGAAAGATACTCAAAATGAAATAAAGCAAAATATTCAGGGAACCAACAGTGACAGGAAGGAAACCAGGATTCAAAGCAATGATTTGGAACAAAAGGAAGAAATAAACATCCAACGGGATCAGACTGAAGAAACAAGAATCCAAAAAAATGAAGAGAGGCTGAGGATTCTCTGGGACAACCTGAAATGTTCCAATATCCAAATTATAGGGGTGCCAGAAGGAGAAGAACAACAGCAAGCAATTGAAAACTTATTTGAACAAATAATGAAGGAAAACTTCCCCAATCTGGCAAAGGAAATAGACTTTCAGGAAGTCTAGAGAGTCCCAAAGAAGTTGGACCCAAAGAAGAACACACCAAGGCACATCCCAAGATTAAAGACAAAGAGAAAACCCCGAAAGCTGCAAGAGAAAAGGAGACAGTTATCTACAATGAGTTCCCATAAGGCTATCAGCTAATTTCTCAAAAGAAACCTTACAGGCAAGAAGAGGTTGGAAAGAAGTATTTGAAGTCATGAAAGGCAAGCACCTACATCCAAGACTGCTCTATCCAGCAAAGCTTTCATTTAGAATGGAAGGGCAGATAAAGTGCTTCCCAGATAAGGTCAAGTTAGAGGAGTTCATCATCACCAATTCCTTATTATATGAAACGATAAAGGGACTTATCTAAGAAAAAGAAGAGCAAAAATATGAACAATAAAATGATAACAAACTCACAACTATCAACAAATGATCCTAAAAGAAAAGAATAACGATGAAAACAAAAACTAAGCAAACAACCAGAACAGGAACAGAATCAGAGAAATGGATATCACACAGAGGGAGTTCAGTGGGGATGGAGAAGGGAGGAATGGGGGGGTGGAAGGTACAGGGAAGAAGATGCATAATTAGTAGGCATAAAAGATGGGGAGAAACAAAAATGGTATAGGAAACAGAGGACTCAAAGAACTTATATGTAAAACTCATGTATATGAACTAAGGGGGGTATGCAAGGGTTGGGGGACAGGGTAGAGGGGTATAAAGGCAGAAAAATTGGAAAAACTGTAAGAGCATAATCACTAAAAAATACTTAAAAAGAGTTTTAACAACATAAGGAATATTCTGATAAGAGAAAATAATGTGTTTTTCTTTTTAGAACATCTGAGATTAGTCAATAAAATTACACTTGTTTGTCATTGTGGAGAGTTATGTGATATCTAAAGAAAATTTAAGAGACCAGTGGATTCAGTCATTCCTAGTATTTAATCTGGTGAGAGTGAGCAGACTTGTTAAAATAACAATAAACAATAGACACAATTATATACATATACATATTATTATCCTATCTCCTGGACTTGCTCCCTTTTGTATATAGCACTCTGTACAAGCTAGTAAACACTCTCATTATTTACAAGACTGGTTTATATGCTATTACAAGTCAAAATAACAAGCTTTGGAAAGCTCCTTTCTGTTTTGGTGTCATGTGTACAAAATGAAATGAAATATGTACAGTTTTTAGATTAACTATATATTTCCTCTTTAAGGTATGTTTTTTTGATCTCAGAAGGAGTTCAGATGCAGTTGTATATTTCATATTTGCCTGGAGCACCAATACATATCAGTCACTGATCTGAAAATGAAAGTGGGAAGAAAAAGAAAGTGAGTGTTAATGTGGTTAGGGAGGAAAAGCCTTGAACTCAGAGGAAGTAGAGGTTAAGTCTTTCATCACCATCACTAACTGAATGGCTTTGCAAAAACGACATACTTTATATTTCTTAGTTTTTTCATTTGAATAATGGGTGTGATTGTCATTCCCTATATACCTTAATAAACTGGTTCACAAACAGAATGAGATCAATTTTGACAACTCAAACCAAAAAGTGCTGTAACTTATATTTCCTCCTAACTCCCTTCCCCAGAACAGATGATTTTTTTCTTCTCACCATCATGCCCCCAAGAGGCTTTGTAGATAGAGTTTCTAGCAAAATAACCTGTGTTTATCTTTTTCATTTGTTTAGAGAATCTCTTTTAGCATTTCAGTTACCAGCTCAAAATCAGGAAGTTTATATTCCAAATGTATCTTCAGAGAACTACAAATGCATCCTAAGATAGCTAGAGCTACTCAGTCACACCAGCACCTGACTTCCCACGGTTGGTTTAAAGCTTAAGACATTTAAGAGACAAAAATCAAGACAGGATGCGTGTCTGTCTTGTATTTCCCTTCATTTCAACAGACATGCACTTTTCACACGAGGAGTGTTTCTGAAAAAAGCCTTGTTTTGTGTACCGGGGAAATACACAGCTGAAAAAGACTATGTCCTCCAAGAGCTTCCAGTTTAATGCAGTGAATATTGTTAGTTTTTCTCCTCACCAAAAATGACCCTAAAACAAGAAGCACAGTCATGCAGAGACATCACATGGGTGCCAAGGAGATGGAAGTTTCCAGTATAATATTCATGATACCCAGCATCATTAGACTTCTTTTAAAGTAAGGAAAGCCTACTGAGATTTGGTGAGCCCAAATGATAGGAGCAGCTTAATTAGTCAGAATTAACAGCCTTAGAGATGGAAAGAGAGAAGCTTCTGACAAAGCATTTTCCAAGGCAGTGAAAGAGGGTTAGGAAACATAGAAAGTTGGCACAAGGCTAGGAGGGACGTCCCACTAGGAGGGACGTGCTTGCTAATGCTCATTAATCACTTTGACTTATTAACTCAAAAATACATATGGGGAAAGGAAAGCATTTCATTTCTTTTACTACGTTTGCATTAATTTGTAGCCTAAACTGCAAAATGCAAGAGAGGCATATCCAGTGATTGGCTGAGGCTCTACTTCAAAGTGATCATCTACATATTTTATCGTTGTGATATATTCATTTTAATGTTACGTTTTCCTGCTCAGTGTGCCTGCCCAGAGTTCTTTTTGTCCAGGACTTATGTTTGACCTTCATGTCACAAAACAAAACAAAAAACAACAAAAGGTGTATTTTGCATGCCAACAGCCCAGACATCCCCCGTTTCAAGTTGTATCCTCCTATACATTCCGCTGTTGTAAGTTAAAAATTGCAGAGTCTTATCCCCTTTCTTGGGAACCCCATGAAGCTACAGGGTCATTCTGAATGTCCCCACCAGAGCATTCATCGGCAGGAGAGTTTGTAATCATCAGTGCATGTTCAGATACCCGTGTCTGAGCAAGGAGGATCCGAAAACACTTAGGTGGCCAAACACAGATCATCATCCTCGATGTCTGTCAATCATGATTTTGGAAAATAAATCCCTTCCAATACTGAGTAGCTTCAGGAAAGCTATTTATTGTGAACAATTTATTCTGAATATCTAGCCATCTCTACTGTCGTCATATGCCTCAGGAATTTGGCAGTATTTGTGACATGGGTATTACAACTGAGTTCTTAATACTTAGCCTCATTAAATCAGTTTTGTTTTGGGGGGTCATTGCATTCGTAAGACTGCATTTTTTAATGGGTTCATACACACCCAAAGCTGAGTGCTTAATGGAATGTAGGTGACTCCGGTAACTAGCTTGTTCATTGAATGAAATAATCTGTAAGTGCCTAACACAAAAACAAATCATTTTTACATTCAGATGCTTTTTACCCCTAACCTCTTTCTTTCATTTCAGCTCATACTTGTTGTTGAAGATGACCCTGTCAACTCATCAAGTATTTGACTACAAAATATGCTTGGTAAAAATGTAGGAGGATTAACTAAATGGCACATAATTACCACAAATTTAGAGTCCTGTAAAAAAATATATTTTATCCATGATTACAAGGCTTACAGACTTTCCAAATCAACTTTAATATATTTGACAGTAAGCCCTGGGAAATTTGAAACAGCAGACAATACCAATTTGGAATTCATTCACTCAGCCTTGGATTACTGTATTATTAAAGACTTCAGCACATGGAGCTACTAATTTGTTTCCTTTTCCTAAATATGCAGTCTCCCTCCCAGCGTACTGTCGCCACCCCGCCAGCACCAACTAAAAACTTTCCTGTGTTGAAAGCTACATGAAATTCAAATTTAAGTTGATTTTTAATCTTTGCCACTCTAACAAGGTATATCCAGTTCTGGCACATACCCAAACAGGTCAATTAAGTAAAGCAAGGAAGCAGTACAGAACACCCTACATCTTTCCTCCCCGCCCCCTTTTCCTTAATTGGTGCTAGGGAAGGGAACATTCCAATGTAGGAATTGTATGAAAAGTTTTGAAATCTCAGTCAATAAAAAACTTCATCTCATACAACCCTGGGATCCACAAAATTGCTTTGGCAACTGGAGAACCCCATTATGAATCTGAACTTTTTTTTAACTAGTCATCAAAAGGACCAGAACTGATGAGTACACCACATCTCCAACCATTCCATTAGTCCAAAATTGTGTATTTGTGTTGAAGCAGCAGACACCATCCTTACCCCACACGACCTCTTGACAAAGACACTTCCACCAACAGCTCGTGGCAGTAATCACCTGTGAGTGTGCCGACAGCGTCCTCTGGTCATGGAATGGTCTCCATCCCCAAACAGGGAGGGCCAGGAGGGCCAGGAGGGCCAGGAGGGCCAGGAGGGCCAGAGAGCTGGCTGCCCAGGAGCAGCCCTCAACAAACGGGAGCTGGTGGATCAGGTTTGTTTCTAATTGGATGACAACTCTGGGGTGTATCTTACACCATCTCCCAAAGAGCCCCAGCAGGATAAACAGTAATCTGTCATTAGAGCAGCCTGTCCTTGATTGCCTTCCCTTTCCTGCCTCATTCCCCACCCCCACATCTCCTACCAATGCTTCTTGGATCACCTCTGAAATAAATTATTTGCAAATACCTGTCTTGGGCCCCTCTTCTTAAGGAAATCAAAGCAAAGAAAGAAGCCTGGGTTTAAAACTTTGTCTCCATCAGAGTACTGGTGCAATTTTGAGAAATATATTTATCTTTGAATTGTTTTGCTTCAGTTTACTCAGTGGTTGTGGTTATCACAAGGAATAATGCATGGAAACATGCTTAGAATAGCACTTGGCACACAGCAAATACCAAACAAGATTTACATTAATGTTAACAACTTTTATTACTATTGTTATAGCTAAACATTGGGCTAAGTGCTAGGATAAAATAAACAAATTGATAAATTATTTAAATAGGATAAAAATTTAAGTCTGCATCCTCAACTTACAATCTAAAGGAAAAAGAGATATATAAAAATAAATTATAGTATAATAGCTATACATAAAATATAGTTTCCCTTTTATTCTATAACTATATGAATAAAATTTTACTTGACATACACATGTTAATATCAAGGAATAATTGAGTAAATATAATTATTATTTATACTATAGATTCCTTACAAAACTAACATTTAAAGAATCCCTATTTTAAATTAAAATTAATAAACATAGATACCTTGACTCATTGGCTTGCATATTTTGTGTGTCAGATTTTCTTAAAAGAAGACTAACCTATATTGAAATTTTGTAAGCTCCTGCGTAAGACTCTGTTTATGCCGTGGCCTCTCTTTCATCCAGTAAGTAACGATGCCCCGAGGGAAAGACGACATGGGGCCACCCTTCGGTTAATTAGTGAGCTAATCCAATCGTTCTAGTCTACCAGAACATTTTCATGATTTACTCCTGAAAATACTAGAAGGCAGTTCCCAAAGAAGCCTTTCGTGTCACCCCAAAGGGTAGCATTATTACAGGACCACAGTGCACCAGGCTGTCCTTCTGAATGTTCCCTCTTCTCTCCGTTCCCTGTAAGATGGAAACATACCTAATGAAAATCTTAGCAAGGAGACTTTGTTACCCATTGGGCCAGGATCCAGTTGGCTTCAAGCTGAACCTGTGCTTGGTTCTGGGATGGAGTCCAGTGTCAGATACCATGTGCTATATTCAGTATATTCAGAGAAAAGCGTACTGCTCTCTGGCCCAAATCCAGAAATGAACTGACAATAGCAGCATTGGCTCTAATTGGAAGGGAAAATTCTGTTCCTCCTCTGTGCTGCCTCCTTCATTTCCTCCAGTCACCTCAAAGGATGATGACATTTATAACAAAATTTAAAAGGAAAATAAAGGTTTTATGATCCTGGTTCTCATCAACACCTTGGAGCTGAGTGTCTGCAAGGCATCAGGCACCATAAGGACAGGGTATTTGCCCTTTAAGAGATAATTTTTTTTCCCTAAGCATGTTTACAGACTGACTGTAGCTGGCACGAGCTCACAGACACGACTGCCTCTGTAGATGATCGATCCCTTCCTCAGTCCCTTGAAAACATACGCATTTGAAGCTTCTCTTCCCTTTGAACACGGAGCTCTGATGAAAGAAATGTTGTCGTTGGTGACAGGGAGCCCTGCCGAGCTGTCACTTGAAAGCCCACCTGCACTTTAAAGTGGAAACCTCAGCCCAGCCCTGGGGGAAACAATTAATTAAAAAGAGCAGTTTTGTTCCACTTTAAGAAAAATCTAGAGTTTCAATAGTGAATAATTAGAGAAAATCACAGTTCTGCCTTGCTGCTTTTTCCATTTCTGCGTTCTCCTTGACATGATTGGAAACCATGGCCTATTCTTTCCTCGTAAGATTATGCAGTTCAAACTGTGGACACTCCCTACGGCTGCACCACACAAACCTCTGAGTTTGGCATCTGTGCCACGTGGCTTTCGAAACTCATGGTTGGGTAGCTCACTCTCAAGGGATGGTATTCCCAGTGAGCATCACAAAGGGATTTTGTTAGGACTTAAAACTGGTTACCAATAATGTTTCCTTCAAATTATGACACTATTTATTTCCTCAACTACTTACTTTGAAAAAAAATTAACTCATCTTGGAACCAGGCCTGATAGAATATTTGGTATTTACCAGACACCCTGAGAGTTCCCTCTTTACTTCTGTTATTTCCTCTATTTGGATGACTTGTCTCAAGTACCCTTATTCTTCTTCAATAATTTTATTGTTTTATCACTCAAAGTCCAAATCCACTGATTCTCGGTTCATCAGGCACCACTGATTTTCCCAGATAAAGGGATCTGTCCCTCCTCACTGAACCCTGATGGCATATTCTTTTTTTCTTTTACATCGAACCCTGTTCCCTTTGCCTACTTGCACAAATTTCCCTGTTTGACTAAGAATCTATCAGTGACAGTATCTCCTGATCTGATAACCAATAAATATCGCTGCACTGACTTATTAGAATATTTATTTTGTGGGGTAATTATTTTCCTATCATCGTATTTCTCAAGACTGGTTATGAAAAACTCAGTGGAAAGCAGTTGAGTATCAGACTTAGGAGATATTCATGACTATTCATTCTAGAGCTATTTTTGTTTGTTGGTTGGTTTGTTGGTTTTGTCAACTTTTGTTTGTTTTCTTTCTGGATAAGTAAGGAGAAAATTCTGTTATGTGCTTTTGGTGCCCAGCATTAGAATCCACTTGGCCCACCTCTGACTTGCGTCAAAAGTTGTGAACAGCCCTGGCTGGTATAGCTTAGTGGATTAAGCGTGGGCCTGTGAACCAAGAGATCACGGTTCGATTCCCAGTCAGGGCACATGCCTGGGTTGCAGGCCAGGTCCCAGCAGGGAATGCACAGGAAGCAACCATACATTGATATTTCTCTCTTTCTCTCCCTCTCTCCTTCCCGTCCCCTCTGAAGATAAATAAATAAAATCTTTAAAAAAAAAAAAGTTGTGAACACCCCTGTGCAGGCTGATGGTACAGCCCCATCATGAATCTCTGTAAGTATCTGTCACATGTTCTCTGAGACCTAGCTCCGTCCATGCGAAGGTAGAACCAGAGCTGCAGGATTATTAAAAACCCTTGGGTGCAACTCTCAAACAACGGGGTCATGAGCTAATGGATATAGGTATGAGTCTTTGGTTCTCTGTGAAATCATTCTGGGAGGTGTCTGTTTACTTCTCAGTAGTTCTGTTGGAACTGAGCCTTCATTTCCTACAGAAGCAAACTTGATAATGAAAATATTACTGGCTTTTCTTCTTTTTCTCACTCTACTCTTATTCCTGCTTCAAAGGATCACTATGCAAATGAAATGCCTATACTCAAGTCCTGTAATAAATGAAAACCAAACTAGAATTGTAGAACAGCCCCAGGAAACAGGCCCTCAGAATAAAATTCTGATACTGGACCCCTTTGTTGCCAACACAGACCCTATGGCTGAGAGTGAGGTACTGATAACATCTGATGTGTTGAAGAATCATAGTGATTGTGATAATAACTTCTGGTAGGTTGTAATATAACACAGATATGAGGGCAAGCATTGGTTTATGTAGTGACTCTAGAGCTTAACAGTTTGGGTGCAATAACAAGTTTAATAATTGTGGTATTGTTTGGCATTTGTTAACAACTTTAGACACCTTAAAGAAAGAGAATGGCAGGATTCCATCAGAGAACTATAGCCTGAGGGCATGCTATGAGCACAGGAAACCTTCTTAGCAACATCAAAAAGAAAACCCATATTCTGTAACTGGAGGGCAACCTATTTTTAAAATTATGCCAGGGGATAAATGTAGCCCTGGCCTAAATCCTTCTCGAAGTTGGTCTAATGGGCATGTGGACGCATCAAGTAGACATTTTCCTCACTCATTATACTGGTCATGAACTCAATATGAAGGAAAGGTGGACTTAAGTAAGAAGTACATTGACTCCAGCTCCCAGCTGGGTCAGGGACCTAGAATAGGCAACCCTAGAAGACAGAAAAATGGAAGTCCAGAGAAGGGGCATAGAGATGGACCTAAAGGTGTGGCACAACATGTGCAGATTTTTGTGTCTTACTTCAATGCACACAGAGAACTGTGACTGTGAATGAGGCATTAATGAATCAGGCAGATAGAATGGCTCACCCCATAGATATCAGCCAGCTTCTGTCCTCAGCCATTCTGTCCTCAGCCACTGTGGCAGGGATGGAGGCTCGGCATGGTCTCTCTCTAGTAAAAGCTGACCTAGTCACTACTGCTGATAAATGTCCAACCAGTCAATACCATCAACAGAAGCTGAGTGCTCAGTATGGAACTATCGCTCAAGAAGCCCAGTCACCCATTTGGTGGCTAGTTGAGTCCCCTGGACTCGTCTCATTCTAAAGAAGCAGGAATTATTTATTAACAATGACAACTACTTCCGATATTTGTTTGGCATCCCATCCAGCCGTATTCTGCCAGCCCCGTTATGCAAGGCCTTACAGAATTATTCAGAGTAGCCTGATTTAGTGACATGGACCCTGCAACATACTGCTTTGGACCAAGAGACTCATTTTAAAGTAAATGAGACGTGACAATGGGCTCATGATCAGAGTATTAATTCTTGCTATCATATACTTTATCACCTCAAAGCAGATGTCCAGATATCATTTTATCATTAAAGTGTCAGCAAAGACACAAGTTTGTGGATGACACTCTATGGCACGGGTGGCAAACCCAGAGCCCGAGGGCTGAATCCCGCCCTCCACCTTGTTTTACTCAGCCCAGCACCTTGTTTCTACCCGGCAGCAGCGCCAAGCTCTCACTTAACTGTTAAGGAGTAGTTACATTTATACAGTCCTAAATTACATTTGGCCCTTTGAAGGCAGCCTCGAGGCTAATGTGGCCACTGGTGAATACGAGTTTGACACCCCTGCCATGGGGTGAAAGCTATCCTCAAGGATGATGCATACGCACTATACTAATACTACTAACAGCTAGGCTACATCAGACTGGAAACCTAGAGACAGATGTATGATTGCCCCTTCTTTTCATTACTCCCAGAAACCAATGACAGATACTCCTTCTGGAACCACAATGTTAAGCTTTGCTGAATTAAAATTCTTGTTTTCCAGCAAAGAACATTTTCACTGACAGACAAAATGAGAATTCCATTGTACCTGAAGTTACAAGTGTCACCAGGTCACTTTGGGCTCCACGCACTGGTGGGCTGACAGACAAAAAAGGACTGGGGTTATTGACCCCGCACATTATAAGAAGCTAGGATTGCTGTTACATCATGGAGATGAGGAGGATTACATTTGGAACTATGGGAATTTCCTAGGGTATATTTTTGAGCTTTATGTCTGGTTTTAAGAGTGAATGGAAATTAAAGCAAACACAATCTGACAAACGGAAGAAAATCAAGGGATTGTGCCTCAGGGATGAAGAATTGGGTCATTGCAGCATGGAACCCAGGGGCCAAAGTTCTCCCTGAAGGTGAAGGAAATCTAGGATGAGTGGTGAAGGAGGTACATGATGAACATCAACTTCACTCTCAGAACCAGCTGCAGCACGGAAGCTTATAGCACCTTCCATTAAATTCCTTGCATTCCTCTTTTTAAAAACTCCTCTCCCAGAGGTCCTTGCCAAGTTCAGCTCTCACTGTCAACACCAGCAACTCAATAATGCACCTTCAAAACATGCTTTTATTGAACTTATTATCTTCCTGTCTCACTCTCCTCACTCTCACTGCTGCTTCTTACAATTATTTCCTAAAGAAACAATATGAAATCAAGTCTTTATCTCAAGCTCTGCTCTTGGCAGGATCCAAACCAAGGCAAAATCATCTTTACATTTGACAAACACGCATTTTGAAATACAACATACATGTTACATAATTTCACAATAAAATTGTATGTTTGGAAAATAGATGTGCTTAGAGCCAGTCACTCCTGATTGTGTTCTGACCAAGCTGGTCTTAAGGTTTCCCTCAGTTGGACCAAACTTCAGAAAGCTTTGTATCTGCCACTAGGCCCCTCACCTCTCTTTCCTAGAGCATTTATTTTAGAAAATGTGTAATTACAAATCCTTTACCTGCTCCTTTGAGATGTTAATTTTTTCCACCCTATTGTCAGATTTACAACCCAAGAATGTCTTCCTCAAGGAACTGGGAGACATCTTTTTGAAATATGATTAGGAAATAAAAAAATTGCACCCTACCTCCAAGTCTCTGGAAGGGTAAGGGCCTAAGTGCTGTGGGTGCTTTGTTGTAAAACTATCTGCTGTTATGAAGGCAGGAGAAAGTTTACTTTTCATTTGGGTAAGGCCAATTGGCAAACACAAATGGCCTGAAATGTTCCCTACCCATCTCTTAAAAATTCCCCACCCTCCTGTTTCAGCAAGGTTGATTGGAGACTCCAGCCTGGTCTCCCTCTCCTATTGCAGCAGTCTTGAATAAGTCTCCCATGCCTGTTTAACATCGTCCAGTACAAGTTTTGCTTTGAGCTCCAAGAATATTCCAGGGTATAAATGTTTTTTCTGTCACTGAGCTGTTGTTGGAAACTGTAACAATCAAGGTAGTGAATAAATTCCCCTTGTAGCAACTTTGCATATTTATTTCTCCTACAAGACCCAGGACAAAACTGATGACACAACATGTGTTCAGTAAGTACTTCTGATATAATAGTATTGATATAGGGGATCAGGTGAGATCTCTGGGGAGAGAGAATGGGCCCTGAGGCAGCACGAGAGCCCAGGCCGTGCAGTGAGGGAGGGGTCACAGAAAAGAAAACCACAGGGAGGTGCTTGATAGACTTTCCCTAACCTGGGGTGAAGGGTAAACAAACGAGCCTGGCAGCCTTGTGTTGCCCTGACAACTGAGCTAGCATGGGGTGGGATGCCTCACCCCAGGCAGAGACAATGACAGCAAGCAAGAGTGGTGGCTAGCAAGAGTGACTGACAGAGGGAAAAATCCTCCTTCCCCCTTCTAGTTCCTGACTGAAGGGGAAACATGAGATGGTCACAGCAACACACGAGGTCACAGGGAAACATGAGGTCACCCTGGAGTTTATCATGATGGGAGAGACAGACCTGCCAGTCTGGCCTACGGGATTGGCTAGAAAACTGGATGCTTCTGGAGTGCATGGAATTTGGGACTAAGAAATTTAAATTGAGGGTAGGGAGATATTTGTCCCTTCTTCCCTTCGCTTACCCTGTCCGGTTGGAGTGATTACAGGCAGGTGGGCCCTGGAGACCTGGTGGTCTGGCAGCAGCCCCTAGCTTCTCCTGGTGCAAAGAGTGGTGGTGGCGTGGCTGCACTGACCACACACGTGCAGACTCCAACAAGATGCCTGAAGACAGAGTGTGACCAGGAACAAGCTAAGCCACCTTGATGATTGTGCTGTAGCCACCTGTTTTTCCCAAAGGATGGTATTTTAAATGGGAGAAGAAACTCCAGGCACAGCTTGAATTAATTGGCAAAAGGTGGTGGGGGTTTTCTCTGGTTGTTATAGAGGGAATGGGTTCTGAGGCAGAAATCGAAGGACACTAAATCTGGGCTGTAGAGCAGCTGAGTCACTTGGGTGATTTGATGTTTCACCAGAAATGATGCATGAGTAGGTGTGTTGTCATGATGAAGCTGTGAATCACCAGTTGCCCATGGCTGCAGCCTTCTGAATCATCCGAAGAGTTTCTGTGGACAAATGTTCAAACTTGACGCAAAATTTGATGCAGATTTGTTGATCTACTCACTCAGTCATTTTGAATGCAATGGCGACATAATACACATTCTCACTCAATGGGTCTATCACCCCCACTGACTAGTACAGTGAAGTCGTCATTTTTCACGCACGTGCATTCCAGGCCACTGTCCTTGGCTGGCAGGTTACATAGATGTCATACAAACCATTCTTGTTATATTAATAATGACTAGACTTTTTCCAGAAACACATTGGTATATGTTCAGATAAGAGAAGGTTTAACTGATGCAACAATAACTCAGGTGAGATGGAAAAGTTGAGGACTTTTGCTCTTTGAGGTTCACTTTCTCTATTATGCCCACTCACATAATTTTTCAACCACATTAATTTCTCTAGTCCCTTGACTACCATTCTCATGTCCTCATTTTTCTTTGCATCCAACTTAAAATCTATAGTCATCATTATAACCATTCTTGCAAAGAACCATAAATCTTGGATATTTACTTTTTCCATTGTATTTATCTATAATATCACCAAATATAGTAAATCCCAATGACCCCCACTTTTGATTTATAATGTCAAATCTTAAAATGGGCTCTTAACATTGCCACACACCTCTTCCATAGCATGTTTCACTCCTACTTTCTGAAATGGTTATTTTACATTCCTTTTATCCTTTAACATTCTTTTCCTTTCTCAATCTCAGCTGATGGCATAGCCTCAAACTAAACTTGGAAAACAGCAACAGAGAAAATAGCTCCCTCAGGTTCCTACTACCTGGGGTTCCACCTACTTTCATCTATTTTCAAATCTCTGCCTCTCCTCCAGTTGCAAAATAATTAATAACCTTGCTCACATCAAAGCTCAATCCCTTAACTTGCAGCCTGTATACATCTTGTTTATTCTCCATTTCCCTTACACTCCCCCTCATTTTTCCTCCTCCTCCTTTCTGTCCCTCCCCTCTCTCTCTCTCCAAATATTTACTGAATACAATCTTCCTTGTCTTCTACATCATCACTTTTACTCTCTATTAAAATACTCCCATCAGAAAGTTGAAATGCTATAGTATCTTTTTTTTGTTTCAGGTGTACAACATTGTGCTAAGAAATGTATATAACTTTCAAAGTGACCACCCCAATGTTACATTTTTGTAAAAGTTACTTAATTTACATATTCTTTCTCACTACTGCCCTACTAATTTTCTTCTCCTCTGTAAATCAAACTGAATGAGTTTCCTCCAGTCACTGCCTACATAACCTCTCAGGTTTCTACTCAATCCATTCTAAGAGAAGTTCATGGCCACCATTCTACTTAAGCTGCTTTTGTCAAGATCAACAATCACTTCCAATTTCCTAGATCCAATGATCCTACACTATTCTCCACTTGTTCTGTGATGTGATCACGTGATGACATTAAACACTGCTCCTTGAACTATTTTCTTTCATGAGTTTTCATGACATCACAGTTATTTCTGCCTGCAGGCCATTTCAACTTGGTCTTTTGGGCCAGGTTGGATGATCCTCCTCTGCTCAATCTCTAAATGTTTTATTTTCTACCCTGTTTGCTTTTTTGCCAAAACATCCTCCGTTCCTCTTTTACTGATCATATTTAGCCAGATAACACTTGTAGATCAACATAATTCAAATCTTTAATTTATATTTCTGACCACATTACTGAGCTCCAAACACAAATTACTGGTCTTTGGACACTTCCACTTAGAAATTTGGTAGACATCTCAGAATTATAGTGTTTAAAGCAAAACTGTATTTTGTCGATATCAACTGAGCTCCTCCTGAAATCTTTTACATCTCAATAAAAAGCATTAATATTGAGAAACATTAGCTAAAATCCTGGCAACCATCTTTTCTCTCTCTCTCTCCCCCTAACGCATCAGCAAATACTATGAGCACACCATTTAACACACACCTTGAACCTCTCTGCCTCTATTATTAGTTTTAGAGGGAATGGGCTCTGAGGCAGAAGTCGAAGGACACCAAATCTGGACTGTAGAGCAGCTGAGTCACTTGGGTGATTTGATGTTTCACAGAAATGATGCATGAGTGGGTGTGTTGTCTGATGAAGTTGTGAATCACCAGTTGCCCATGGCTGCAGCCTTCTGAATCATCCAAAACCATACTGGAATCATTGGTCTCATGAACTATTACCAAAATCTGCTAACTCTCTATTCCCCCTTCTTCATGATAACAATTCATTCTTGTTTGGAAATTCAGAATAATCTTTGACATTTAAATCTAATAATTGTATTATCTTGACAAACACCCTTCATTGGCTTCCCAGTACCTTGAAACTAAATTCAAACTCCTTATCACAATTTTAAAAGACCTCTATGCCCCTGCCATCCTCTCCAATCCATTTTCTCCCATCTCTACCTTTACCCCCTCACTCTTACATGGTGAGTCTCATGCTTATGACTGAACTTGTTCATCAGAACATGCAAACATAAGGGCTTTGCACTCACTGATTCAACTGTCTGGAATATTCATTCCTGAGTTCATTGCATAAATTGTTCTTTCACATCTCAGCTCAAACATTGACCCCTTGAAGAGGTATTTCCTGATTACCTTATATGAAGGCATACTATACATATATACTCTATCATAATATAATTTTTCTTCATAATACTTATTATCTAGTTATCATTATCCAGCTATTTTTCTAATTGACTATATCCATTTAAAATTGCAATTTCAGTCTCTACAAAAACAGGGATTTTACCTCGCTTATTTCTGCTGCATCCCAAGGACTTAAAACAGTGAAAAATTTGTACTGAGGACACATTGTTGGGAGTCACCCTGCCTGGTTTCAGGAGCTGTAACCCCCACCCCATGCCTAAGGCTGAGTGAGAGACCTTCGGACCATAAGCCACTAAGGAGACAAAGCTTATCTCCCTGGCAGGAGCGCTGCTTCTGCTCCTTTTTCCATAACTGGCCCCCAGTGCTTGATCAGTTAGCCAATGATGGGTAAGATTCCCCAAGGGGGAAACAACATAAGACAGGCATGATCACGTGGAGGCCCCAGGGAGGACTTGGGGGGCTATGGAGAAAGGGGGTGATGGACCCTTGCCCTTCAGCTTTGACAAAGCCTGAGTCCTCATTCTCTCTGCAAGAAGTCTCCTAGTCTCTTGGCTGCCTGGCCTCCTCTGCCTGACTTAATCCTGAAACAATGACAGAGGACGGTGAAGACCTGTGCTGGAAATGGCAGGTTCCTCAGGTAATCAGGCCTGAGAAAGAATACATAAACTCCTGTGAAACCTGCTTTGCTAGGAATGCTCTTAATTAAATGATAAAGGCCTGAGCAGGGAATGAGTTTGTTTCCCAAAGTTTTGTAGCCCTTTAGCTAACAGACCCTGACTCAGGATAGGCCCTCGGAGTTCTTTGATTGTTATCTATTGTTTGATCCTTACTGCCTGACAATGATTGATAAACTTTACCTGTATTCCTGTGCAATTTAAAAGCCAATAAAAACCTGTGAAGGGAAGGATCAGTGCTCTCTCCTCTTGAGGGAGTGGCCAGGCCACTCTGAGGCACCCTCCCCTTGATAGGGTAGCTGTGCCATCTCTTTTCCTCCACAAGACTTGGTAGTCCATGTGAATTTGTCTCATGTCTCATCCATAACACCCCGGACACTGCAGGCTGGTGTCTGCATCAATACATTGTCCTCATTGGTAGATTTAATTTGAAAAATAGGAAAAAAAAGAAGAAAATGATTTCTTATCTTAATGAAGGGAAGGCTGATGGAATATATTTTTAGGGAGATTGAAGTAAAGTTGAAGATGTGCAAATTATTTGACCTCTAACTTGGGATGTATACTATTCATCCTGGTTTCTTCCATCTATTATGATACCTTAACTTGTATTGGATTCTTACTGAATATAACCTTAAGGAATGTGGGAACCAGAGTGGAAGGTCTTTTGTGAGGTCAGAGTTGAAGCAGCAGAGTTAAGGCCTCAAGAATAAGTGCCATGCAATAAAAATCTTAGCAGAAAACACAGGCAATAAATCTCACACATTTCTTGTAGCAATACATTTTCTGATATATTGCCTCAGTCAAGGGAAACAAAAGAAAAAATAAACACACAGGACTACATCAAACTAAAAAAGTTTCTGCACAGCAAAGGAAACCATCAACAAAATGAAAGGACAACCCACTGAATGGTAGAACATATGTGCCAACACGTCTGCCTTACTATCCAAAATTTATAAGGAACTTCTAAAATTCAACACCAAAAAACCAGATAATTCAATTAAGAAATGGGTAAAGGACTTAGACACTTCTCTAAAGAGGATACACAGATGGCCAGCAGACATGTGAGAGAATTCTCATCACTATTAACCATCAGAGAAATGCAAATTAAAACCACAATGAGATATCACCTCACACCTGCCAGAATGGCTATTGTCAATATATTAACAAACAATAAGCATTGGTGAGGACATGGAGAATAGGGACCCCTCATGCACTGTTGGTGGGAATGCAGATTGATAAAGCCACTGTAGAAAGTGGCATGGAGTTGCCCCAAGAGATTAAAAATGAAACTGCCTTATGAACCAGGAAGTTCATTTCTGGGAATATATTCAAAGAAATCCAAAACAATAATTAAAAAGAATATATGCACCCCTATGTTCACTGCAACATTATGTACAATAGCCAAGATATGAAAACAGCACAAGTGCCCATTAGTAGATGAGCGGGTAAAAAGTTGTGGTACATATACACAATGGAATACAACTCAGTCATAAAAAATGAGGACATTTTACCTTTTTGTGACAGCATGAATGGGCCTGGAGAGAATTACACTAAGTGAAGTAAGCCAGTCAGAGAAAAACAACTGCTGTATGATTTAACTTACATGTGGAATCTAATGAACAAAATAAACTAACAAAGTGGGGACAGACTTGACTCATGGATACAGGGAAGAGACTGACAGCTGTCAGAGGGGAGAGAGTTGGGAGCTAAGTGAGAAGTGTGAAGGGAATAAGCAAAGAGAAAAAGGAAAGACTCGTGGACACAGACAACAGTGTGGTGTTTGCCAGAGGGAAAGGGGACGGGGGAGGTAGAAGGAGGTAACGGGTGATGAATGTTGATGGAGAGAGCCTTGTCCCGGGATGGAAGACATACAATACAATATAGAATTGTAGACTTGAAACCTGTATAATTTTATTAATCAATGTCACCCCAGTAAATTAAATTAAAAAATAATAAGTGCCATATATAATATGGGACACTTCTGTAGTTGGGATGGAATATCATGAATTTGTAATAAAGTCCCAGCCTCAGGAACACTTAATGTACAAAGGTCATCAGCCCAAGGATGCTGTGCTATCTCCAAACAAAATCAGCATACAGGACATAAGGGAATTCTTAATAAGGAGCCACAGCTTAAGAAAATTAAATATTAACAAATTCACTTTCTTCATTAGCAGTCTATTGTTCCCCGAGCACCATTTAAAAAGTCTTCAAATTAAACTGAACCATCTTTGTCTCTGGGGCCAAATTCAGCCTGGTAATCACTTTCTAGGTGTAGGGCTGGCAACCTCTGCGAGGTGTCTATGTGGATCAGCATCACGCATGGCTTTCACATATGTCCACACAGGAGTTGGCAGTAATTGGCATGTGGGGAAGCGGTGCTGGCTCTAAGGACTGAATAACCCCTTGTCAAAGATGTACCTGTCAGTAAAAATTGAGGCCTGGCTGCAAAAATTGGAAAGAAGAAAGCATTTTTTTTTTTTGCTCCTTTCTGCATTTTCAGAAACAGGAGAATTCTTATCAGTTGGCAAAGTTGCCCCTTTTATTATAAATTCTTTGGACATCAAAGAACATTGAATGTTTCACTCTTAAAACTTTGTCATCTTTCTGCATTTCCTACCCAGGAGCTTAAACACACACACACACCCACACACAGAGTGAGTGACCTCTAAGCATTGGGCATTGTCCTTGATGATTTGGGGGATAGAGGAGAAACAGGAGATATGTTGCTAGTTATAATGAAATTTATTCCCAAGGAAAGGGTTAGAAATCTCTATAGCAAGGCATAAAACTCTGAAAGTCCATGATGGGGATTTGAGAGAAAATTAGCTCTAATGTGAGGCAAAATGGGACAGAACAGACAGCCTCTGGGACTGATCCATGATCAGAGATATGCAAGGGATGTGGCAAATCTAGACTGGTCCTCAGGTACTCATCCTGGCCGAGAGAAGCACTCTTTAGGGAATATGCTAGAGTGACAAAACTGTACAATGAAGATGGTAGAAGTGCCAGAAGTAGATCACTCCATGCTTTCTGTTGGAATGCACCTTAACAAAGAACAGAGCAGGCGCCAGGCCCTGGACACTGCAGCATATAGAGAAAAGACAGACCAAACAGGGTGCAGTGAGCCTGCATCACCTCTCTGCATGCCTTTTCCTTCATGGAGAATATGTCTGGGATGAAAAAAGGAACAGGAAAGGAATAACTCTGCCATCATGGGAACAGACAGGTTATCTGTCCTTCCACAGAAGCATGACAAGATGGCATTCTAGACGGACCTAACTGGTCCATGCTTGGAAAAGGGACACTCTTCCAGAATGATTGTGATGTGCTGCAGCCAGCTGTGGAGAGCATGGGCAACAGATTCACTTAGATCATCAATTACAGAATGAAGATCCATCTGTCGGTCACAAGTGCTGAGACTGTCTTCTCATCATTGCTTTTCTGGCTATTAGAAAAAGCTGCCCTCACTCCTCTGGAAGAATCATTTTCTATTATGTGACTTAATGAACTAGGATAAACAATTCTTCCAAAACAGGAGCTAATCAAGAGTCATTTTTTTCAATAGATTTGTAGTTGACCCACATTTCAAGAAAAGCACTCTGCCACGTGCTAGAATGCAGCACAAAACTACAAATACAGTCAACTTCCCTCCTGGAATCCTAGTGAGAGAATGTAGCAAGTAAACAGGCAGTAAGGAATAAAAGGGCACTGAGGCAGTAGGTAGGAGGGATCTTAAACCTGTCTCAAACCATACCAGGGCAGGCTTCCTAAAGAAAATGCTGTCTGCAGTGATTCCTGAAACTGGAGAGAAGGAACCTACAACTGTCATTGCACTGCAGTTAGCTGACGGCAGAGAAGATGGGGAAACAATGTTCTATGCACAAAAGAAGAGCATGTGCAAAGCCTTAGAGACAAAACAGAGTCACGGGACATTTGAGGGATGGAACGAAGTTTGGTATGACTGAGTTCTGATATGCAAGGAAGTTGTAGGGGAGCAGAAGAGAGATGAGTTGGGAGAGGTAAGCAGATATACATCATGCAGAGCCCTGCAGGTTTCTTCCTGAAACTTGATCGTAAGGCCCTTCTCCTCATAGTTCTTTCAGTATCAGTGCCAAAAACACTGACACTTGATTTGTAATCCGGTATTGCTATCTTTCTGTGTGTGTGTTACCTGTCCCCAGGTAACAGATAAGCACCTAGAGAAAGAGGCAGCATTTACACTTCTTTAGAAGCCTTCCAACAGTACATAGCCCAAGTAGGAGTTTGATCAATAGTTCTAATTGATTGGCTAATCCCTATAAATATTTCATGACATTGAACTCCTGACTGTGCAACAGATATAGCACATCTCCATGCAGATTAGACCAGCAAGGCTTGGGGAGGGGATGCCCTCAGGAAGACGCAAATGACGAACAGGAGCAGGCAGGGTTCAAGGTAGGGAGAGATTATGGCAACGCATGTAATGAAACGAAAACAAATACACTCACTGATAGTTTTAGTCCTTACCATGTGCTATTTAGTTTTCTAAGCTCTTTACAAGTATTAATTCATTTTTCAAAATAGCCCACAAGCTATTGTCTCCCATTTTCCAGGTAGGAAAATAGAAGCATAGAGAAAGGAAATAGTTCACCTGCAGTTACACATAAAAAATGACAAAGCTGGGATTCAAAAGCAAGCCTTCTGACCCATCAGTTTACAATTCATCTCAGGGCAAAAATGCATCCGTTTGCACATGTGAACACACACATGCCACATGGATAGACATACACCAAAATGTTAATCATGTCCCTCTCTTGGATATAGGATTTCATGGGTTATTTTTTTCTTTTTAGTTATCCCTGCTTTTTTGCATGTTTTTTGCATGCCTCTGCATCACAGGTAGTCTTGCAGACAACACAGAGGTTGTAGAACTCCAGAATATTGAATGAAAAAGGCCGCTTAGAAATCCTTAACATCAGACACCTTAATTGCAAAGATGCAACAACACACCAAATGAGGTGAGGTGACCAGTTATTTTCTCCATCCTGTGCCTTTCTCTGCTGGGCTCTTCAGGCCCCGAGACTGTGTGGTAAACAGTAGCAATCAAAGCAACATAAAACACACCTCTCCTCTTCTGGAATTTTTGTTCTACAGGAGAGAGTGATAATAATAAATAAAATAAAACATAGTGCCGAGTGGACATGAATCCCTAAGCATAAAACAGGACAGGGGATGGAGAGGGTAGGAGGTGGTCGCTTTAGAGAGAGGGTGAGAGAAGCCTCTCTTGGGAGGTGATAGTCCAAGGCAAGCTTTGTAAGGAGCCCAGGGAAGGGCCTCCTAGGGGGAGACACCGTCCCAGGGAACCTCCAGACTGAGACAGGCCTGTGGGTGAGGCTGGCAGCCAGCATGCCTGGAGCTCAGTGAGGGAGGGGAAGAGTGTTACACAAGACAGTGGACGCTGTCTCAGGGCCGTGTCTTGGAGGACAGGCAGAGAGCTTTGGAGAGTGTCGTAAGTAGGTTGGAAAGCCATCAGAGAGTTTGAAATTGGAGAGATACGATTTGATTTTTATCTTAAAAGGAGCATTCTGACAGCTCTATGACAAAGTGATGGTAACGTGGTCTTTGGTGGAATAATGATAGAAATAGTGAGAAATGGGTTTGCTGAAAGAATAGGTGAAAATATTAGGAAAAGTAGAAATGAAGAATAACATTGAATTTTTGAGCCTGAATGACTGGATAGTGGAGATAGAACAATCTAACCCTATGGCTCTTCCCTCTGTATTAGATTCTTTCTATTCCTCTCCAGTGGTGGAGACCACGAAGACACTCTTATTTAGTCTCAGAGGAAAACAGCGAAGTCAAAATTTACAGGTAAGAGTTACCCTTTTGTTTTAAAATAAAAAAGCAAGGGAAAAAAGCATTAGTGGAATTTCATTATTTTCCTATTTCCCTCCTCTCTTGGAATCCATGGTAAAGGTAATTATAATCTAAAAGCTTTTGAGAGGCAATCACAATGTCATATATAAAGTGAGCCTTTGAAATTTATGTTTTTGGCTAAGAAGTGGGAGAGATTTTAAATCCCTTTGTTTCAGGGGTAAGAATGGCAACATTCTGCTTATTTAAACTCGTGACTTGGTGAACGCAGGTTCTGGGATGACAGTGCATGGGTTGCTGTCTGGATGTGAACAGTGCATTCTGGGTAGCCTTTGTTCTCGGACTCCCGCAAAGCTTCTGGGCAGTGTGCTCATTCAGGCTTGATATGTTCATTCATTCACCTTGTCTTCTTCATCTAGCCCTGTCTTTCCCGTCCTTTGAGATTCTTCCAAGCACAGAAATGAACCCGATCTCGGCTTTCAGGGCAGATTTGTGGAGCAACTGTTGTTACAGCAAGACGCTGCTCCAGGGTCTCAGGTTGGACCAAAGCCCCTAGTTCCTTTCCCTGGCCTGGAGGCTCCACTTCTATTCACCCAGAATGTGACTCCTATTGGAAAACCGTCACTAAGCCAAATGCATCCAATCTAAGCCCACAATCATTTCACATGTTAGAATGTGAATCTATTACCTGTAATAACCTTTTGAATTATCATTTTTTATGGGTCCAAGAGTAATGATGATTTTTCTCCCAGTTCTTTCTAATGCCACCTTTATTAGTGCCATTACTGAGGTAATCGCTGGTGGAAAAGAAGAGAAGCATTTTATTTCTCATCTTTCACTCACTCTCCTTGATGGTGAACATGGGGCTCAATTAAAAGAACATTGCTATGTGTTGTAGAGGACAATGGGGTCTTTACCACCCCCTCAGTGAATAAGCAAGCCTGGGCCTTGACTTTGCCCTTCATCAGAAAAATCCTCACTGAGGCCAATTTTCTAAGAGAAAGAGAATGCAGTTTCTAAATATCAGCCACCAAGTCACCATTTTTAGCATGCTCTGCTTAATCCAGAAGCAGGAGAGGGAGAGAGAAGGAGAGTGCACTGTCCAGGACTAGACTATTTGTTGATAGGTTTGAGACATTACAAAAAATAAAGCCATTTAAAAAAATAGGTGGAAATGTCACACATCACTATTCACATGACACCCTCTCACATCCCTGCTACTGCCAAGTCTAACTCTCTATAGCTCTTTGGGCTAAGTTCACAAACAAATGGGGTTAGGGTGATCAGGTCTTCATTCCTTCGAATGGCTGCACAAGACCAGCTGACATAAAGTGCCAGTGGACTTTGGGTCAGGACAAAAGGGGGAAGGAGATGCCGGGATGGTTTGGAAGTGCCCGTCTCTGTCCAAAGGGGACAGATCAGGGAACAGCAGTGTAGAACAGACATCAGAGACCCACCGGAGTTTTAAGCAGCATCAGAATGGGTGAGAGGGAATTATCTCCTAGGAGTGGATGGGAGGGAAAGAACTTCTTGAAGAAAGCACATGAATTTAAAATTAAATAGGCTTTGACCAACTATTGGTTCTACTACTTACTGGGAACTTGGGTAAGTTACTTACCCTCTCTGAGTTTTGAAACCCTGATCAGTAGTGCAAGTATCTAAGTCACGGACTTGTTATGGGGATAAAAATAAAGTGTTCATGCAAGAATACCGAGCACTGAATCTAGCACAGAGTAAGCACTGAACAAATATTACACATCTTCATCATCAATACCAATAATAGATTTATAACAACTTTACTTTGGGGCTGGGCATAAAGGAGTGAGAACAGAAAGAATAGCTCTACCTAAAATGGAGACAAAAAGCCTAGATAGAGAAAGACTAGTCCATTTAAATCACAAGAGAGTGGCCCCATCATTATACAAAAAAATATGACACTGACCCAAACCTCTTGAAAGATTCTTTACTTATCCAGGTCTCAAGACCTTAGAGGTCACACAATGACATAATCTCTTAATATGGTATTCTGCCTCTCCAATTCTATTTCCATCATCAGGGAGTGAAGCACTAAAATGTTCCATGAAGCCTCATCTCCAAGCATTTCTCAGTCAGCAGCTCATCATTATTAGAGTCACAGCCATATTTACATTTTATGCAGGAAAATACATACTGAAGAAGAGAGGGACTCCCTGCTCTCAACTCATCACAAAGGGAAAAGCTCAAATTCAGGGAAAAGATTTAGTGCATCAGCTTTGGAAGCAGGAAGTGTCCCCCCAGATACTCTTACCAATGATGCAGCCTTGAGAAACTTACATAGCTTTCTAAGGCTCCATTTCCTAAGCTGTAAAATAGTAAGTAACAAAACAGAGGATAATAAAGATGTGACATCAGTAATAGATGGAAATTAAAATGAACCATAAATGTACTTTTCTGGCAGGTTGGAAATGCACAGAGGTGGTACGGGGATTCGTTTCTGATCACTGATATAAAAAAATATACATACACCATAAATTTAGCAGCTTAAAACAACACAATTTGTTCTTTACAGCTGTAGATGCCAGAAGTATGACTTGAAGTTTTCTAGGATGAGTCCAAGGTGTTGGCATGTGTGTTCCTCCTGGAAGCTCTGGGAGAGAGTCTGTTCCCTTGCCTCTTTTAGTTTCTGAGGCCGCCTGCAGTCCTCGGCCAGGAGCCCTTCCTTGTATCACTCCAACCTCTTGCTTCCTTCATTACATCTCCTACTCCCTCTTCTCTAATCAGATCTCTCTCTCTCTCTGCCCCTCACAAATGAGGACATTTGTAATTCCATTTCAGACCCATCCAGATAATTCGAAATAATCTCCCCATCCCAAGATCCTTATTTTAATCATGCCTTATATGTCTCTTTGTCACATAAGGTAATAGTCACAGGTTCTGGGGATTCAGATGTGGACATCTTGGGAGAAGGCTTCAGGCATACTGCCCACCACAAGAGCCATTTCCCTGTTTCTTCACCTGACTAGTCAGAGGAACAGTGGGCCGACATGCAGCCTGGCAACCTGGGAAGCGGAATGAGAAGACACATCATTTATGAGGTGAGGAGGGAGATTTAGGACCAGGGTGTAGTTTAACTTTAATAAAAGTTTGAGGAGCCTAGATCTGAGAGCCCTAACATGTGGAGAATGGATATACCATAAAGCAGAAATGGAACTGTGGCCTCAGAAAACATCCTAGCAGCCATTCAAAGCAGCACTTCATCTGCCAAAGCGCTCAGCTCTGAGTGGTCGAATCCATGTCAGTGACTGGCAGCTACACCCCGGGTAGGCCATCATGAGAGTCACACCTGGTGCTGTCTTGATGACAAATATGGATATAAATATCGTAACTAGTCAATACGGGAACCAGCATTCCAACAGAAAACATTACCGTGAACATTAAAATTCTTTATACTGAGATTGTTAAAAAAAAACAACAAGACCTCAATAATGAAACCAAGCAAAACTACTATGTTGTATGAGCTATACTAACATTTACAATTTCCAACTCTTCTTTTCTTATGTGCTGATAATTTTAACCCTAATAATCAATGTCTAAAACAGACGAGCAGGGTCTTTAAAAAGCAGCGAGGCAATTTACCGTGTTGAAATATATTGTTCCTGGCATTCAATTCTTGTTCTTTTGTTGTGTGCTCTAGTATTCTGATTGTGATTCAATATGTTTTTTTGTTTTGTATCTTTTTGCCCGTGTTGTTATTTCTACTTTAATAATTGATTGGTTTACGTATCTAATATGCTATGTGACCTTGGGGAAGGCTTTAAACCTCTCTGAGTGCCAGTTTGCCCTTTTTAAAGAACAAGGGTCCACATAAAATGGTCTTTCTAGGCAGTGTCCCCAGTCACTTTTCACCTTACAGATGTCATAGAACAAAATGGGCTAATGGTATCCTGGGATAAACAGATGAGGCAGTGTGTCACCAGTGGTTCCTGGTTCTGTTGGCCCAAGCCTTGCATATCTACCCCAGAGGCTGAAGGGTGGATATATCTGCACCCACAACCTTGTGTGATTCAACATTATGACTTGTCATACAGAGAGCAGCACTGCCTTGAAGAGTTAAAAGTCTATGGGATCACAGCTCTGCCATCTCCTGAGCAGATGAGCTCTCCCACACCATCTCCTTAAATCACAATGTCACCATTTCAACAGTTTTATACTATATATACTACACATACTACACATACTACATATACTACATATACTATAATGCTATAATACTATATATACTATATATTCTATAATACTACATATACTATATATACTACATATACTATATATACACTATAATACTACATATACTACATATACTACATACACTATATATATCTTTATGCATATGTATATATACATAAAGAAACTCAGTGGGTACATCAGTGATTTTTTTTTTTTACTGTCTCCACTTTCTATGTCTCATCCAACAGACTTATTCTGTAATTCTTTTGCTTAATATTTATGTTGTCTAGTCTCCAAGTTTGTTTTTTTCCTTTATACCTTAATTTTTGGGGGATACATGTCTATTGTCAAAATGCAAACCATACAGAAAAGTAAGGGAGAAACTAAAGGGAGAAACTAAAACTCCCAGCAAATTTCACTAGCTGGAGATGACCACTTTTAATATTCTAGAGAAATCCTTCCCAGTCATCCTCTATGCCTACAGCATATCTGTACACAATTTTATATACATGAGGTTATATTTATGCATCTTTGCCACTTGGTGATCAGTCATGAATGTGCATCTTTCCTCACTTTAAATGACTGAATAGTATTACCTTGTTCAAGTTGTGTTGCTGTACATTTACATAATTTCTATTTTTCCTATCTCAAAATGATATTTCAGATAAGTACTTTTGTTCATTTTTCTTTTACCCTTTTGCAGTTAGTGTAATTATGGATATAAAAGGCAAGGACCACTTATGTTCTGATAGATAGTGACTGAGCCTGCTACCAAGGATTCAGGCACATGCCCTCTTAGTATCTTCTCTATTTTCCTGGCATCATATGCCTTCTTGACACACGCAGACCTAACCAGTCTTCAAGATGCAGCTGTAGTGCCAAAGCTTCTGGGAACCCTTTCTCACCTCTCCAAGAAATGTACCTGTGTTCTTCCTGTGTTCACAGACAGACCCTTCTACAGACCTTCACTGTGGCTTTTATGACATTCATGGAACAAATTCTGCATGTCCCTCTCCTCCACAGCTGTCGATCTCTAAAGCACAGACATCACCGGAAGCCATACATAGCATCCTGAGCTCTGGGTTCTGATGATCTAGGTTCAAATACCAGCTCATTAGCCAGCTATTTAGTGTTGAACAAGCTATTCACTTCCTTTAACTTTTCATTTCCTCATCTATTAAATGGAGACAAATATAATATCTATTTCATAAGGTAAATGTGAGAACTTAAATAAGATAATGCGTTGTATTAGTGGAGGTTCTGGAGATAAACAGAATCAATAGGCTATCTGTCACTATATACATATATGTGCATACAGAGAGGGAGAGGGGGAGAGAGAGATTGATTTATCATTATGTATTGGCTCTTGCAATTATGGAGGCTGAGAAGTCCCACAGTCTGCCATCTGTAAGCTGGAGGCACAGGTAACTCTGTGATATTATTCAGTTTGAGTCCAAAGTCTTGAGAACCAGAATAGCCAATGGTCTTGAACCCAGTCAGAGGGCTGGAGAAGGCAGCATGAGACATCCCAGCTCCAACAGTTAGGCAGGACCAAAAGGGGCAATTCCTCCTTTATACGAGACCTTGGTCCTGTGCAAGTCTACAAGGGACCGGATAATGCCCACCCACATGGGAGGAGGGCAGTCCACCAATTCAAATATTAATGTCATCAGGAAACACCCTCATAGTCACATGCAGAAATAATATTTAATCTGGGCGCCACATGGCCAGGAAAACTGACACATAAAATTAGCCTCTTACGTGTGTAAAGAAGTTAGACTCAGTGACCAAGAAGAACACTGATTGCTCATTTTGCGCCAGGCATTGTACCCACTGCATCATTGATGAATCCTATTCCTAATAATTAACTTCTAGATTATGTTAATAGCACCTGACTTGTTTCTTAATTTCCAAAGTTAACACTTTAGAATCCATTTCTGCTTATTCAATCTTTCTGGTGTACATCCACTGGTCAGTTCTGCGTGTTCAAATTATATCCAACTTTTGAGACCTTTCTCCATTGATATTTCCTTGTATGCACCCAGATTTCTGTTTTCCTTTACAATTTAAAGGACAAGTATTTTGAGTTTTTACATGTGGGTCACATCCTTTCCACTCACTGGATAGGAGCCCCATGAGACCAGAAAGAGATACCACATCTTACATTTTATCTTTCTACATAATTAGCAAAGTTACTAGAACATGGTAAGTAATATTAAAAAAAAGTATAAGCTATCTTATATACGGAGGGTCTACCATAATGATAAATGGTAACACTTTTTGAAGATTTATATAGACGATGCGGTTAAAGACTTTACTTAAATATCAGTTCTCCTCAGTAATCCTCTATTGCACATTATCCTCACATTTTTTTAAAAAAATTCTAGATTAAGAAACTCTGACAGAGAGAAGTTAAGTTACTTGTCCCGTCACACAGCCATTAACTGGCAAAGGGAACACTGGAACCAGCGCCTGGTTAAGACACTACACCGCCGTGAAGGGCAGCGGAAGTAGAATGTTGTGGACCAGAGATGATACGTTTTTTGGGAAAAGTGATTTGAGGCTAAATAAAACACATTCACCAGGAAGGGAACACTAGCCTCGTTTCAGAGAGCTTCTCCAAGGAACCTGACCTCCACTGAAAAGGCAAAGAAGCCAAAAAGTCTTCTTGGTGTTTTTCTTGGTGTTCAAATACTTGTCTACTTGCCTTTCCTACTTTATGCCACAGAGGAGACAGTGGACCCCATCAATAGCCCCTATATAAAGACCCTTTACAAAAGTTAGTTTGAATCACAGATATTAACATACATATATGAAGAGCACCAAGGAACCACTGCACTTAGTACTACAGGGAAGTGAAAAGTAACCAAAAAAATAACAAAATTTATTTCTACTATTATCGTTAATGGTTGATGACTGGAATGATAGAATGACACCTGTGGATGCCCATCAGGCCACCTCCACCTCCAAACTGGTCCTGGGACAGACTGCTTTATCCCATGCACAGCTTAAATCCATAGTCATAACCCCTGTTTTATGTTAGAAGGGAAGTGGGGAGAAAAGTGATATTGTTGGTCTTAAGTGGAGGTGACTTGATCCCAAATCCTAGAATTATCAAGGCACTTTAAAATGAATGATTGGAGGACTCCCCCAGAACTCCTTACCTGTGACATGAAAGATGGTAGCAGATGTGCTAGAAATCAGCTTGGCCAAACTAGGAATTACTCTACTGATAAATACTTATTCAAGGCCTACGCTGTGACTATAGCTGGGCTGAATGCTGTGTTACTAAACTGAGTGCCTGGGGACCAAGTGCCAGAATGCTGGCCCAGGTGCTTTGTTCTATAGGATAAAGAAGCTAATATTCACAGAGTTCTAAGTATCATGCCAGGCACTTCACATGCACTATTTCATTTAGTTCTCACAATAAAGGCATTGGGTGGGTATGTTTTTAATCTCTGTTTTGCTAATAAGAATCTGAGGCTTCGGATCTGAAGAGTTAAGTCAAGAAAACTAAAGACCCTCCAGGTAATCCAAGTAAAAATGCTTACATACAGGAATTAAAGGCTTGCGCAACCATTCCGATGTCTTTTCTGGAGAAAGGAAGTGAAAAGCAGAGAAGACACTAGCAGAATTCCAAAGTCAGAAAACTGGCCAGAGGATCTTACCACCTATGGCAACAAAGCAAGAAGTGAGCGATGCATGCTTCCCCAGAAGGAGTGCAAACATCAGTAACCACAGTGAAGAGATGCCGGAGGTGTCACTGCATCACCTTCATGGGGGCTCCTCCAAGCACCCTAACGCTGCTGACAAACGTGTCTGCCCGTATTTCTGCCTGTAACTGTCACCACAGAATAATCACTGTCCTCATCTAATTGTCAAATCTCACAAATGCTGTGAAATGCAACTTAGAGCCATCTAGAGAAAGGCTTCCAGGTAACATTGTTCCAGACTACCTTTCCCCTTGCCCTCTATACAGAGGACAAAGGATAAGGGGCTGGTAATACAATCTCACAACAGAAAATCAGAATTATGCTTATGAATTTAAAGGCTTGGTTCAAGGGCATACAGCTCATTATTAGCAAGAGTATCAGGACTTGGACCTAGGACGGTCTCATTCTAACCATCTGCCCTATTGAATTACCTAAGTGCATAAGAACACTAGCCTAGGTAGCCACAGAAAGCTACAAGAAAGAGATCCAGTTTGAGTTGGTCAGTGGCGTTCTGATGGGAAGATAGGAATGCTGTAAATAGTCCAGAAATGGCCCAAGCAATCATATGAGTGTGCTGGTATATATACATTTTCTGAGAGGCTATACATCTAAATGTGCTTTTTTAGCATTTCTTATTCCTGTCTCTAGTTCCTAGCCTACCCTGGATAGTGAATGACTAATTGCAGAAATAATGATAATGACCTGTAACCAGCCATGTTTAGAGACATCTGGATCTCTTCTGGCAGGAGCAGTGCACTAGAAAGAGCACATGCTATATTTCTGCCTTCTGCTATTCCTCGATAAAACACAAGGTGAGCCAGGGGAAAGTCTGGGACCAGCAAGAGTTAACCAGTCACTGTCAGTCTCAAAAATCATGAGTTTAGATACGGCTGTGATATTTTCCTTTTTTAATGCAGTATTTTCTCCTTTTTACCTTATGTTGACAAAGATATGACAGGGTAGGAGAGGAGGAAAACAAAATGGTAAATAAACCAGATATTTCAATGTAAATGTGAAACCCACTGTTGTTCTGCATTCAAGAGGTACAGGGTTTGACAGTGATTACCCTGAAAACAGCTTCAGCTCACTGCAGAGTCCCTCTCTTCTTTGCCCATTTCCAGCGACAGAGCCATCATGAAGAAGAATGTTCAAAGACATCACATCTATAACCTTTGCCAAAGGCACACACAATCTTTGGAAGGAAGACTTTTATTTTCCCTGTCACCTGTAATGCGGAATCTACCAGCTGAAAGCTGAATTTCAAGTATAAGGTCACTGCACGGAGGCTTCCTAAAGACGTAGAGCCTGAAAAGAAATCTTTTCTGAATGTCACTCTTATTTCGGCTCACATTTCCCTGATGCAGTCCAGACGCACTAATTGGCCTTGCTGTCGACAATGACATACACACGCACGGAAGGAAGGGAGGAAGGAAGTTAAAGAAAGGGAGAAAAACAGCAACAATAACATTATTGGTCAACATCCCCCATGAAGACATTCACGCCCATAATGAGCCCAGGATTCAGTTCAGAGTAAGTAACTGAGATACTCGCAGGAAATCCAAATGCACAGCTTCCTTTTTCCCATGTTGTATGAATGCCCATGTTCCTTCTAGAAAAGAATCCTGTGTGTTTTGTCCCACTGGGGTTTCAGTGCACATAACAAGGCCAGCTGTTTCAAATTGGGGGCCTACTGACCATACCTATGTGACAGGTCTCCTTTTCTGTGAACAGAATTTTAAAAGAAAAAAATAGCAAGTCAGCTGCCTGCAACAGAAAATTTCACTGAATCCGGTGACTTGGCAACAAGAGCCCTCCATCCCAGCTCTGATACTGGCTGGAGTTAATTAGCTTCCAAGTCATTTAGTGAAGCAGACCCTTCATTCAGTTCAGCATCCTCTCAGCCCTGTCCATTCTCCAGTGTGCTACTCACAGGGTGGTCCACAGACCAGCAGATCAACATCTCCTGGAAGTCTGTTAGAAATGCAGATTCACTGACCTCACCCCAGAATGACCAATCAGAATCCATGGGAAGAGGCTCAGCAATCTGAGTGTTAACAAAATCCCCAGGTAATTTGTATTTATAGTAGAGTTTTAAAAAACCCCTGCACTACACTAATTCATTTATCTGTCCAGACTTCGTTAGCATTTAGGTTTGTATTACTAACCCAGGCTCAACACACACTGTCATTCCCCTGGGTGAATTACCTCAGGAATCTGATGAAAAAAAGCAGAAACAAAAACATAGACCTTTACCCCTCATATGTTCACTATAATTAATGAAATTTTGTGTTTTACCAGCTTTGTGACCTGCCAGAAAATGGTGACTTGGTAACAGTGGGTGGGTAAAAGCATCGGCACATTTGGTTATGGGTCGGTGAAGTATCCCTGATTTGTCTTGCTTCAGAGGATCACTGAAAACTGCCAGATTCCTTTGTTCACTGGAGCTCCGTTATTTTGCCTGTGTGAGCTTATCTCTTCCTCAAAGGGTAGCAAAACTGGTCTCAGGCTACAGCCCAAATTACAGCAAAGGCGGGCGGTTTCCACTTTCCCCGACTCGACTGCATTTGATTAGGGGAGGTCCTCTGGCTAGATCCCCTCGCCTACATTAGAGTGTCAAGTGAGACCTCTCCCAGTAGTGAGGGAAGCTTAGCATCCTTAGATCACCTTCAAAGCCAGATACTCTCTGCCTAGAGAGAGAAGCTTTAAGTGGCAGCCCCACCGAGTAGCATCATAGGCTGATAATCGCTCTGTTAGAGGCTGTGTAAAGCATTTTGGCAAAACCCTTCATTACCATTTGAAAACATTGGATGCTTTAGAGTTGCTTCAGGTCTTTCAAAAATCTCATCTTTCACTCCTGCCAGGTCTAAGGGATTCAGTAAACTCAAGTCAGGCCTCACAGCCCAGAGATTCAAAATCACCACGCCATGAAATGCCATTTCACATCTCTCTCTAGATCACCCAAAGCTGAATGGTCTAATTGTTCATGCTCAATGTATCTGCGCTCCTCGGCTGCATTCACATGGGCAGTGTGGACAGTCTGAAGGGAGCGCAGAGTGTAAAAAGCATTCCAATTAACCACTGGTCGTTCCAGTAATAGAGAAATCAGCCTCGAGGTTAAGGTATTGATTCATTTGGAGAATATTATATATGCTGTGAAATTCTCTAATAGTTAAACCGCCACTGAGATCTACTGAGGTAATAATACACGCTTAATAATGTTTCACATAACACCACAGATTTGAAAACGCATTTTGAAATGTGCATTTTTCAGCTCCTCCATGAATTAGCATGCAGGGATTCTGCCGATGCTGGTATTGGCTCAGGATGTCAGCGTGGGGCCAGGGAAATTTTCCTATCAATAACTTCAGAGGGAACAAAGCTGTGTGTTTATCTCCTTTCATCAAAATTGGGCTTAAAAACACAGTCACCCTTCTCTGGAACTGGGCCAGAGCTGCCGTGGTCATCTCTCAGCTTCACGGGAAAGCACACAAACAAATGAAAGCCATGGGCCGTCTCCAGATACTCAGCTCCAGAAACTGGCTGTGGCTATCACAGAGGAGATTCCCCCTGTAGCACCTACTGGTGTTTGTTCCTTAAGGAAGATTCTAGCATCCTGAGACTACTGGGGAGGGATACACAAAAGACTAAGTCTTGAAGAAAAAGCAAATGAGGATATATACCCAAAGTATTTCCCAACAGGGCTGAGAAAGACCCTCTGAGAGAGGGCATGGGGACTTAAGAGAGCAAACCAGCAGAACTGGGTCTGATTTGTATTGGGTAAAGTCCAAACAGTTCACCTTGACATTGGAGGCCTCAGTCTCTGCCTCTGACTTTGTCTCCAGTGCTTTGCAGCAGGGACACGTGCCTCACCCCTCTGTACCTGCCTGCCAGTCTGGTGGCCTTCAGAGCTTTCTCTTAGACTTGGCTCTTTCCTGGAGAACCATCTCATCACTCTTTCTCCAAGGACCTGAGGCTTTCCTTATTTTTTTTTAAAGTCTATCTCTGTTCCGTCTCCTCAAGAAATCTCTTCCTGCAGTCCCAGACCTCACACATCCCCCCTCCCATGTGTCATCACTTGTGACCTAGCCCACCCAGCCACGCAGCAGTTCCCACATGCTTAGTCACCTTGCTGCCCTTTGCAGAACACATAGCCCAGTAAGTGTCTACCCTTGAGGAAGTATACATTTCGCTCAGTTTTTGGTCTTGCTTTTTCTCTGTCGGTAGGGGTGGGGTGGGGGGAATCTCTGTATATCATACAGAGGCTTTGCTCCCTCGCTCTCACCGTTTTGAAAGCAGAAACATTTCATCTCGCCAACATTACTTAAAACAGGAATAGGGAAGAGAGAAGAAGGTAGTTGGAATGCAAAATATAGTCCTCCTGGACCTCAGCAACATGTCACAAGGAAGAGCTTGGCTGCCTGAGTCAATGCAAAATAATAAATCAGGAACCCAAAAATAAATCAGTGTTTGAGGAACTCCCCCAGACACTCATGCTTCTGAATATGGTCTGAGTTTAACCAATGAGGGCAGGCAGCTTATTCACAGAAGCAAGCTTAAAACCTCCATTTTGGACAATGTCCAGCACTGATCATTCCTTAAATCTTTGCCAGAGCTGTTGTGGATATAGGAATAAGAGCACAAGGCGAATGCTGTCCCTGCCCTCATTTACTGTATATACCTATAGGAAGAATACTCCATGCGGGTGAGGGAAAGGTTCAGTTTTTTTCTGTGCCTCTAGGATTCAGGTTTTGCAGGATGCATAGGAGTTGGCTGAGCAAGGACAGTGTGCACAAAGGCATGGGATTTCGAAACCCTGTGACTGGCTTGGGGAAATAAAATTTGAGGTTCGAAGACAAGAGCAGAGCTGCAGTGACCAGGACTCCTTTCATGGAGGGCCTCACATTCTCATTAAGCAAGAACATTTTAGAATCATAGTAATGACACAACTATAGGTTTACAGTAGCATTTTCTTTAGTTCTGGATTAAAGCCCCAAATCATTTTTTGAAATCTTACTCTTTTTCAATATCCACCCTGGCTTCAGAAATGGCATATAGTAGCTGATATACATTGAAAGAGTAGGGAGGGACCATAATTCCTTTTCCTTGGCATTATCCCTCCCTCCAGACTTGCTTTGGGGTCCCGCATGCAATGATAAAGCTATTGCCAGATTACCTAAACTCAGGTACTGCCAATATATAGCAAGAGAGAAAAAAGAATTATCAAATGCTTCAGCAGATCATACACACCTAGGTGTGAAGCATCTCTACTGGGGAGACCCTAGCTGGAGAAATTGCTCCCCACTTTTCCTCTAATTACCACCGGTACATCTTTATGTTCGGGATAAAACACCTCATTTATCGGATCAGATTCCTGTACACAATGGTTATTAAAATGGTGCAACTGTTGTAAAAGCTTTGTTTATGGCAGTGTGCAGGGTAAATATTTTATTTTCTGATGAATGCTAGGGTTTTATTTGCCAGCACTAAAGCTAGGGTAGAGTGACTGGAAATGGGAATCTAGATATTTACCAGCGCAAGGAGATGATACACAGATGCTAATGAAAGCTCTGGGGGTAGTTTTCCGGGCTGTTGAATGTAATTTCTCACATCTCCAAATGGCTATAATAGGGAAACACCCTGAAAAGAATTCTCTAATGGCTGTGCCTATGTAGCAGAGCATCATTGGAAAGTTAATGGGCCCTGCAAAGCAGATCTTTCTTCATTCATTCATTTGGTGTGGTAGAAGGTGTCGGACTGATCATGGGACCCCCCGCGAATCTTCTCTTTTTACCTGTTTTGTTCTCCTGCCCTAGACCCTGATCTCTGTAGCTTCCCTTTAAAGATCAAGGCTAACCCTCTAATTTTACCTCCCCTTAACACCGCCCCAAACCTTCCAAACCTATCTCCAGCCCTCTGTGCTCAGAGAACACCACAGGCACTCTTCTGTTACCATAAGTAACACGTTTTAAATGAACTCTGTGTTTACCTCCTTGTAGAGTTCACTGACTATGATTGCTTGAAAGCAGACAGCATACTTTATTCTTCATTGCATTTAGTCCTAAACTCTGTTCAAATGTGTCTTGAATACTGCCAAGAGGTCACCATCTGTTAATCTGCCGTTTCATTCTTCCTGGTTCCTAATACATGTTTATTTAATGGACAAATGATCAACAAAGCAGGAGACCCCAGCTGACACTCAGAAAGTCACCTCATTTTTTCCCCTGTATTTCCAATGAGGAAATTTAGTGAGTGGGGCTTTTTAGCCTAAAAGTTATTCAGGCATTCACTCATTGCTTGCATGAGTGTTTAATATGTCATTAATAATAAGCAGGGCACTGGGAAGATGCCCTTGCCTTCAAACTCCACAGAATCCTGGGAGTGGCGGGGGCGGGGTGGAGCAGGGAGGACCCAGGGCCAAGCAAAGGTAAAAGAATGTTGCACAAACTATAGCTAGAAAATTCAGAGAAAATGCAAAGTAAGGGCATGATCAAGACGGTACAACTTTGCTCATCACTTCCTAGGACTACCCATGGACCCCAGGAACTGGTCGGCTGAAGAAAACTTGCAGGCACAAGACTCTGAATACAAAATATGCTGCTATTGATCTTTCTCAATTTCTGATCCCAAAACCTTGCACCAACATTACCTTCTGTAGAAAGGAGAACCTAGCCCAGCAAAATCTCAGTTGTTCAGCCCATACAGAGGCTACAGATCCAGCCAGAGATCTGGTCCTAATCAGTAAATAGACCCAGATCCTTGAATTCATGCCTCTGTTCGTATATTTACCTGGGGCATGTCTTCCAAAATAAACAATACTGCTTCTACCCAGCCTATAGTGGATGGATTCCATCTTTTTGAACAAACTTCCTCAATTTAAAAAGGCAAGTCTCCGGCAATGAAGACTGTTGCCTGAGTCTCCATAAAGAGCCTCGTGTACTTTGCAAGACCCACTTCATTCCTAGGTACTGGTTGTTACACATAGCCTATGGGCACAAACACTATGGTTGTTAACTACAAAGGAAAAGAAAACACAGTAACTTATAACACAGCTCAGGAAAATTCACCATCCCCTGTTCCTACTTTCACTTGGAGCAAAGTACACAGCAGTTGCCCTCTTCACAGGGTATCCCCTGCGCCAACCTTCGAGTAGTACCCGAGCCCCGCATCTCCATCCTGAATGAGCAATTAGCTCAACTGTATATTGCAAGCTGAGCGAATCCTGATAAAAGACTGGTTTGATAAGATCTTTTCCTTTGCATGTCAAAGATTAAAAATACACATTCAAGTGACTGAAGTACCTACCATACAAATCGCTGACAATTTTTTGATGCACCCCCCATCCCCACTTTCAATGCCAGGGTGACAGTAAGGAAACTAGAGATGAGCGCCTTATTGCAAAGACTACACGTTTAACATGAAAAAAATAAGGTGACATGATTCTGAAAACAGACTCATGAGATGCCTAGATTTAATTTGGGCCTTGGACCTGGAAATAGAGAAAAATGTCAAATCCTCTCTAACAAAGGTTGACCTAAAGAGCAAGCACACACAATTACCTGCCTCTCAGCTTTCTCAAAGGGGAAGCCTTCATTGTCACAGGCTGGCTGGGATTTGCAAAGGGAAACACACACACGCACACACACACAACTGTACTGGGCCAAAATGATCAGGTGCTGCGCAGCAGAAACACACTTCCCGACTGAAATGTGTAACCACTACTGTCACTTTGTTTTGCTGTTGCACTAACGGAGCCACAAGTGGCTGGAACACTAGTTCTGACCCGCAGATCATTCTTAGCAAGTAGAAAAGCAATGTCTAGCCTTTGCCTCTCCTCAGTGGAAAAAGTCCGTATGTCCCACACCAAGCATAGCCTCCCAGGCCTTGCTTCCTGCCACCCAGAAGCTCAAACATGACTTTTGCATGATGACGTATACAGAGCTGCTCTGTCCTCAATGTTCACCATCTCTTGGGATCTTTGGCTTTCTTTTAATGTCTTTGCAGTTTTCTTATTTTATCCCCATATCCCTCCATCTATCATTGATTTCTCAACTTTTTGTCCCTATCACACTGCTTTACCAATAGTCCTTTAAATGATAGTTATAGTTTAATAATATAATAATTTAATAATAATCTTCTAAATATAAGGACCTTTCATTTCTTCCAATCATGTCTAATGTCCTAAATGTTACTCCCTTTGCATTTCTTGCACTAGTTAATGGGAGATATCTTGGAGATGTTCAGCACATGAAGATGGGGAATCAATCAATGCTTGACTGAGGGCACAGTTTCATGTTGGCGGCATGGTGGAGATGGGAATCACTCAGTTCATTTCTGGAAAACAGATTCTGTCAAACATGATGAAGAACTTATATCAGGGATGTAATATTTTTCATCTATCAGGGATATAGATATAATATTTTTCCTTACATATTACTTAACTTAGTCCTTACTAATTTTACAGGTGAGCAAAGTGAAATTCAGAGATAGGGTAAATAACTTGCCCCAACTCATATTTCTAGCAAATGGCTGAACCAGGATTTAAATGTGGTTGTCTGCACTAGTGACAGATGTCTATTTAATATGACTTCAGTAGGAAAGGGGGTAGAAAGAGTCCATGCCCCATCCATATATGCCCCCACAAACTCTCCAGGAAGACTCCAAATTTCCAGATAAAAGTTCTAATCCCTTTGTTTAAAACGGTGTTCTATTAAAATGCAAATATAAGATTAGTATCAGCTCTCAGTCATTGTCACATTCCAGACAATTACCTTTGTCTCCCTTCCTGAAAGTTGACTTTGATAAGCAAAAGAACCAAGTGTCAGAGGAAACTGGTTTTCATTGTAAAGAATTTCGTTTCATGGACAGGGACAGCAGTGTGGTGACTGTGAGGTGGAGGAGGGGGTGGGCTTGGAGGTGGAAGAAGTCGTGGGGGAATAAATGGTAATGGAATTTTTTTATTTAAAAAAATCTCAGGATTAAAGGGAAATGGGGTGCTTTCAATACTTCGGTATATACAGGCTTAGCTTCTGGCTTGCTTCCATAGGACACTACACCACTAGAGGCACTTCTGTCTAATGATATTCTCGTTTAATTAATTTAAAAGCATGGACTTCAGACTTATCACCAAATCATCAGGATGGTAGATGAAGTTAAGTTTGAAACAGAATCCATGTGCATTAAAATCTTGAATTCATGCAGGGTTCTTTAAGTCAGGAGAGGGCTAGGATTTTAAGTTAATGTAGAGTGTAATCAAGAGCACTTAGAAAAGAATTTGACAACCTCCTGCTTCAGGTGCACAATTAAACATGGACAATCCACCCAGTAGAGGGGGCTGTAGGCCTAAGAGTTCTACCTGCCATGCTATGCAAATAAGGCAAATGTGAAGATTCCATTTATCTGTATGTCCCTAGAGATGCTCGTTAGGGTAAGAGATGTAAGAAATATAACTCTATAGGCAATATATCTACATTTATTTATCTAGACATTTGCCTACCTACACTTTTATAATCATAGTATAGAAATTAGACTACTAAATTGAGACTAGAGTATGAAGAGTAAAAAGAAGGTTTTATCTAACTCCAGGAACTGATATGGAGGAAAAGTGAAGGAACTGGAAGGAAATACCTAAAGTATTTTTCCCAAAGCTTGAAAAATTCTGAAGTTTTACAGCAAGTTTACAAATCCATTAGAGTGCGTTGGTTTTCTTGGTCCATGGGATTGTCGCCAGACTCACATTGCACTTCTGAAGTTCTGCCACTATGCAGTGTGGTCCCCAGGCATGGGATGGAATGGGGTGGGGCCGAATCTACACATCCCTTTTCAAAGTTCTGGCCCGAGAAAGTGCTGCTCAGGCTGTCTGAAGATGACCCCTAAGACCCCTGGAAAAAAGTTAAGGCTGGTGATAAACTAAGCAGGACATGGGTAAAGTCTACTAAATAAACAAGGGGCAAAGGGACTTATCCAGGAAAGTTATTGGCAAGATGCTTGAAGTGTGTTCTGAAAGCATATTTTTAGTGGGCTAGATTTTTATGGTTCTAACAATTACCTGCTTTTGGGCCCTCACACAATGGAGCTGTTAATCTCAGGTCACTAATGATACAGAAAAATAAAACATTAAGATTTGCTCCTAGGAAAAGCATTAATAATTATAGTAATGATGGGGAAATGTCCATTTCTTCTAGATACAGCCAGTGAAGCCCCAGAGTCCAGGAGGCATGACTAAGATTTGGAGACTGAAGAGGAGTCTCGGCTCCTGTTCCAGGACCCTGAGTCACATTATGGATAAGGCCAGCTGGTGTCACCATGGAGACCAAGGGAGCAGGTCCTACTGAACCATTTTAACAGCTACCAAGTACCCCACCATCTTCAGCTGCAGGAGAAAATTTTAATTTCTGGTAATTCCAGTGGTGGTAGCTCAGAGCCAAATAGATTCTATTCACCAGTAGCCATATTATTCATGCTTTCTTTTGTTTTTAATTTTTAATTCTCCATAGATTGTATCTAACTAAAATAAGATGCCCCCAAGTGACTAATTGGTTTTTTACAGGTTCACCAGTTGCCTTTGTCAGTCAAGACACAGTGCAAGTGTTTTCCATAAACTTTCCACAAGGGAAGGGGCTATTTCAAAATATTTTCAGTGGGTTAGTCATAATAGAATAGCAAAAATGTGAGATTTGCAAGGACCTTTTCATTTGCCTTTAAGAAATTTCTTGAATTGATTAACAAAAGAGTAGGAACTTGCTGTAGTATTCAATGTGATTGCTTTCACTATGACATCTACCTTCTTGCTCCCTGCCCCAACATAACAGACTGCTTTTTACCCACCAATGGCCAGAATTCAGCCATATAAATGTATTTTAACTTAAACCTTAAATCTCTAAATATGTGGGCATAAGAAGTTCTTCTAATGAATGAGATAATTTTGGAGCTAATCCAGGCTTTTGAAATATATAGCTAAAACAATCATTCCATAGATTGAAAACAGGGTAAGAAATATTATTCAGCTTTTCTAAACTGATTCAGTAGAACCAGAAGCACACTTAAATGTCTTTTTTTTAATTATTTTATTTTAGTTTATTCAGTACAGTTTCTATCCTTTATTCCCATTCCAGCCTGCCCACCCATTCCTCCTCTCCTTCCTCCCCTTTCCAACCCCCCTAGTTTTGTCCATGTGTCCTCTATATTTTTTCCTGTAAACCCTTCCCTTCTCCCCTGAAATTCCCTCCCCTCGCCCCTCTGGTCACTGATTACCTGTCCTCTATTTCAGTGTCTTTTGTTATATTTTACTTGTTTCTTTGTTTTGTTGTTTAGGTTCCTATTAAAGGCGAGATCATATGGTATTTGTCTTTCACTGCCTGGCTTATTTCGCTTAGCATAATGCTTTCCAGCTCCATCCATGCTGTTGCAAAGGGTATGAGCTCCTTCTTTCTTTCAGCTGCATAGAATTCCATTGTGTAAATGTACCATAGTTTTTGATCCATTCCTTTACTGATGGGCACCT
>CM052542.1:139987740-140388070 GCA_028533065.1 Trachops cirrhosus | reverse complement strand
GCAAATATGTTTTCCCATACAGTTGGTTCCCTTTTTATTTTAATACTGTTTTCTTTAGCCATGCAGAAGCTTTTTATTTTGATGAGATCCCATTTGTTTATTCTTTCCTTGATGTCCCTTGCTCTAGGGGACATGTACACTTAAATGTCTTTGTTCTATGTTTTCCATTTTTAAGGTTAATGTAAATTCTGTTAATTGTTAAAAATCATAATAGCACTAATAAAACTAGTAATGATTCCAAAATGTGGGTTACTTAATTTTTTAATGCTTTCAGATATTAAAGTCTTTGAGGAAAATATTTCAACCATAGGCTAAGCTACTGGTTCTAGGTTAAAATTTATTCAGAGTATCACTGGTCCTCTGATGAGATATTTAACAATGTAGGTGAGTATTGCTTGAATTTATGAAGTTTTACAGAGCAAGGAAAGTAATTTATTAATTTGGGTGACTCACTTCAGAAAGGCTTCACTTGAAAGGAAGGATATCTGTGCACTTTCTCATATTATTAATAGATGCCTAGATTGGGGAAAAATACCTTTGGGCTCTGACAAAGTCTACTATTATTTTCCCACAGACTAAAGAGCATTGTAGTGAGAGTCACTCCCCCCAATCATTGAATAGATCCTAGTACAGAAATAAATTAAACAAAACACAGTACCTGGTACAATGCACACACTTGGCTTTCTCCGCATCAGTCCATGATCAAGTGGGGCTAGATGAGCAGCCAGTCTATTCAGATTGAAAATAGTTGCCTTTGACCCACAGGAAGAAAAATGAAGTCCTTTATAAGGTAAGGCAGCAAAAAAACAAAGTGAAATGTTATGAGCATACTGCCATAAGAAGAGTCTAGAGGGGAAGAGGAATGGAGATGTCAGAGAACATACAGAAAGACTCTTTCTCTTCTCTACAGTGTGGTCAGGAATAAAACCTCTTTGCCTCTGTAGATTATTTTTTCCTTTTTCTTCCCCCAACTCACTGAATGTCAAACTAAAGAAAAGAGATCCCCGTTAATCATATAAATATACTTTCTGAGTAATTGTAAGCACCAAACAACATAGAACATAGCTGTTATCTACATTATATTTATTCATATATTTGTTAATTGTGCACAGTATAATGAAGATCTGCTAAGTATAAGACCGTATTCCTGGATGGGGTGGACATATGATGACTGCCTTTGCTCTCCTGAATGGGAAGTCTAATTATGAAATAAGTCTAATGAATGTGTGTTGGTATGAGAGACTGGTTTGAAAAGGTGATTACCAGTTGCAATAAATGTCTTTATTTTTAACTTTTAAAACCTGGAAAATAAGAGCATGTAACAAGCAAACTAAATATTGAAGGCTCTCTAAAAGAACATGGATACATCGGATGAAGGGGAGGAGATCAAAGACCAGACCAAAACACACGGAGAAAGACGGTTACAAAGGGAGGTGTAATTTCAGGGGTTGTGCACACTCAGAGTTGATTAAGCTAAAGAAAATGAGAGGGCTCTGGGGAAATCATCAGGGTGCTTAACTGAGAAGCATTTTTTAAAGCAACAGCCTGGTTCGACTATTCTCTTACTTACTACGCCTTTCTGGCCAGGAATTTTACCAGGGGGAGTGAAAAGTAGGGCAATGTCTTAGGTGGCTGGCTACCCCAGGAGGAACAAAGAGATTCTCTGCCCCAAATACAGAGCATCAGGCACAGCCTCTTCAGTAGAATATCCAGCCAAACTCCCAAAGTCTCCATAGACAGGCTTCTGCAGTCAGAGTTAGAATCAACATAAAGGAGAACTGGAATCATAAATGGCAAATGTAACCAAACACTTAAAACAATGAGTTACCAAAGGAAGGCAACTCATTGAACAAATGGAAGAACTGACACCCAACAAATCAAGATAAATTTTACTTATTTTATAATCTGTTTATATTTTCTCTGAACTCTAAATGTTCTTGAGGATATTACATTAAAAAACATATCCAAGGATCATAAAAATTAAAATATAGTTATCAAAATTTAAACTTTAAACTTCTTGTTTTCTGGCCTGACAGGTAAAGTTTGAAAATCATCACTCCTGTCCTTATCACAAGAAAAAAACTGAGCAAGTTGAAAGTGAATAATCTTTCTTGGACACATCAGAGGACTAAGATACAGACCAGAACACCCCCCAAAATGTGGAGACAGGAGAATCCATTGAGTCATAGCCAGTAAATATCTGCTTACCTGTAGCGGAAGCCACTAGAGCTATAAACGCATAGGAACAATTAAATGCTAATTTTAATGAATTGCTCTGCAATCTGAGTGTGGACTAGCCAGGGGTATGAATTCTAGGAGCTCTAGCTTTTCCCCTGGATAATCAGCAACCCCAGAAGCAGCAGCAAACAACAGCCAGGACCTGACTAATGGTCACTAGGTCTGAAACTCTGACAGGCCAAAGATAACATCTTGTCTTATGTTTCAGCTCCTGAGTCCTAAGGTGGGAAGACTCTCTGGCTACTTTTCCATGAAACCAGACAGGGATGCCAGAGCAGACCTCAGAACTGTCCTCAAGACCCGGAGAAGTTATTTATTACCTCACCTCCATCCAGTCAGCTCCCAGCAAGATCCCAAACCCCTAGTTTGTGGTATCTTTTGATTTTGCCTTTTATAATCTGTAATCTACATGTCATTGAGAAGTTGAGTCATTTTAGAGCATGGACTCACATCCACTCTGGTTGGCCAACCCTATAATAAATCACTTCCTTTCTTCTCTGCGAAATCTTACTTGTGCACTTTTTTCTGCCAGTGCACACAGCGATGGAAATCACAAACATCCACTAGAAGACCAAATTTAATTATAAGATTATAAGTGCTTCTTCTCCCCCACGAGTTACCACCACAAGAACAGAGTTTCAGGATAATAACGTGTACTACAGCTGAAAGATGCAGATTGCCTGTGAAAGAGATATTCCGGAAGCCCAGAAATAACAGAGGAGACAGGAACACTAGAGAAATCTGATGTCTCTGACACCCACAAGGACAATTAACATAAAACACAACCCAGCCCTCAGCAAGCGAGTCATAGCCAATACTGTAATAGATTAACATAAGACCTCATAGTAGGGGCTTAATTTTATCTGTTTTTATTACATGATACATCATGCCCAGCTTTGCACAAAAATGTTTTGGAATGTTTTGATGTTATTTTCATGATCAGACTGGGATTATAGATTTGGGGGAGGAAGACCACAGAGATAAAGGATGGTTCTGATCAAAATAGATCACAAATACATATATCATAATGACTTGTCACTGTTGATAATGATCTTGAACACTGGCCAAGGTGGTGTTTGTCAGTTTTTTCCAACTGCAAAATTATCCCCTTCCCCTTTCACACCATGATCTTTGAAAGGAAGCCACTGTGTATAGCTATAATAGCCAGACTAACCAGGAAAAATAGAGAGAAGACACAAATTACACATAGCAGAAAAGAAAGAGGAATCATCAATAGCAATCCCACATTAAAAAGAAAGGAATACTAGGCACATCTTTATGCCCATAAATCTGGTAATTTAGAGGAAATGAACCAATTTCTTAACAGACACAAAATTAGAAAACTCACATTTGGAGAAACTGATAATATGAATAGTCCTACCTCTATTTTTTAATCAATAATTAATAATCTTCCTCAAAAATACAACAAATCAAAAAAAACAAAAAAATATTTAAAAAGAAAAACCCAGGACCAGATGGCTTGCCTAGTCTACTGTACCAAACGTTTAAATTAGAAATAATACCACTTCTCATAATATCTTCCAGAAAAAAGAAGCAGAAAAAATACTTTCTATACATATTCCATGGCCAGCATTACTCTAATACTAAAATCAGATATAGACATTAAAATTTCAAAATAAAATTAGATGCCCTGGTTACAGATCACACACACACACACACACACACACACACACGACCAAACAGGGGTTTTGATGAAACAATATAAATACAAAAAGATTGAGCAGGGAAATTCAAACAAAAAAAATGGAGGAACAGTAATATCAACATCAAACAAAACAGAATTCTAGGTAAAAATATGAAATGGAAGAGAAATATTTTGTATGATGAAAATAAATTTGTGAAGATGTAAAAAATGAGTTTTTATACACCTAACAGCATTGATTTAAAATACGCCGAGCAAGCACTGATGGAAATGTAAGAAGAAAGAAACACATCCACAATTACACTTTAAAAGTTGTATATACTTCTAGGGAGAAAATGGGATTCTAGGGTGAGGAACATTTAACAGTGAACATTTGCAGATTATACATGACAATTCTTATTGTGACAAAAACAAAACCTCTAACAGAACAAAAGCTAAATTTCTCCTTGATTGCTTATGTCAAGCCCCAGCTTCCCCTAGAGTAACCCAGACTATGAATGTTCTTTTAAATCTGGGGGGATTGTCCCCCCAAGGACTATGAATTGTCCTTTTAAATCTTTTCCTTTGATTTGCATTTATCTAACCTGTAGATCTATAAAAACACACAACATTGTTTCATTTTGTTTGGATTTGACCAATTTTACATAAATGGTATGATTGTTACATACTAACCTATTTTTTTTTCTCTCAACACTTGGAGTGAAAGATCTCTCACTTGAAAACACGTCCCTGTCAGGATATAATCTACCTCATTTTATTTAACTGCACCTCATCCTAAAACACTGCTAGTTTGTCTTAGCACTTCCCCTTTTGACGGTATTTAAGCTGCTTCTAAACTATAGACTGCTGCGAGTGAGTACCTTTCTGCACGCCACCTCCTGCACATGTGGGTTTATTTCTGTTGGATGCAAGACACCTGGAAGTGAGGTTGGTAGAGTACAGAGTACGCTCCCTTAAGATACTGACAGATTAGGACAAACTGCTGTCCACATAGGCCTAACCTTTGGCAGTTTAGGGCTAGTTTACTGCTGGGGACCCTATTGTCAATATCCACAACACTTGACATTTCAGCCATTTTTTCCCCCAGTCTTCCACTTATCTGGCTTTGGATTGTCTGTGCAAAGAGCTTTGGCTTCTAATTCTAATCCAGATGTTAATCAGTTGAACTCTTCAGGCAAGTCACTTACTCCCCAAATATCTATTTCTTCATTATGAAATGAATAATGTAGAACTTGGTCCTAAATTTTCCTCTCGTTCTATTATCCCATGATCTTATGTTTCAATTTTGAAATGTTGAATTTAAAAAGCTCATAAAGTAAGAACATGCAGAAAATAAAAATCCTATAAAAATGGATGGCATTGTTAGTTGTTAGGCAGCCAGCCTTCCTGATACTTAAACAGGAAAGAAGACGAGATAAATGTTTATTATTAGATCTGATTTGCTACCTGAAGCTCTGAGGCAAAAGACATAAAAGAGAATGAGGCATTTCAAAAACGATTTTGGCAATGAGAGAAACAAAACAGGATGTGATTAAAACTACACACAATATAAGGCAAAAAGGGCAAACACACGCACACACACCCAATGGTAAAATGCCTCCAAAAAATCTCAAAGGGCAATTAAAGATAATTGTGATGTCAGGGTCCTGGAACAGGTAGCACAGATGACAGAATCAGGTTTGCCAAGCAGAGTGGCTGCCTCCTGTCCTGCTGGAGAGAAGGAAGGACAAGGGAGCTAACTTGGAAACAAAAATAGGTAGGGGAACGGGAGATGACAAGTAGTAAAGCTCATATATAGGTTTGCCAGATTTAGTACCAAAAGAAAAAAACTATACCCAGCTTAATTTGAAATTTTGGGGCAGACATACCCAAAATGTATTTGTTGATTATCTAAAATTCAAATATAACTGGACATCCTATATTTTACAGAGCAATCCTACTCATAGTTTGATCTAAGTATTAACAGTCAAGGCCAGCTATGAAAACTTGGAGCACTAGTCCAAGCTGGAGAAATAAGTAGTTGTCTACTGAGCATCTCTTAAATGAATCGCAGACTATTCAACATAATATATTAAAAAGGGAACTCCTAAATTACTCAAACCAGAAACTCTTCCCTGATGGGTTCTCCTACCTTACTGCTAAAATCTAATTCGTTGGCAAGTGCTGACATATCCATCCTGAAGACATGTCTCAAACCCCATGCACGTTTCTCCATTCTACCTTCACTCAGGACACCATGATCTCTGGCCTGGATTAACCCCATCGGCTGGGGTGCACTCATACCTTCCTTCAACCCTTTCTTCACCCTAAAGCCGGAGTGCATTATTTCATTTTCCCTTATAAACCTTGCTTGCTTCCCCTTAAACTTCATCCAAACGCAAACTCTTTAACGGCCCACAAGGCAGAATGTGATCTGTTCCTAGCATGCCTCCCCCTACATCTGTGGGCCACTTCCCCCAGCAGCTCTCTGTGTTCCAGTAGCTGTGGTCTGAGGTTCCCGAATATGCCCATCATCATCCCTCCTTAGTGCATTCGCACACACTGCTTGCTGCTCTTGGCTTTCTCTAAATATGATCTAAACCCTCTGCAGAGACCCCCTTCCATGCTGCCCTCCCACCACTGTCTCCATCAACTGAAGCTGGACCCATAGTCTCTCTGAGACTAGATAGGTCCATTCCTATCACCATACAAGCTTGTTATTATTTCTCCCATCTAAAAAAATGATTAAAAACTTCTTAAGTGAAAAAAAATCTGACAGCACAGATTTGACTTCTTCCAATGATATCAATCAGCAGAAACAGGAGTAACTGAAAGGCATATTTCTGAGCCCCCCAAAATTGGAATGATGGAAGAACAATCTGTCTTGGTTTCTCTTACATCATATGTCCAATGAAATCTCCATTCCAGCCAAACTAGTATATTAACTTTACCGGATCATTACAAATACGTGTATTTGCAGATAACCATTTGTAAATATGTGTGTGTAGATATATATACATAAATATATAGATATATATAGATATATCCTTCCCTAAATTTTCAACTGCCAGTGTAGCATTTTCCCACAAGTCCAGGTGAAATTTTCCTTTCTCCCTGACATTCAGGGCGCCCTCCACCTTCCCTAATGTTGCTATAGGTACTGCGCTGTGAGGCAGAGAGAGCATGCAGCCAGACATTCCTGGTTTCAGTGCCACCTCTGTCACTCACAGGCTTAGTGATGTTCTCAACTGTAAAACATAGATTATAGGGCAATGCTTACAGTTTGGGAAGGAATGGAACCAGATACAATGGCGTCGTTCCCGGTACACAGCAGACAATTTGCATTAGTTTCCATTTTCCTTTCCCTTTCCCTGGTTTGACACTGAGAACATGCCACCATGGAATGTCACAAGTTAATATAGATTGATAAGAGCAAAATGATAACGAAGTAAATTAATAGAGTCCCAGAACTAGCAGAAATCTTGAAAGTTGAGACCCTGAACAGAACCTGCCTAGATCATTGCAGACCACTCTAGAAGAGCAGGCATCCTTTCCATTTAATACCTTAAGAAAGATGATGCTGTGATCTCAGCTCCAAGACTAGAAGCATTAGAAACTAAGAGTTATTCTTGTGTCACCGAAGAGGCCCCTGGAAGCTGGATGTCCTCTCCTCCTCATTTCCTAAAGATCTACCTTCTGAATATGGACCATCTAAATCTGTTTCAAATGTTTAAATTTTGGTGAACTGTAAATACTTTGTCCTAAATGTTTATACTCTTTAACACAGATATCTGTAAGATAATGCTACTGATATCATTTGATATTCACACTGGCTTCCAAATTACATTTCCTTTAATCTAGAATGACTGGCTTCAACTTCCAAAATGATTCACTTTCATTTCATTGTCTAAAAATTATGTTTAATATATTTAAGCTTTAAAAATCTGTTTACTTTTTTCTCTTTGGATCATAACAAAAAAAGGTTCTCAATGAAGGGAGGGAAAAGAGGCAATTTTTTTCTATTTTACAAATATCCACATTTTGAAACTGAAAATGAGCATGGATTTTAATTCTGAAGGAGATACCCATCACAAGGCGGAGTAGATGTAAATGCATTATGTGTAAAATGACTAGGAAACACCTTATTGCAGTTTAATTGGCCTGAAGTATCCCTTTCTCACCATTATCTTAGGTAATCCCCAAATAAAATCCGGTCAGAGAAGTTGCAACTCTGCCCTAGTGCAGTCTCCAGTCTCTGGAACAGCAACATCTCCTCCCACTCTCCCTAATGGTCCTTGCCTGGGTGTCATACAAGATCCAGAGCCTTCTCTTTGCATATTAGTCCACTCCAGATGCCAGCTGTAAGATGAACGGATGAGACACTACCACAGTCTTTTCCTTCTCACTCTCCCTTCTTCCAAGCCAAGACTCTTCATCAGCTGGAAAGCAGCAAGATTGGCATCATCTTTCAGATTCTGTTTGGCAAGTAAAATGGTTCTCGCCAGATCAGTACTTGAAAGAGGAAACCCAATTTTGCAAGAAGATTTGTTTGTCATCAATTTATTTCAACAGAGAATTCTTTAAGTGAAGGGAAGGAGACAACTGGATCAGCTAGGCGGGGGCACTCTGGAGGTCTATGAGTTTAATTTATTTATATTTATTCTACACTGGTGCTCAGCAGTGCAACTTCTCCAGGAAGGTACACTGTGCATATCACTGACATTGTTTTCCACATTCTGTTAAATTAAATTCAATTAAAATGTTATTTTTAAAGCAGTTGTAGGAACTTCTTATACATAATCATAAAGCCCTGGCCCCCCATGAGAACCTCTGTGCGCAGGCTGTTTCAGGCGATTTCTCCCAGGGAGACTGAGGAGGCAGAGGGCACTATAAAATCCCCTATTGATTTAAAACGAAATCATATTCGCTCCTGAAAAGATCAAAACTATCCTCACCTCATATGTCTTATCTGATGGATTTAGAGGAAAGAAAACAACAGCCGACAGAGAGGTCGGGTCCTCAGTTTTGGAATGTGGTTCACCAACACAAACGCTGGAAAGAGTGATTTTCTAGTTTTTACCATCTGGGGATAACATGTCATATAAAAGAATGATGATTAATTTAACATATTTTTCTCTTTTTAAATAAATAGTTTGTGACGTGACCTTCGGCAAGATATTTGTCCTTACTGAAGTCTTTTGCCTCAATAATCTAGGAATGGGGCGGAGTCTATAGGCAGGCATGTTCAAAGTCAGATGGACCCAAATTTGTAATCCCACCTCCACCAATTAATACCTCTGTTCTTTTATGCAGTTTATCTCTCTGGACTTTTTCCTTTAAGTTTTAGTTAAATGATTGGTGAGTAGTAGGAGAAGAGAGATAATAGGTCTAATGACTATTAATGAGGTAACGTGCAGAGCAGCAGATGGAGTAGCTATTATTACAGAATTTATTGTGCATTATATCCATGCAAAAACACTGGCAGAAGGAACAAACATAGAAATATGAATTAGAAGGTGTCAACTAATTATACCTCTATATCGTGCACCTACCAAAAGATGAACATACCACAAAGTTTTGTTAAACTACAAGAGATGTATGAGATCAAAATCCTGGTCCTTAGCTTTCCTTTAAAACAGAAGAGACAAGTCTAATCCACTCAACAAAAGTAGAGATAAATAATATTGCTGGTAGCACATATTTAGTATTTAGCAGAGAACAAAATGGGATCCCTAATTTGCAGCAGAAAAAGATGCCACTTGAGGAAGGGAAAGGTAGAAACAAACAAACCAAGAACGTTTAGGAAGGTATTTCAGGTAGGACGAAGAGTGCGAACAAAGTCACTGAGTTGAGAAATATACAGCAGCACGTTTGGGGTTCAGCAAATCTGGGTCAAGTAGAGGCTTTATCTAGGCCTTAATGGACAGCAAGCCAGGCAGTTGGGGTTGAGCTGAAATCCCCATAAATTCTGGAGCAACAGTAAGTCCCTAAAACAAAGGGTAGTTAAGAAAGTAGAGTCTGGCCCTGGCTGGTGTGGCTCAGTGGGCTGAGTGCCGGCCTGCAACTAAAGGGTGGCAGGTTAGATTCCCAGTCAGGGCACATGCCTGGGTTGAGGGCCAGGTCCCCAGTAGGGGGCGCGTGAGAGGCAAGCACCCATTGATATTTCTCTCTTTCTCCCTCCCTAGCCCTCTCTCTAAAAATAAATAAATATTTTTAAAAAGTAGAATCTGGGAATCACCATGAATTGTGTTTATGAGTTATTTCAATGGGACACTTCTAGAAAAAAAAACAGACAAACAAACAAAAAAACATGCCGAAAATGGCAGCTACAGAAAGGAAGATGCCTGGGGAAGTGGAAGAATATGGGATGGAGTCAGCGGGGGTGGGGGGGGCGGGAAGCTATGGAGTGGCTGAGCCTGTGTATCTATCCTTTAATTCTTCTGTTTCACGTCCAAAGGGGACCATCCACAACACATTCATTGGCAAACCATTCTCTACAATACTTTATGGGTTCAACGATTAGCTTAAAATATTAAAGAGGCAAGCTGGGTCTCATCTTGCACCACTAATGAGAAACATTGTTCCTTTCTTTCCTATTTGCTCCAGTAGGAAGATTTGCCTTTTCCTTTGCCCAACATAGTTAATCATGTTCTGTTCCCGGAGAGCTTAAGAAAATAGGGTTTTCTAAAGCCCGTAAGAGCAAATTGGTGGCACTCCCTGGGAGTGAATGTGTTACACAACTAACAAGCCTGTTACTCACCGGCTCCCAGGCGAGAAGTTCTGAGCAAAGAGCCTTCCTCGGGAGGCCAAGGAGAGGCAAAGCATCGCGGTGGGTCTGCTCCACACTCTCAGTCTTTGTTTGCCGAGGTCTGACAGTTCACTTTGAGCACGGATTTCACGGAGCAGTTGAAGGCAGCTTAAGGCGGCTCCTGAGACTCCAGGCTTCATTAAGAGGAATGGAAGGAAGAGGCTGGGGGCTCCTGCAGTGAAGTGGTCCTCGGAGGGAGCTCATCTGGGCAAATTGGGCAGGCGTGTGAGAAACACGTGAATGCAAAGGAGAAGAGGTGGCCAGCTGAAGAACTTGCAGGTTAGCACGTTCTTGTTGGGTCTTTTTCCCCGAGACAGTGGTTCCCAAATTGAGATGGCCAGATCAGCAACACCAGCTTCACCTGGGAACTTATTAGAAATGTAAAAATGTTTACCCCTATCTACTAAATCAGAAACTCTGGGGATAGATCCCAGCCGTCAGGTCTAACAGACCTTCCAGGTGATGCTGATGCCCAGTGAAGCTTGAGAATGACCGTCGCATGGGAATAACCTCAGTCCCCAGAGAGCTTTTCTTTCTGTTCTAGCAACGTGTGCACAACCCAGGTCACTCAAGCCAGTGAACTACATGCAGAGCTAAAATCAGAGCTCAAGGCTCCTATCTCCTGTCCAGTGAGCTTTTGACAATGACTTGATGAGTCTAATTCACCTCTAATCAGTACTGAAATAGTGTTATTTCATAGCTTCTCAAGATCGCTGATAGGAAAAATTACAGAAATCATTCTGAAAATCCCCACTGTTATAATTGCTCTTGACATCTCATTGTGTTTTCAAATACAATTAGACATTTCATTTCATTTTAGGCATTTTGTTCGATACCATGCACATAAGAATGATGTGGTCTTCTATACACTTTTCCAGACAATCATCTCATCGACGGTTTTGCACTTCAGCGAAGTAAAAGATATGCTTTTCTAGAATGAATTAGATGTTTGAAACAAGCCTGGCCACGAGTACTGGCCTGCCATTAAATAATTATTTCAATTATAACCTTGTTGTGGAACAAGAGCCGATCAGCGTTTGTTTGTTAAGAACATTGTTTGCCCAGGAATGTGCCAAGGTTGGGGGGAAAGATGAGGGTGGAGGCTTGAGGGTGGGCCTGACAAGGGATGCCTGCAGGTAGTTCCTCACTAACAGTGATGCTCCTCTGTGATCGGAAATGCCAGGAGATGAGTTTTATCTCAGTCCTCTGGGGAAATCACTCAATATACACTCTTATCAAACTCTAATAATGTTCTTGCATATGGTTGTTTGCTTTGATGAAGCTGGTAATAACAGAAATCTACATTTATTCACATTTTTGTACTAGAAGTCACTGAAGCATCAGCACATTGTTTTAAAGTGCATATGCCTGTAAGTGGAAAAAAAAAAACACACCACATAAAATGTCATACAAATGCAGGCAGGGGAGTTCAGAGATAAAATCTGTTTCAAGAAGGACCTGTGAGCTTGTCTCCCTCTGCTTGGTATCCTTCACCTGGGAGATGCATAAGGAAATTATCGTTTTTGGTATCCTTTTTGTTTCTTTTGTTGAGTCTTCTTCAGTCTAAAGGCATTCCCTCCCGGCAGTGCAACTAATGCCCCCAGTTTCTAATTCTAACCACTCCAACCCCTCACCCCCCAAAAAAAAACACTGGTAAAAATAACACTACTTAGAAAATTTTTAAAAAATAAACTTAGAAAGGGTTTTACAAATCATCTACACCCTTCATTTCCCTCTACAGACTTGGCAAATGTGTCCCAGAGAATGCAAATGACTTTACCAAGACCACAAACCAAATTGAAAAGCAGAGTTGAAGAAAGAAGAAAAGCTGTATCGACTCCTATAAGAGTGAAATAGTCTCTCTGACTCCATCTTGAAGTCTGTCTCACTCCCATGGCCTCGAGGCTAATAGCTTCTGCTTTAGACAGCCAGTCATTAGTGGAATTCTGCTTGGGGCTTGAGTTTTTACAAAAACAGCCTTCCCCCTACCCCCCTACCCATTTTTTCTTACCTTGACATAAAAGAAGCCTGAACTCTGCACTTTCTTAAGATGGACTTGAGGGACCAGTGGGCTCCCATCTTCTCAGTTGGCACCTCCTCAGTCAACACACCTTCGGTTACTCCAAACTCTGATGTTCTGAGTTTTGGCCTTTCTCAGAGTCAGCCACGTGGACTCTGGGCTATAAACATCCTAGTACCTCAGCCTCATTAAGGCATCGCCTTTAAGCTCAGAACTCATATTTTAGAAGATCCCACCTCCTGCTTAAGTTTTAAAATTCTGTTTTTAATTTTATATACTTCTTGATACAAGTCATCATTTTTACTTTGATGGCATACTTGTGAAAGAATACTGGTCCTTTCCAGCTGTGCCGTGCTGGGGTTCTGTGATTCAGGTTAATTTATGTGAGTTGATTCTAAAGCCATCTGCAGGAGCTCAAGCAGAACAAAAATAGACGTTGGCAGTTTCAGAGTCAGTTACTCTCTTCTTTTCCATTTGTAGTTTGGTGATTTATTTTCTAGAGACTCTGTGGCTCATTGGTGGCTGTAGGGAGAACTCATTTTAAAAATGAATTAGAATAGAAGCTTTGGAAAACTTGCAAAAAAAAAAGAGGCAAACCCTGAATTAATCTGAGAAACAAAACAAAACGTTCTTCTGTGACAAAGCACAGCAAGTACCCTTTGGTTATTCAGCTATGTTTATTTAGAAACACTTTGTTATCAAGTAACAGAAAATGTGCCTGACGGAGACTGTGGATCCCAGCACCACGGCTGTGTAACTGGGTCCCTTGCAGCAAGTTCCTGAACCTCTGTGTACCCCCCATCTTCATCTGTGAAAGACACAACACTAACACACATTTACACACTTGTAAGTAATGCATTCATATACGTAAAACCTTTAATGTAGCATATGAAATAGTAAGTGCTCAAAGACATTAGTGATTTTTTTGTTATTATTGTTGCATGCATTAAGTTGGAAGAGCCAGTTTTCAATGAAGTACTTCACAACAATGGATGGTTCCACAGCCCTTTGCAGCGCATAAAACCTTTTCCTCTACCTGACTTTTTCTCTAGATGACACCAAACCGTGAGAAAGGAGGAAAGATCACCGTTATCCCTATTTGATACAAAACATGAAAGGAAGTATGTCCAGATTTTACATGGAAAAGGAAACTAGAATTCCTAGGTTAAGTCCTATGTTCTTTGCCCTTACCAATTACTTAGCAGCAAATGTCTCAACTTCATCCTGACTCCTGGATTGAAGTTGGAGTGAAGATAAACTAAGATATGGGGCACTGATCCCATGGACTAATATAATGTATTAATGATGTACTACTGACTTTCTCAAGTTCTTTTTCCATTACAAAAATTAAAAATAAAATTAAAGTGAAAATGACAAAAAAATGTGGTCTTCCATTCTGAGAGCCTCTGTCCGAAAACAACCAAAAGTATACTTTAAGAGTAAGTTCTGCAGAGACAAGTGCACCATACGCACTGTTCTGCAGCCCACTGTGTTTGTTTGGTTTGGCTGTTTGTTTTTAGCTTAGCCATGTCCTGGGTATCTTTCCATACCAACCTATCTATACCTCATTATCTTCAGTGATATAGAGTGTACCCTTGTATGGATATACAGTATTTAATCAGTCTTTCCCTAAGTCTTTTTTAGAACACAAAATGCTATAAATGCAGAGCTTGAGGGCTTTTGGAAACGTGAATACCTTTTACTTTGGAGTTTACCTAACAGACAATGAGTTCAATTTTCACATTGCAGCAACACTTGTGTCACGAGCTGACCCTTCTTGAGAAAGCTTTTGAATAGTCTTAGCATGTTGGACGACTTCATTTTATTCCTGTAGGAACCAAACAACCATTAGCCAAGAGGACAATGAAAGGATAAAAAGTGCAGAGAAGAGCTTGCTTTCTGTGTTTCAGTCTCAGGGGTCACCTGAGAGAGCAGACGAACTGTGGAGCCATAGGACTGACAACTGTTGTGAGTGTAGATGCCATATCTTTTTTTAGGGCCATTTGAATGCTGTCCAACAGACAAAAATGATAATAAGGCAAAGAAACTACACTGTTAATGAAATCTTTAATGAAATCTCATCTTGCAATCAACAATTTCTTTATTAATTTTATTTTGTAATTTTTTCTTTTAAGATTTTATTTATTTTTTAGAGAGAGGGGAAGGAAGAAAGAAAGAATGGGAGAGAAACATCAGTGTATGAGAGAAATATCGTTCAGTTGCCTCTCACACGCCCCCAACTGGGGATCTGGCCCGAAATCTAGGCACGTGCCCCGACTGGGAAGTGAACCTCAGCTGTTCCAGTACGCTGGCCAGTGCTGGACCAACCTCGCCACGCCAGCCAGGGCTTCTTTATTAGTTTTAAAGGAAATCCCTCAGTAAGTGAAACAAAATGTTTCCTGTCATTGAATTCATTTTAAGTTATTTTTTATTTTGTTATCAGTGTGATTTATCAATCTATAATAAAAATTATTACCAAAGATTTATTCTGTTATAACCTTCCATTACTATAAATAATATTTTACTGTGCTATTTTTTGGTATGTTCTTTTCAATTTTATATTTCTTCTGGTTAAAATAGCTAAAGATTTTTAGCTCTATTCCTCAGTGCCCCTGTGTTCTGTACAATTCTTCTACCACCATTGCTGAAATCTTTCCAACATAACTATATCACTTTTGGGAGAAACTTACCCAAATGTTGGGTTTTGCATTATTGTAATTATTTGCATGTTGTACCAAAGAGCCAGAGTGTATGTGATTACATTTTTCTTCTTTCTGTTTTCCCTTTGGTTAACAATGACCATTTTCCACCTTAACTTTCTCTGCTCTATTACTAAGTTTTCTTTGGTTTTCCCTTAAATGTTCTGAGAGAGTTTTCAAATTTCTATAAATGTTTTTGTCCAAATGCTCAATGTTTTCAAACATACCCTCAGTTCCCATTTATTTTTTTCCCTGAAATCATCTGTCTTGTTGCTTTTCAACTCCCAGCTTCAATCTAAACTTACTTCTTTCTCAGTGGACTTCAGAATTATCTTTCAACCCTCATCTGATGAGATTCCCTCTGTCCTGGAGCCTAAGTCCCATTATATATCCTTTCTTTTGCTGAATATAAGAGCTAGCAGCTCCCTAGAAAAGAGTGCTTGTAGCCATATTTTATGCATCCTTTTATACATAGAAATTTATTAATTATACCCTGAATATTGCTGGTTGGTGGGGTGAACAATTCAAATTCAGAAATCATCTCCTGTCAGCATTTTGAAGGTGTAACTCTAGTCTCCTGGCACACAATGGCTGGAAGACTGAGGCCATTCTTACTCCTGACCCTTGGGAAATGTCACTACATTTCTGGTGCTGCCGTGGGGTATGACGAGGGGTCTTGGTGTGGGTTTTCTTCACCTAGTGACCTCTGTCAATCATACAGTCCATGTCCTTCTATCCTGGGAAATTGTCTGTCTAATTTATTTGATAATTCTCTATGCTTCATTTTATCAGTTCTCTCTCTATCTACATATATTTTTTAGTAAACTCAGGGTTACAGGATTTTTTTCAAATATCACAAATATTGTTTTAATAATTTATAACAAGATCTAAGCTTGTAACTTTGGCCAGACATAAATTGGCTTGGGTATTTGCACACACACAAATGAAATTTATATAGAGAGATAGTAAAAAAATAATAATAATAATTACTTCAATCATAAAAATTAGATTAGGAAGTTTTAATTTTTTTATTGTTGTTCTGTAGATAGGAATTTCTTGACTCTGTTTTTCAATCTCCACTCACCCCTCGCCTATTTTTTTGCCATCCTGCCTTTCAGGCGTTTTTTTTAAACTTTTTATCTTTTTTACCCCCTAATCCTAGTTATAGCATCCCGTTTTAATTCCATGGCTACAGTTTTTTTCTCTTAATTCTCTAAAACCATTAATAACAGATTTTATTTTTGAGATTTTATTCTGTTCTCTGTGTTGAATCAATCTTTCTTTCTTTTTTTCATTGAAGGCGCTTCTCAATTTTCCAGTAATCTTTGGCTATCAATTTGTATTGTAGAGTAAAGCATTATTGCTGATAGAATACCCAGATGCAGGGGAAGTTTTTCTGATTTGTGGCCTTCATAGAAAAGTGATTGGATGGCAAGTCAGATTCTTGGTATAAGTTCTTCAAATACTAATATTCTTTATTCTTTAAGGTTATTCTGTTTTGCCCAAGAAAATGTCTCTAGTCTGTTGCCTGGGAGTCTGTGGGTGGAATGGGTGGGTACTATATCTCACTCATTTACTCTGGGAACATTCTAGGGTAAAACAGTCAACTGAATTATGATTCACTTGGCATACTTTACTAAATGCCCATATTTTCTGCCTGGACCTCAACACAGCTCACTACCATAAATGCCAGATGAGCTACCTAATTCATGAGACCCAGTGCAAAAAAAATAGTGAAGCTCCTTGTTAAATATTATTAATTTTTTTAATATTACAACAGCAAAGTGTTAAACAAGCATGGGACCCTCTGAGCACAGGACTGTGTGTGATCACACAAGTTGTCCATCCATGAAGGTGGTCCAGAAAAACACATGCAGTCCTGCACTCTGCCTGGTTCAGTTTCGTCACAACAGAATAAACCACCTGCCTTCTGAGAGTTTGGAAAGGGGATAATCGTCAGGCTAACGGGCACAACTATGCAGATCCAAGGAATGAAGTATAAGCCAATGCACATGTTTTCCATGTTATACCTCACTCCCATTCCCTGTGATTCTTGGAAACTCTAAAAATCTAGGCTTTTCAAAGTTCTATGAAGAAGCCACCACTTTTCACAATTTCATAATTATTCTCCTCTATAGCCATGGTCTACGCTTAACAGTGAGTAACTTCTCTTCATCTCTCAATACTTTGATAACATCTCTTATCTGGTATTGTCTCCTCTTTCATTCTATTTCAGCTTTTGTACCAACAAAAGCTCTATTTTGTTAACTGTCTTATGGGGACATAGAAAATAGAATATATATAAACACATTTTGTTTTCCAAAACACCATATTTAACCAGAACTGTAATATTTAGCAATTTTCTTCTTTTATTTTATTTATATAAGATATCTCCTTTTATCCTCCAATTACTTAATATGTCTCCACCTTTGGCTAATAAAAAAAATAAATTTTGCTTTTAAGTTTTAACACATTTTTCTCTCAAACATCCCCTATTTCTAACTCCTCTTCCCAATCCTTAAATAAAAGGGCACATTTTCTAGAAAACAGAGTAAACTATATAGCATGCTTTTTGACCCAAATATTTCAAGACAGAATATGTCCTGTTCTAGCCAAATTGCTGGCTGAAGGTAATAAAATACTGAATGTTTAATTGCAAGCCATTACAAAACTAGTTGTTTTTTATCTACTAACATATAATCCGTAGTTAACTATTCTCCATTGGTCTCAGGACAAAACCCTCTAGTTTAATTAGAACTCTGAGGCACAGCCAAGAACTTGGTGACTTACACTCATTCCAACAGAACTAAAACTTGAAGGAGGTGGATGGCAGTAGAAAACCTTGAGTCTTAATGAAGAAAAGGATTATGTTGAGATTACCCTGTGTATGTACACACACGTGCAGCACCATTTCTAAAGGAAGTCTTGGTTCAGGCTGCCAACAGCGCTTCAGCTGTGCCTTACTGGGGCTTCACTTAAAATTAATATCAGTGTGCTGTGTCAGTATTCAATTGTCTAGAATAGCTAAGAGATAGTAAACTATCAAGAGAATTAATTGGATCAGATTCAACTTCTCAATGATCTCAGCCACCTTATAATCATAGAAGCCAAATATAACCCAGATCTCCCCACTGGTAGTCTATTGACTGTCTAATTAAGAAGCAAAACTGTCTAAGGTGATTTAATATCTAGCCTCATTCTACAGTTAGATGGATGTCTTGTCAAAAAATCTGATAAAATATTCACAACTACAACCTATTCAACCCAGATGCTACTCGGCCAAATTATGGAAAGGAGAGTAGAAAAAGACTTTATATGTATTTTTCTTGAGAACAGTTTTTATTTTTGTAAATGCTTCTCTGTCCTGTTTTATTTTCCTAGAATTATAGGAATGTCTTCAGTATACTTCTTAGAGTTGGGAAAATAAATGAGTATCTATGGCTAAATATGTCATTTTGTCAGATAATTATTTTGGAGGAAGGCAATTAAGATGTTCTACTTTTTGTATGACCCACTCTACCCTGGCCTTTAGAGAGAGGGAGGGAGACAGAGAGAGAGAGAGAGAAATGGGAGTCTGGGGCTAAAGACCTTATAAGCCCTGATCATAGAGAATTGAAGACTTTTAAGAGGTCTTTCTTCACATGTCCCTGCCAAAGGACCTCCTAAAGATTATTCAGCATAAAATGTAAGGTATCTTCTTTTATAAAGTTAAAGTCTCACTTCTTTTTTACATAACAATGGAAAATAATTCTAAACGTTTTGATTCAAGAAATTTAAGTTGGAAAGAGTTAAGAAGATGAACTCTCTTTATCTAGCTCCTCTACAGAGTGGGTTTCCATCGACAGTATTTGACTTCCTGTCCCCTAAAGCAGAGTAGACTTGTGATCATGTAGAAAGAATACCAAACTAGCTGGAAATTCTGGTCTCTAGTTCAGTTACGTGACCTACCACCTAGCTGTGTGCCCCGGGTGAATCCCTCAGATTCTTTGGATCTCAGTTAATTACTCTTTAAATTGAGAATAATGCCATCTGCTCATTTTCTTTTTTTTTTTTTAAGCAGGTCTCATCGTGCTTCCTCTGTGTCAGGCTGTCTGCTGCACACTTTATCTGATCTACTTGAAATTAGAACTATAATCTTATTTTAGCCCCTACAATAGTTCTACTATTAGTTGTGACATTGATATAAGGCTCAGAGAAGTTACTTGAAGACCACACAGTTCCTAAACAAGAGAATCAGGGTTCACAGTTAATCAGTGCAGTGACAATTTATAACCCTATGCCATGCTCCTTTAAATTACTGTAGAGAAACCATTCCACCTCTTGTTGACAGCAGGTCCCAATCTATGCAGTGGCACAACTAATAATGCTATTCACAGGATCGTAAAAGGGTTACCTAAGATAATACATGCATGGCAAAGAGACATGTGCCCATGTAAGTGATATTATTTTTACTGTAATTATGAATAGACTTGTCATTGTTAAACGTGTTTGACATCTCCAGTGCTTGTCACTAGGTTTCCTTTTCACCCATTAACTGGCTGGAAAGTTCTGAATTGGGGGGAATGCAGGTGTTGGTCATCATGTTCCTCAGAGGACTTGGAGGCACCCCCAGCCCCATTGCCCGCTGGGAGTTTCATCCACCCACCACTGCTAGATGAAGGCTGTGCACAGCACACTTCCCCAGGTCATATCAGCAATGGGAAGCCCTCCCCGTTAGCCAAAATTCTCAGTCTGACCCCAGAAAGCTATTAGACCACTGCAGCTGGATGTTCTTACCCCAGGTTTTAGGAAATCTCACAGACTGAACAGACTGCACGTTATTGGGGCCTCAAGAGGGAGAATAAGATTTGGGACAGCCTAAAGTCTGTGATCAATGTTAGCAAGTTTCTTTCTTTATCACGTGAGCATTGTTTTTCCCACTCAGATCCCCAGAGCAATAACATACTGCTTCTCAAAAAGCCAAAGGCAGTGAGACAATGGCAGGTGGAGAAAGGTGCTGGTAAGTACAAACCATTCTAACTTTCTGCAAACTCTTACAAGTATTGACTACATACTACAAACTGTAACTGGGTCATTTTGGATTGAGATGTATACATTTTCTCAGATTAGGACTTCGAGACCATATCCAAATCATGTTAGGGTTTTAAGTTGTTCTATTCCCCCCATCCCCCAATCCCCCATCCCCTATCCCATGACATCCCTTTCCATCCCCACCCCCACGGGCTCCCTTACCATTATCTGGAGCTCCAGTCTCATCCTATTTAAACGGGCAGCCTCATGCCCCTGGAAAGGCAGCGCATGCACTGAAGTTTGGTGTCTGCAGCACAGCCCTTAGGGGGTCTGTGAAGCTGTCAGCATTGATGTGCTTCAATGGTTTTCTCAGGAGAAGCGGCTCTGGTGAAATAGTCGCCTCTAGAACTGGTCAAATACTTGTTGTTGGTAACACCCCCCCCACCCCCGCAGGCACCGTGTGAGGTGGTGGTGGGGGGTGATCTCTGACAGATAAGTAAGGGCTTGAGTTAAAAGGGAGCTTCTTAAAATAAAAATGATTCATTTCATCTTTCTATTGTAAAGTGCCGCTCCGCAAAGGGCTCTTGGCACTTTGTCCTTTGCCTGGTAGGAACATTCCCCATAACGAACTCCCCACAGGAACCGAGGAAGTATGCCTGCCGGGCAGGGAGGGCTGCCCCTGTTTTCCGCAAGCAGAGCGACAAGTGCTGCTTGTTTATTTCTTATTACCGAGAGGCATGAAGGACTCGGTGGCAACAAAGACCCAGAAGAATTCTTGAGGAGAGGGGTAAAGCCCCAGAATGAACCTACTTCTATGGAAGGTTAAAGATGGCTTAGAAGGTGTTCCTTAGAAGAAAAGACAATAATCAGAGGATGCTGGAGCTTATTTTAATTTTGCTTAATATACACACACATGTATTTCTTACCAAAGTCAGTATTTTTCAGATTGGATTTGCAATAGATTGCATAAATACAACAGCATAGCACCAAAGCCTAAAAAGTGAAGATCAGAGGCTTGTGGAATGGAGCAGGGCACAGGGAACACACAACAATCTTAGAAGTGGCATTTAGAAGAAATCTTCCAAATGACATTATGGGTTCAGTTCAGGACAGGGCTGATTTTTGCCAGTAGCAATCACAGTGGAGAAGGCTTACAGTCATCTGTCTTTTAATTAGCAAAATATTTCACACTCCTCTTACACTCTAAGGTGGAATTTTGTAAGTGTCTAAAAGCGCCCAGGAAAATGGTTTTGTTTGGACTATTTTGAGTTCATTCGTGCAACAATGAACCTGCTTCAGAGAATTTAAAATGTATTTTCAAATCTATGATATAGGAGGAAAATAACTTCTTTTTCCTGCCTCTCTCTTCAGCAGGTCTGTGTATGCCAGAAACCAATTTTTAATATTATAGATGTGAATCAGTTATGCTTTTAAATTTGGGGACTTTCTATTATACGGAGATTATTTTGGATAAGCAAAATGACTACAGGTAGCAGTACTTGGTCTCAGCAGATTTTATAGACTAAAATAAATTAGGTTTATTTAATCAAATTGCTATTTTTTATTAAATATTTTTATTTATTGGAAAATGACAGCTAGGGCTAATCTGTAACACTTAAGGACTCTTGATAATCAAAACAACAAAACACTTTAAAATATCATTTGCTGGAAGATGATATTTTCAATGCATTTAAGATTTAGCAGCTCAGTTTCACTTCTGTTTGTCTAATTTAGGTCTTATCTGGGGCCTTCAATTTATCTTTCTCAATTTATAGAGCCATTTCTAACATTTTTATGCTGTGAGATTTCAACAAGAGGCCTGCATTTAAGAATCCGGTTTTCACTATACTGACACAGGCCTGAGGCAGGGTGAGCTGTGTTACCTTGCAGAGTAAGGTGAAAGACTTTGGAAGGGGGGCAGATGCACGGTGATGAATATGGGATTGCAGAAATTTTCATTACAAGGAGCACTACCCTGCTGCAAATGGAGCAATTGGCTTTAATTAATCTAAATAAACAGTGGCTTTGACAAACAAATAATAATCACCAAATTAAGCAGCTTTTTGTGGAGAAAATGTTGCAAAGTGGCAGCATTGCCTTTGGGGTTTTGAGGTATTATATTTAATAAGCTTCCCTTTGCATTTCTATGGGAAGGAGAGGTGATAGAGGAAGGGGGTGGGGGGAGTTGACTTACTTGAAATTGCAGGAATGTGAGAATGATCAAATTTGGGAGCTGAATGGGACTTTGGTAATCATTTACACCTTTTATTCTCATGTCTAAAGTAAAAAAAAAAAGAACTACAAAGATGGAAATAGAGATAGAGCAGGATTAAGACAGAGAGGATAAACTTGCCCAAGGTCTTATTTTATGTTTATAAGAATGATCACGGGCTATAGGGATGATATGGGGGAACTCTGTAATGTTCAGTGCATTCTATTTACAAAAAAAAATTGAGTTAGACTTTTAAAATAATAATAACAAGGTTTTAAAGTTCCAAATAACTGGAAATTGCACTAACTCATTTTATCCACAGTATCCCCAGAGATTTGAGATAATGAGGCATCATTTACTTAAGTCAGAAAATGAGAAAGATCATTATCAAATGCATTGTTGCAAAACATCTACAGCACCAACGTTAATCCCAGATCATTGTATTCTAGAACTGCTGTTCTGAAGGGGAGCATTATGTATACTTGGCCACCATTCCCTGTGTGTGGACTTCCAGTCGGTTTGCCTAGAATGGACTTTTAAGTAATAGCAGAATAAACAGTCAGCCTATTATGACCCCATTCACCACTGCTTTCTTTCTGACCTCCCATATAAAAGCAGGGTAGAAAGGGCCAGACTACTGTATCTCCTCCAGGACGGAGCTCCTTCAAGCCTGAGATGAGGCTTGTGAGAAAACACATTAAAAATTCTAACTGGCATTTTTCCACCCTCAGTCATGCCTCAAACTTCAGACTTATGTTTCACATTGAGTGGATTCATTGACACCTTTTGTTAAGCTATGGGCAAGTAGAAGGATAATGGTGAAAATCCTAAGTAGAAAGTAAGCTCTCTACAAACCCAAGAAGGATGTTCTCAGTGTGCCACAATCTGTGTCTGAATCTTTTCTTTCTCTTTTAATTGTTATTATTTATACATTTTATCAAGTGTTTCTTTCCTGAGACTAGCTGGACCTTGGTGTATCCCCAGGTATTTTAGTGGGGCTTATTGAAAATTTACCCTGTAGACAGGATGGGGATGTATTATTTGGGTGCCAGCTTGAAGCCAAAGCAAAAGGCTTCAGTGCTTCTTTTTCAATATTTCATTGTGTCGGGTGAAGTCATTCTATGTGGAAGTCATGCTTCAGTCCTGAAGATGCATATAAAATACAGAAGCAACTTTCACAAGCTGTTTGTTTTTCTTCTACAGTCACAGGAAGATAGATATAGACTGTTCTCTAAGGAGGAGCAATGGTGGGAGGGGGAGGGGTGTAGTATTAAGGTAGAAGCTAGTGGCCTGTAGGGAAGCACTAGGTGAAGAAGGCAACTTATATGAGCATCTTTGGATTCTTCCCTCTTATTCATGAATACCCTCATCCCACCCTACCTCCCACATCAATGTATGCTCACTGGCAATTTATTCTACTCAACATTCACAACATGTGTGTGCACACTTCACCCATGTCATTCACATATCAAAGGGGCTAGTTATACATAACTTACTCGAAACCAAAATTTACTCTCCCTCATTTCTATGAAATTATCCTTTTATTTCCTGGGTAATATAGTAATGAATAGCTAATAAAATAGAGTTCTTTCACGTGTGTTGATAAATGCTATAAAATATTATGAGGCCTGTGTAAGATTATTCACTAACATTCATTCTGTGTCCTAACATTCATTCTATGTCACCAGTCCTAGGAACTGTTGGTTCATTAAGTTTTGGGGAAGCATCTAGAGAAAAAATATTTACTTAAAATCAAGATTCAGAAGGCCAGTCTTTCTCTTTAGTACTCTGGCTGAAGTGTGCTGCGCCTAGTGCCAGCAGTGGGGCAAGACCGCTTGCCATTCTCTATCTCCCATGCTTTGCTCAGTAAAGCATCCCTGGGGAGAGTCTAATATGTGTGCTGATAGGATGCAAAGCTTCTATCTGATTGTCAGATTAGACCCTTGGAGGTGGTGTGTGTGATTGTGGGGTGTGTGTGTGTGTGTGTGTGTTAAACTCTTTCCCACTGTAGAAAAACAGGGAGAATTTCCTCCAGGAAAGTTTCCATGGAGGCTTAACCAAGAAGATTATGATGGACAGAATCCCCCCACCTCCAAAGATGATTCTTTACCATGGATTTTCAATTGGTTTGAAAAATGACATGAGGAAGTACTTTATATATTTTTTTTTCCTCCCCATAAACTACAAAATGCAGGACGTGGGCTGAGTAAATTGACTCCACAAGAGGGAAGGGAGAGTAGTTAAAAAGAATTCTACTTTGCATTTCTTTCACCTCTACTGTGTATGAGGCACTTGTATCTACTTCTCATATGAAGCGTATAAAACGAGCACAATTATGCAAAGCTGGCTCAGCCTGGTTCTTTGGCTCATGTTTTCCTCTCTGGAAAGCACCTTTAAAAATTTACAAAAAACATCAGAGAAACAGGATTTTTCAGTAAAAGGCTTCACAAATATTAATGCCACTTGAGTAAAAAATTGTTTTCTTTTACAACAAAATGTCGATTTAGAATGAATATGAATATCTATATGAGAAACAGATGAAAACTCAAACATGAATTTCCTAATCCTTGAATTGCCCAGCGTGGAATGGGGCAGTGTTGAAAAACAGATGACCACTGCACCAGGATTCTCTAAAAGAAATTCCTGTGTCTGTACTTGAGAAGTTGGACTTATTGTTGTTAGGGAACCTTTGAGCTGTAAAGTTACATGATTCTGCTATATGGAAATGGTGTTTCCCAAGCTTTGTGGATTTTATCTGACTGCTCTACACCCTTCAAGCTAATGCCGGATTTACTCTGAGTGCATTAAATAGCTTGTATGTTGCAAATGCTATGCCTGCTATCTTGAACTGAAACAGCCATTAATCTATAGTTTAGACTTTGAGTATGTTTGTAAGGAGCATTAGAAAAAGCCCTTAGGAACCATCTAGAATGGACTGCTATGGTCATAGTGGTTATATGACAACTGTGTCTTGAAGTTAGAACTTTAGTCAATAAAAGGAACACTACTGAAAAATCGAAAGTAACACCTATACAAAAATCAGAATTTTTAAGTCCTTAACATGCAATATTACACATAACCACTAACAGATTATTAATATTGATAAGTGAGGTCTATCTTTAATAACAGAAATCTTGGATTTAGTGTAGTTTGGTTCAATGTCACAAAAACAGACATTTGAACAAAACAAAGTCTTTTATCCAAGAATCATGAGCTAACCCTACCTTAGAGGTTTATCTAGAACTTGTAATGGCCATAGAGATCATTATTTTGTCTACCTCCTTTTATACCACCTGTACACATATTTATGAGCATATTATGTATTGCATATTATATATATATATTCCCAATTTCTATTTTGCATGGCATTTTATTGTATTCCTCTAATTACATTATTTAAAATGCTATGAAGCTATGGCAACTCTCTTAGTCAACTCAGACCGCTATAGCAGCACCATTGGCTTGTTGGCTTAAACAACAAGCAGTTGTTTCTTGCTGTTCTAAAAGCTGGGAAGTCCAAGAATAAGGTGTTGGCCGATTCAATTCATGGTAGCAGCTCTCTTTCTGGTCTGCAGACAACCACCTTCTCACTGTGTGCTAACATGGCCTTACTTCAGTGTAGGCATATGGGGGAGACAGAGTAAGCAAACTCTCTGATATCTCTTCTTACAGGGGCACTAATATCATCATGATGGTCCCACCTTCATGATTTCATCCAAATGTAACATATCACCATATTTTGCCATTTATGATATGCACTCATGTTTTTGGCCCAAACTTTTAGGAAAAGAATCTTTTGTTTTAATTTTTAATTCAATCTTTCTTACTTATATTTAGAAACAAAACCAATTATCATATTCCAGGGTATTATTTTGCATATAGATATTATTATTGCTTTCTAGAGTTATACTTTTAACACACAAGCATAAATAACAGAACTAAAAACATTTATACAGAAATGGAATTGGTACTGTCCATGCATAATGCACATCCTTATTTTTCCCTCAAAACTTTGGGCAAGAAAGTAGGCATTATACATGGCAAATATGGTAATATATTAGTCAGGGTTCCCCAGAGAAACAGAACCAATAAGATGGATGGATAGATAGATAGCTACATACATACATACATACATGCATATATATATACATGTATACATAGACAGATATGAGAGGGACCCCAAAAAACCTGGAAGCATCTTCTGGAGAGGGCACCCCTTCCAGTACAGGCTTCCCCGGCTAGGTGAGTGTTCTACGAGCCCATCTGTATCAGTGGACTAGCTGGCATTGTTGTGAGAGGCCACATTCAGCTTTGGTGAAATTTTTTTTGAAGACTCTTTCAGTGTGTTTGCTCTTTTCATGATGGGTGATTTCTGAGTGCACCTGCCCACAGCATGCTGAGTGTTTAACAGTTTTTGACCAAAAAGGGCATGACCTCCACCCCCATACCCCACTCCTCCTATTCACCAAATCTTGCCCCAAGCAACTTTTTTTGTTGTTTTTCCAGAAGAATAAAGTCCTTTAAGGGAAACATTCTGCCAATGTGGAAGACATGAAAAAATGGCAGAAACACTAAAAGGCATCAAAATTAACGGGTTCAAAAACTGTTGTGAGCAGAGGGAAAAGTCTCAATAGGTACATTGTATCAAATGGAGAATACTTTGAAGGTGACAAGTTTAAACATATAAGAATAAATACGCTGTTTTTAATAAATAAATTCTGTTTTTTGGGCGGTCCCCATCGTAAGTAGATCAGTTGATCAATCAATAGATATAGATACATAGATATTATATATTAACATTTACATATATACACATTATAAGGTTTGACCCGTAATTATGGAGTGTAAGAAGTTTCAAGTCTGCTATATGCAAGCTGGAGACCTAGAAAAGCCAGTGGCACAGTGGTAAGGCCTGAGAGCCAGAGAACCAATGGTGAAGATTCCAGTCCTGGTCTGAAGGACCTGAGAATCAGAAGCACAGAGGGCAGGAAAAAATGGATGTCTCAGCTCAGTCATGCAAAGTGCCTTTTTGACCTTCCTCCGACTTTTTGTTCCATTCAGACCCTCGATGCCTTAGATGATCCCCACCTACTTTGAGAAGAACCATCAATCTGTTCCACTCAGTCCACCAATTCAAATGCCGATCTCTTCTAAAAACACCCTCACAGACGCCCGGAAACTATGTCCGACCACCCATCTGGGCATCTCATGGCCCAATCAAATTAACACACAAAATTAACGATCACACCTAATTACCTCTGAAAGATACCATCTCCAAATACCAGCACATTAAGGGTTAAGGGTTCAACATATAAATCTAGGAAGAAGCAGTTCAGTTTATAACAGCAACATTTTAAGATGTAAAATTCAACTTTCTTCCCATTGTCCTTCCTCAGTAAATTAATTGCCTGTGATAGAAGACAGTCCTGATTTGGGAAGAGCTAGACAATGTGTTCTATCAGGTCTCTTTCAATTCTCAAATGTTGTGATTCCATCAAGTTACTTCTTTATAGTCAGCACTTTTGGAAATTTATCTTTTTGAGCAGTAGGTGGTTATAACTCTAGACTCTTTCCTTAATATGAACTTGATGCAGTAATGGGCATCTTGGAAGCCTTTCTGACATATTTTATATCAGAATGATGCCTGTGTGGGTACATATTCCTGCGTACGTATATGGGCATGCCCTCTCTTTTATGTGGTCACAAGGTGATCCACCAGGAACCCCTAATTATTGGTAAAAATAGAAAACTTGTTATTTTTGCCTAGTTGGTGTATCCTTATTTTATGAATCAATTTTATGGAGTTGTTTTTACGGGCTCCCTGGTCTCACTTAAATATAGCCTTAAGGAACCTTAGCTTTTTGATAATAGAAGTGACTATAGAAACATAGCACAGGTTAGGCTATCTTTGGAGAATATACGAAATAAAGATTTTTTCTTAAACTTCTATTGTAAGTCAGTGAACACAGTCAGGTTTAATTAGAGAAATTAGATTTACATATATCCCTTCAGGAGTACAGCTGCTGCCAAAGGTGAAATATGCCCGGGTCAGTAAGGTAATGGTTACAGACAATTCGAGCAATATCAAAAGCTTGTTGTGCTTTTCAAAGTCTTCAGAATGGTTTAACATCAACTTAATAGAAGCCTGTTCAGAGACTCAGATTCTGGAGGTAGACAGGAGCGGTTTGAATTCCATGGGTGTGTGACTTTGGGTACATTTCTTAACTTCTTTAAGTTTCATCATCCTTTTCTACAAACAAATATCGGTACCTTCTAGTTGTATCACCCACAAACCTTAGGGGTTTTTTTGTTGTTGTTGTTAGATAAAAGTAAGCCTCTAAGAAATTTGGTATAGCTGTGGGTTAGGGATTCAGCTGGCCTGAATTAATAATTCTGTGTAAATTAGAAACGGGATGGACTACATCAAAAAGCACACTCTTGGAACTTCCGCAGTCCTGTCTGGCTCAGGGCTTTAGGGACAACAGAGGCAAGTCTAGGTTCAGCTTCCACATGCTCCCTTGGCTCAAGGCCCATGAGCAATACACAAACTACAGAAATAAATATGGTGGCCTTCTGCAGGGTTACAGTCTCATGACTGGGCCATAATGAAGCAAATCCAAAGGAAATTCTACTACTTATAGTGACACATACTAAGTATTCCACAGAAAGTGGACAAAACAGTGGTTCTATAAACTTACAGTCCACCCTTCTCTCCTTTTAGATGTTCAAACGCTACCTTGAATCAAATGTTCCTGCAAGTCAGATAAAACAACATTTCAGAGGGAGGATAGTGTTTTCCTAATAACTGCCAACTGGAAGATAGAAATTCCCCAAACCAGTGGTATAAATTTCAGGATTCAGTCTCAGGTGCTAACCCCTGGAAAAGAGCAGGGCCCACTAGGTTCTCACATCCACCTTTGGAAGACAAGGGAGAATCTTTAAATGTTAGCTGTTGTTTATTCTGCAATCTTTACTGGCATCAGTGAGTGCCCATGCCTAACATTTGTCATGTTATTTAACAAGCTTGTAATACCATTTAGAAATGGACTTCAGAGCTCATTAGTGAAGCATTTGTTTTCTACTGGGATCTGAATAACAAAAATCCTTGGAGCCTTGTCTCTGAAATAAGAGCTTCCTGATTAGGTGGCTAGCTCAGCTCCGAGAGTATGAATCCTGTTGAAATCAACTAAATCTAAGTTGCTGCTTAAGAAACACTATGCAGACATAATATCAAAAAAATACTTAAATACATAATATTATGTTGTCACACTCAGGAAAGACAAGCTACAGACAAAGAAAAGCATGCTCCTCATAGTGTTCTAGAGGGAGAACTTGATGATAAAATGTATGCAAACATTTACCATGGCAGCTTATAGTAAAAATAAAACTCAACCTGGAGGGTTTTTCATATTTCACTGAATAGAAGATACATATTTTAAAGTGCTATATTATTTTATTTATTTCAGGAAGAAAACCCAAGCTCCCCAGGATGGAGAGGTTAGTAGGAAACAATTCATGTTTAATCCATGATACCAAAAGGCCTTATGCTCCCTGAAAGGGTAAACTAGAAATCCACCCGCCATACAGAAAGAGACCACAAGGAAACATGCATGTTGCAAACTTGACACCAAGTAGGAGAATGGGAAAGAAAAATCTCCCCTGAATATTATTTACCGTGTACATAGTCATGTAAGTTTCAAGTCTGAAGGAGGAGGACCAGTGCAGTCCCAAGCTTTTAGTTTAGAGTGATCTCTCAGGTCCGTAGTGTTCCCAGGTGACTAACAAAAGCCAATGTAAATCCACCCTAAGAAAACCCAATTGCGAGACTCTGTTAACTTTAAGGCACAGACAACTTTCAAAGACATTAACATATAAAAAATATGTGCATATTACAGCCAATGAAAATGTGGGTAATTTATTACTTTGTTTACTTACTTACGTTAAAGAGTCCCTAGACAATGGCTTTCTTTTACAATAGGCATTGCAATGCTATAGAACAGTTTGGTATTTTCTGAGCATGGTTAAATAAGAATGATTAACTATGTCTATTTATAGTGCCAAAGGAACTGTGGACAGAGATAATTTCAAAGCTGTATTCTAATATCTCCCTGGCATTGAATTCACCTGGCTCAGAGATTTCCCTTTGGTTGAACGAAAGGCTTTCCTTTTGTTGACTTGTCATCAATCTTCTCTAATGGAAAAGAAACCCTTCAGAAAGCAGAATTCTGGGAAGCCTCTTTTATAATATTAAGTTCTTTCAGGTTCATCCTTTGATTCTCAGTAGATCTCGAGCAGCTGTTTCTGTGCCTCAAAGTGCGGTTGTTGGAATTTTGACGTGATTAAGCTGTCACTCGAAATGTTTGTTTTTATCATCTATCCAACATTAAAAAGCCGCATGCCACGGCTCTGCTGTCAAGAAGGTTCGGAGGGACAGGAGGGGCAGATGGAGTTTTTACATCTTGGATGTTCATCTCTAAGCCCCTCTGAGGTGTCCTCCTCTGGAAATGAACAGGGGCTAGCTGTGGGAAACCCAGATCCTCAGGTAAACCCTGGGACATGTGCAGAGAACACGGAAGAGATTGTTTGAGTTGGGAGAGAGTTTGAACCGGTAGGCTTTCAACCTCACGTTTGAATAATATCAAAGTGCTTTTTGTTATAGTTTTTATTTCCTGATAATTTTAGACTCAGAGAAAGTTGCGGAGATCACACAGAGTCTCTGTTAACTCTTCACCCAGTTTCCCCTCATGTTAACATCTTATGTTGCCATGGTATACATGTCAAAACTATGAAACCAACATTGATATACCCAAAGGCTTTTAAAATAGTAAGTAGTCTTAAAAAGGCTTTTTAAAATGCCCTGTGAAGCTCTAAATGTTATGTGAATGTTCATGAAATTATATATAAAATAACCAAGCTTTGTAAGAAAATAAAGCTGAATTTATTTTTCACTTTGTTTATGCCATCTCTACCCCAATTTAAGGCCCAATGTAAGATTTAGTTCTTCCATGTTCTGCCCCCACTGCTATGGACTTCTTCACCCCCAAACACTATGTATACTGGGTGTTGCATAAATTCATACCCAGTCATATTTCTGATCTGTTTTAATAAGTTTTCATTCATCAATATACTATAAAGTTAGCCCTGGCTGGTGTGGCTCAGTGGATTGAGAAAGCAAAGGGTCACTGGTTCAATTCCCAGTCAGGGCACAGGCCTGGATTACAGGCCAGGTCCCCAATGGGGGTTGTGTAAGAGGCAACTACACACTGATGTTTCTTTCCCTCTCTTTCACTCCCTTCCCCTCTGTCTAAAAATAAATAAAAATATTTTTAAAAAATATACAATAAAGTTCGAGTTTGGAGTACAAGAGACTGGGATTTATATTCTGATTCTTCCACTTTCCATAGCTGTGTGATCTTGAACAAGTAGGAGCAGTATTACTACCATCTGTTTGATAAGAGATGTGAATATTAAATAAGTTATTTTACATAAAGCACTTCTCATAGTAGTAGGACAATAAATACTGCCTATAACTACTCATATTGGGACTGCTACACAGAACGGGGCTCATGAGTCAAAATTGTCCCACTGCTCACTTTGCTATAATCCATGAGTTGAGAACGGTTGCTACATTTTTAAATACTTGGAATTTTTTTTAAAAAGCCTATTTTGTGACATGTGAAAATTATATGATATTCAAATTCAGAGTCTGCACGTGATTTTAGTTCAATTAGCCAACATTCATTGGTTAGGAGCTGTTTATGGCTGTCAGTGGCCAAGGTGAACAGTCGTAACGGAAACCACATGGCCCACAAAGCTCGAAATAGTTGCTATCTGGCTCTTTACAGAAAGTGTCTGCCAACCCTTGTTCTTGAAGCTTTGTTTACTGTTGTTTTGTTTGTTTGTTTAGCTATGGGCATTACCTAAAGAACTTACTGTTGTTCCATGTAAATGTGGATAATAATAAATCATAACCATCTTGTAGAATTGGTGAGGATTAAATGAGAATGCATGTGAAGTGAGTATCAATGTTTCAGTCACAAAGTGCTCAATAAAGAGTGTGTTTTGCTCTAAGCTTTATTGTCTGAATTTATTAGATAACAGAAATCCCTTATCAGAGAGTTCAAACCTCAGTTTTCTCTTAAGAAGAACTCCACAGTGTAGCAAATGCCAGATAGTCAGGTTTCGGTATGTATGCAAATGTTACAGACACTGAAAAGCTGATGGAATATAGGTTCTAGTATAGTGCTGAGCACAAGGTACTTTCTCAATTATTACCCATTCATTAATTCACTCTCATTCTCAAGTGGCTCATCAGGGACTATTTGGTAGAAAATAATTGCTTCTTATATTAACTGAAGTTAGTATGGTTTTCTTGTTTTATCCTCATCACACACCCAAGACACTTACATCCATTGAATTATGAGATTTGCAAAATTAATAGTGTTTCTTTATGTGGAAATATGTATTGCATACAATACCAGCTGAGTGCTATATGCAGAGGATAAAATAATGAGCCAAACCAGATATCATGGGCCTCCCAGTCTCGTTGGGAAACAAGCACTATTTTTTTTTCTAAGAAATTATTTTTAATTGAGATATAATTGACATACAAATGTTGTAAGTTTGAGGTGTACACTGTCTTGGCTTGATGTATTTTTATATAGTGCAATATGAGTACTACAGTGACCACAAACACCTTTATCACAGCAGATCATTAAATTTTTTTTTGTAAAAGAGGCATTATTGCTATGTTACATATGGACATGCTGTCTATTCCCTGTGTTTAATGCTGCAAAAGAGAATTGCAGGGAGTTACAAAATCCTGTGAGTCAGTCAAGGATGTGAATGAAGGGTGGGTTGGTTGATTAGGATGCAGGAAGGAAGATTTAGAGTAGAAAGAGCATTATACATAGAGGCCCTGAGGCAGGAGGGAGGAAAAAGAACATGAAAGATACCAGGCTGGGAAGACTAAAGCTACTTAAGGGTGGTGTTGGTCATAGATGGGACTGAACTTGTAGTTAGGGACTGGACCAAAGAGGACCTTGACCAAATCTTCAATTGTTCTTTTTTAATCATAAGAGCAATGGATGTCAAGGCACAGTTACACATCACTCAGGGTGTCTCTGATCTAAAGTGAGAGGACTCATTTATTTAATAAATATTTGATAAATACTTACTATGTGTCAAGCATGGCTCTAGGCACTGAAGATATAGCAGTGAAAGAAAAAAAATCCTTGTGCTCAAGGAGCTTAAACTCTAGCAGAGCCCTACACAAGACTTAGGAGATTATGATACAGAACAATAATCATCATTGTTTTTATTCATTAGTCTCCTTCCCCCACCCCCACATTATTACACAGGAGTCCTTTTGACATTTTTTACCTAACTGACCCTCCATGAAACTTTAATATGACAGATATGCTGTACATCTGTCAGGTACTGTATGCATTATTTGTATTTTTATACATAAGATGAATAAGGCATTTGCTCTCAACAATCAATGTTCACCCCGCTGGGGGCATGCTCCTTGCCTTGAATACATACTATTCATGAATGGACGTCTAATCTAAAAATAAATTTCTATTTAGGAACAGCCAGCCAGATCTTTTCTATGAAGTGACTGGGTAAATACGAATTCTGCACATCTGTCACTGTCTTGATTAAAATGATAAATTAGTAATGTTTGTGTTAGCTCACTGCCATCACCAATTGGTTTTCCTGACCTATTTCTATATTCTACCTATGTCTAGTAGCCGCAATGTCACTTTATACTTTCTCACCATTCTTACTTCCTTACTGAAACAAAATATCTTCACTGTTAGCTATATTTACTTGAAGACCTAATTTCCAATCAACCTTTATTAGAATAAGTTTATAAGTTTTAGTGATTCCATAAGCAATCTTATGGCAAAAGTTTAACTCTATGCCTAAAAATGGCCATTCATTGCATTTAGTTCATTATTGCTAAAGAAAATAACATAAAAATATCACGACTGTGGGTGGCTTAACTTATGAAAAGTTCAGGAATGGAGGTAGTTCATTTGTATACAAATATGATAGTCACTGTACATATTTCAGTGAGGAGTCAGTAAATGGCTTCATTAAATACGAGATAATTGAGAAAACAAAAAAAGAGGGCGTGAAGTCTAAATTGTTTTGCACTCTCCATAGAGATGCTGAACAAATCACATTTTAGGCTGCCAGTTTTTAGTCCTGTAAAATGCATTACAAAGTGCTAGTCATATATCTTAGATGTTGTTTTCTCCATGTAGAATTAAATTCCAGATTGGCTTTGATCTCACTCCTGTATTTACATCTTGCTCCTTTGTTTGAACTGTCTTTTTGTATTTACAGTATGCAGAGAAAAAAGCAGGTTTAAGTCCAATTACCATAATATCTGCTTGACTTATGTGCATTTAAATCTTGCTCTGGTGACAGGAGACTTTTCTTTCAAAACTCCTCAGTAAATCCTTATAGATCTGATGAATAATTTGGTTCTCAGTCCATCCCTTCTTTGCACAAAATGCTAGGTGTCTGGGTATCACTGTTTGAGGAGCAGGTGTTGCCTCTGGAAGACAAGCCAACACCAGAAACATCCCTTGGCTGTGCCGACTTTGGGCCACACCAAACTTCTATCAGTGGTTCTCTTTTCTTCTGAAAACCATCCCAAACTCTCAACTGCTGAATCCAGCACAAATGTTTTAGCTTGAAATTACTTCAGGTCTTTCATAAAGTGGCCCTCAACTTGTACTGACTACTCTCCTGTTGCCCTCAAATCAAATTTTTGGCCTCAGTGGGATCCTTCTCTGCTTCACATTCTTGCTATTGTTTGTCCTGAGTTTCCTACTCGAATCACCATCTGTATATCCCCATGAAAATCCTCCTTATCATTCAGTCCTGGCTCAAATTTAAATCTCCCTTGGCCATGTCAGCTCATATCCATCCATCTCTTCTCTAAACTCTTATGGAAATTTATTGCTATTCACTTATTTTGACGAAAGTCCTCACACACAGAATCATCTCTCTCACTTTTCTCATATACTCACTCCATCACCAAGACCTGAATATTTTCTTCAAAATACATCCAAAACCATCTCCTTCTCCTCACATCCACTCCCACCACCTTTGTCAGCACCATTTTTCACTGTGGCATTATCCTTCCAACTGATGCTCCTGCTTTCATTATTATTTTCCCCTCACCTCATTTGACTCCCCCTCCTCCACGGGTTAATCCTTCACACTGCAGCCAGAAGGATCTCTCTGCAACCTATAGTGATGCTCGTCAAGGGAGGAAACAAAGCCCAGGACAAACCTCTAAAAATGTGCCAGCCAAGTGGAGGTAAGACAGGATGAGTGAAGGTAAGGTAACCTGCACAGAATCCTGGAACTGAAAAAGGTATTAGGCAGAAATTAAGAAAATATGAACTATGGACTTTAGTTAATAATAATGTATAGATGTGTACACAATGTGTCATAATAATGTAAACATGTACACACAATGTGTATCAATGTCAGTTTATTATTTGTGACAAATGTACCGTACTAACATAAGATGTTAAGGATAGAGAAACTGTCTGTGGAGGTGTATGGGAACTCATTACAATTTGTAGTGTTTTTAGAAATCTAAAACTGTGCTAAAATAAAAATTATGTGTTTTTTAAAAGTCAGAAAAATCCTCTGATGCCATGTTTAGTTCTTCGACTTTGAGTTGTGAAAACAAAGACGCTGAAGAGTTTGGGAGGCTTGGGGGGTCCAACAGCCATTGAGAAGCTGAACTGTGACTTTAGAGTCCAATCTCACTGCATCTTAATGTTGATGTACGAGCTGTTTTCCCAAGAAGAATCCCCCTTGAGAACTGTCAGGTTTTAACAGAATTTGCTGGAGTTCCTCATTGATGAGCTCATTTCCCTGTACGCTGTCCCTAGTGTTTTAGGTAGAAAAACATACACTGAACCTTGGGAATAGATGCTGGGAAACTCTAGGAAAGCCCAGCTGGAGTAATTTGTAAAAGAACTAAACATCAACAATTGCAAAGCTCAGAGCATTTAAAGCGTACCTCCTGCTATTAGCTCTCTGATAAGGCCGTAAAATCCATGAGGACCCTGAAAATGTGGACTGTGACTTATAACCCTGGTAGTACCCACAACACTTACTACATATCAGAGTACTTAAAATGTTCATTGATTGAATATATCCATCCCAAACACCATAATGGGTGAGTCAAATACTAAAAGATACACCAAGAGAAAACACAGACTAAAGATATTTTTTTACTGGAGGTACCTCATACTTAGATATCATTGTCTTCTCCCTTCTCATATACTGGGGCAGTTGGCTGCCGCATTACAAACAGAATCTACGTATAATTTTTCACAAAACACTGCCTTTCTATTTTTTTATTCTGTAAAGAGCCAGGAAATCAATTTTATTCCATGCCTTGGAGCATCAAGCTTCCTGCTGGGACATCGCCTGCCTGAAGTGGCTGCCCTCTGATGTCCCCCAGGCCACTCCTGTAAAAAGGTGTAACTTTTCCCACAGATTCTATCAATAATCATTTTCAGACTGCCCCTTCTGTGCCAGGCTTCCCCTTAGGTCCTAGAAATACAATGATGAAACACAACTTCTCCTTCACAGAAGGTAGCTTTCGGCAAGAAGAAAAGCTGGTCCACCAATGATACCCAAATAATGAGATGAGTATCATTATGACAAATGCAATGGGGAGTGGTTTCTAGAGAGCTTTGAGGGGGCTATAGCTAGGCTAGGGAGCATACTAAATAAAAACCTTTCTCTTCTGTGCCTGAGATTAAATTTAATTGAGAGATGTAAGCATCTGAAAGATGAGAAACTTTTAAAACTTGTATGTAATTAAAAACTCCTAAAATGGCAGGCCTAAACATTATGTTTACAGCTCAGTGTGTCAGTGGAGAGACTGAGCAGGTATGTGGCAGCTGCAGAGAAGTAAATCCCAAAAAGGCAGGAGAAAAAAATAATTGAGCCACATGTACCCAGTTTCTTCTCTCAACTTCTCCAATCAGATGAGCACAGGCATCTCTCCTAGGACCGGATAAGTGAGGCACAGAGAGGATAAGAACACCATTCTAGAGAATAAAAAAGCAGGAGAAGACAGGGAAGAAAATAATATCCCCTGGAGAAAGTCATAGTTATGTTGTGCTATGAAGGATAAAGGGTAGTCTGAGGGGCAAATGGGCACTAAGACCAGACCACAGAATGTTTCTAAGGTCCCGATAAGAATGTCTCCCCTTGCGTCCTAAATGTAACTATAACTATAACTATAACTTGGAAACAGGTGTACATCTATCAAATTTGCATGTAAAAAGTAGGTCATTGGCAAGAGAATAGAAAATTTGTTTTTTTTCTGTGGTCCAGTGAGAAATAATAGAGATTTATATCAAAATGATGATTGTGAAGATCAAAAAAAAATTTGTCACATTTAAAAGTGATTTGTGGGGGGAATTAAAAGATTAGTTTATTGAATTGAGCAGTGCAGTGAGGTCAAGGGAAGTACTTAGGATGACGCCCAGGATTCTAGTCTAAGCAACATGGTGAAAGGTGGCCCCATGTACCAAGCCATTGGCTAAAGGAGAGAAGGAGGAGAGGAGGGCTCAGATGCCTAAGGGGAGAAGACATGGTGCGGTCATTGAGGGGAAGTACAGGAGACAGAGAGACAGCCACAGAAACACCGAAGTTTCATGTCCAATAGCTGATTCCAATTAAACGTTGCAACCAAAAGAATAATTTTATAAACTCCCTTTGTAAATCCAACACTTACTTTTTAAAATAATTTTTGTTATATTTTTTCCATTATCATTTAGTCCCCTTATACCTCTTTCCCCACAGCAATCACCACACAGTAGTCCATGTCCATGAGTCCTTTTTCTTTTCTGCTGGATCCTTCCACCCCCTAAACTTATCCCCCCACTGAGCTGTCATTCTGCTCTCTATCTATGAGTCTGTCTCTATTTTGCATGTTAGTTCAGTTTGTTCATTAGATTCTACATATGAGCGAAATGATGTGGTATTTGTCTTTCTCCGATGGGCTTATCTCACTTAGCATAATGTTCTCTAGCCCATCCTGGAGATAGCATTTTACCCATGCTATCGCAAAGGGTAAAATTTTCTTCTTTTTTTACAGCTAAGTAGTATTCAATTGTGTAAACATCCCATAGATGTTTTATCAACTCATCTACTGGACACATGGCTTGCTTCCATATCTTGGTGGTTGTAAATAATGCTTCAGTGAACATAAGGGTGCTTATATTCCTTTGAATTAATGTTTTGAGTTCCTTCAGATATAGTCCCAGAAGTGGGATTGGTGGGTCAAAAGGCTGATCCATTTTTAATTTTTGAGGAATCTCCATACTGCTTTCCATAGTGGCTGCACCAGTCTGCATTCCCAACAACAGTACACCAGGGTTCCCCTTTCTCCACATCCTTCCCAGCACTTATTGGACAAACCTATGTTACAAATATAGTTTATCTTAACTTTGTGAGTTAGTGACACAGAAACTTGTTGTAGAAGAGGGATCATTACAAAAAATAGAAGTGAGTTATTAAGTAGAACCTGAGTATCTCTAGATAACCTAGTTACCTTTTCAGGTAAATGACATTAGAGGGATATAAATGATGCCTTATAATTATAAAATCAAAATAAAAGAAAACCAAACATGTGCAGGAAGAGATCTGACTGTCATGAAATAGTATAGGTACTTTCTTTGGGAATCCAAGACAAGGTGCCGGAAAAGAAGCTTCCTTGGGTCTTTCCTCATTTGCCCTCTCTAGCATTCTCCCTTTTCCTCTGGGGAATTTTCCTATTCTATCCTTCACTTTCAGTGGTGGCTACAGCCCAGGTAGCCGTGTTGGTTTGAAAGCAATGACTGCAGTTTTTCACCACTGACATGGACTTTGCCTAAATACCCAAATCTGTAAAACAGACTTGGCCTCAAATCCTCATAATAGCATTGAACAACATGACCTTGCATGCTTCTGAATCACGCATCCAAAAGAGAATAAATTGTTTTAGTACCAAGAGCGTGGGAAAGGGAAGGGAGAAAAGGAGACATTAAACAGAAGGCCAAAAAAAGGTCCTTTGAAGCAGTTCCTGCTGACACCCTGGGCAAGATGTTCCTTGTGTAAAATAGATCACAAAATGCATTAAGAGATATTATGCTGTACATTTCAATTAGCATCACCAGTATCCCTTTGCTGGCTCACTGTCCAAAAAATCAATTTTACTGCTTCCAGAACTTTCAACAAACTCATATAATTCTTCAAGCAGATGTATAAGGCATTAAAAACCACAATAACATTATTTCAAAGCCATAATTAAAAAGTTTGGTCCTAGTTGCCGGCCTACCATTGATTTCTAAGAAAAACATACTTCAGTCCTGACGTAAGCTCTAATAAATTGCCAGCTTTGAGAAAAATAGGTTTAGCTTGCCATAAAGAATAAAACAGGGTCTTATTGTGGGAAAAGGGGAAGACTAAATGATTGTAAATTTGTATTGCATTTTTATAACCACTTAGATTTGAAGTCAAATATAATTTGAAATTTTATTGATATTTTTGGTGTTTAAAGCTGACAAGAAGTACATTAAATTTTACCATGTAAATCTGATATGACAATAAAAAGCCTGTCATACTTCTCATTGGATTGTTGGAGTAAAATGAAATAAGAAGTATTATCAAGTAAATGAATTTTTTTCCTTCTCTAAACCTTAAAAAAAAAAAACAAGGAGTTAAGGTGTCCTTATTTCTATAGAATTAGACTTTTCCTCCTCATCCAACACCAGTAACTAGGTCCTAAGATATGCTTTAGGCCTTGTATGCTATCAATATAATAATAATAATAATAATAATAATAAAGGATTAAATCAATCTATACTATTTTTCAAGGGCTGCTGTAGTATAGTACTATAAACTGGGTGTTTTAAAACAACAGAAACTTATGGTCTTAACAGTTCAGAGACTAGAAATCTAAACTCTAGGCCTTGGCATGGCCATACTCCCTCTGAGACCTGAAGAGACCCTTCCAAGCTTCTGATGGTTCATCAGCCATCTTTGGAGTTCCTTGGCTTGCAGCCACATATCTCCAGTCTTTGCCTTGATTGTCACAGGGCTTTCTCCCAGTGTGTGTCCGTCTTTACATGGGCATCTTTGTACCACACCAGTCACATTGGAGTAGGCATGCACCCTAATCTAATATAACCTCATCTCAACTAATCACATCTGCAAAGATGCTAATTCTAAATAAGGCCACATTCTGAAGTACCAGGGACTGGGACCTCAACATATCTTGTTTTAGGGGGATACACTTCAACTCTACCACAATCTTTATTGAGATTACAATATTGAGATTTACAACAATGTAAAGGCATCCACCACCGTGGCAGACATGTTGTGTAAGACATCCACCACATGTCTTACACAAAGGTCAATGAATATTGCATTTACATATGAAATCTATAACAATTCCATGCAACAGAATGTACACTGAAATAAATCAAAGAAAAATTTATATTCAACTGGAAAGGCAAATTATAGAGAAGATTTGATTCAACATCTCTACAATAGTAACAATGAGGACCTACCTTCCTTCTGCCATCCTTCCCCTTGTCATCAAAAAACGATGCTCATCACTTCCAGTAAGCATGGGCTGCTTCTTCCACAACTCAAGGTAGAGGTTAATGGTTCCAGACATTTTCTCAAAAGACTTCAACAAACTTCACCCAAATATGAATAGTTCATCTTTGTATACATGGCTTTGACTGAACCAATGACTATGGCCACAGGACTGGATTAGATTATCTGATTAGATTAAACCTGAGCCAAGTGTCTTGACCCATAGGCCTAGATACAGAAAAACATTTAACTTTGCCCAAATGCAAGAGCTATGTGTGTTAATTATGTGTCATGGTAATTCACAGCCTTCCCAAGGAGACATACTGCACTGTTTTAATTCCTAATATTTTATTACAAAATTTTCCAAACATCAAGAAAATTTGAAAGAATTATATGATGAACATCTATGTATCCATTATGTAGATTATACAACTGGCAATTTGTTATGTTTGCTTTATCACGTATCCAGCCATTTATCCGTTGCATTAAGTTTTGAAGATCATGTAAAGGTATCGGTGCTTATATAATCCAACATATGTTTATGTATAATATTCTTTTTTTATGGTTGACATTACTACAGTTCCTATTTTTTCCTCCTCCTCCCCCGACCCTCACCCAGCTACTGCAACCCCTGGCCTTTGCCATAGTGTTGTCCGTATGTATGGACTATGCATATATGCACATACATTCTTTAGCAAATTTCTTTCAGTTCCCCCACTCCCATCCCCTCAATTACATTCGCATGAGCTTACAATGCATTTGTAAATCTCTTTTACCAGCAAAGTAAAATGTCATCATCAAGCCATACATTTCGCATTCAAAACTTAGAATTTTAAACCTCTAGAGGAGTTTTTAGCACTAAAGTTCTGATGTTGATAGTGATTCATAGTTGGATAATTTTCCTGCAAATCAAAAGATTCATTGTAGGTGTTTCCACTTACATCAATTTTCTTTGATTGTGAACTCAGTGCACACAAGCTTTAATGGGTATCTAAACCTATTACAGCTTCCAGTTTCTCAAGATTCTGCTTCCACAAAACTCGATTACCTTACTGATTCCAATGGGGTTCATACATGTGCTCTTTCAAAGCTCAGTTCAATTACCACCTCCCTCACAGTGTCCCAGGCTCCCACATTTAGCCTTAGGCAAATGTGTCAACATTAGTGTAATCGTACATTTATTTATAACATTTATCATGTCATAACTTAATTATTTGTTTATGAGCCTGACTCCCTGTCCAGAATATTTTTATTATCAAGCTCCAATTTTGTGTTTTTCATCCCATAGTAGAGAGACCATAAAGATTTGTAAAATTTGATTTAAATCAAGACATATATGTACACACATTATATATGTATATATATGACCATATGTGTGTGTGTATACACACACACACACACACACACACACACATATGACCTGGAATTTTTTCAACACTTGACACTCACATGGAGGAATGCTTTTATGCAACTACTTTTAAAAATCTCCATTAGATGTTTTAGATATCAAAATCAGTTGGACTCTCTGTGAAAATAGCTCTTTTCCTGAAATCATGTAACAGAAAATCAGCCTAGGTATTGTACCTGTTTTATTAAACCATAAAGAGCATTTAAAATAAAATTAGTTATCGTGGAGTTGTGGAGGGCACGAAGCTAAAGTGCTAGAGTTCAAGTATAGACTCTGCTCCTTTTTAGCTGCAAGACTATGGACAAATTACTAAGACTTTTACTGCTCAGATATGTCATCTGTAAAATGGAGAACTTGAATACCTATTTCATAGGGTCGTTGTGAGCATTAAATAAGTTAATTCAGGTAAAATTTATAGTACCTTACAGTCAGTAAGCTCCCAGTCAATGTTGGATTTTAAAAGAAAGATATAATAGACAGTATCTACTGCCTAAACATGATCCAAACCTTCCCCTTTTCATTTTTCTCATCTAACAGATTCCAGATCTATTCAGGTGGCTACACATATCCCTTGACGTCAGAGTAGCAGGGCTTCATTGCAGCCCCAGGAAATAAACCATGATGCTCTAGTCAAGACATGTTACTCTCATAACACTTGGCCTGTGACTGGTGTAGAAGTGGCCAATGAAGAAAGGTAGGAGATTCTAGGTGGGGCATTCAGGATAAGGTTCTCCTACATGTTAAAGTGGAGAGATATGACTGACTTGGATCTTTCTCTTTCTCCTTCCTCCTGCCTACATCATCAAGGGAAGCAGCTACATGGTCACCAGGAAGAGGAAAGAAAGAGCGCAGAAGTTGGCTTCTCAAGAAAGGCAAAGCCAGAAAGAGTCTTAATTTATGTTTACATCACTGAGCCACTGCAGTAACACTGCTAGATTATCTACCTCTAGACTTCTTATTATGAGTGAAAAATACCTATGACTGTTGAATTAATGCAGTGGAGTTTTCTGATACTCCTAGTAAGCACCAAAGATTTTCAACCAGTGTGCCATGAGAATTTTTAAAACATGCAATACCTGACTATTTAGTCGGGGCACTGACCTCTTTTTCTCTTAGATGGCCAAATAAAAAAATTCATAATAGCAAACACAACTGCCTTCTGTTGTGAATGAATCAAAATTATATCTGTTTTTTCAGATCAGCAAAAAATATATTTTTGGTGTGTACAGAATCTTGGTAATTAGTTTATATGTGCCATGAGATGAAAAAGACAGAAAATTGCTGGTAAACACAGCCCATTTTGTACAACAATGCAATATAGTATAGCTTGATGATGGGAGGCTTTCTGGGCGGTGTATGTATTTGTACAGAATAAAAACATTCTCAAAGGTAAGGAGTATACAGAGTATACAGTGAATACCACACTTTAAATGGGTTATGGTGTTAGAGCTCAGTTCCTGCATGTGTCCTTCAGCTTTCTCTCTTCTACAAATAAAAGTTGAATCATCAACCTTAAAAAAACTTTTTTTTCTTTTCTTAAAAAAAGATTTATTTCTTTATTTTTAGAGAAAAGGGAAGGAAGGGAGAATGAGAGAAGAAACATCAAAGTGATTGAGGTATATGAATCCATTGCCTCTCGCAGGTCCCCACCTGGGACCTGGCCCACAACCCAGGCATGTACTCTGACTGGGAATTTAACCTGTGACCTTTGGTTCACAGGCCAGCACCTGAGCCACACCAGCCAGGGCAAAAGCTGTTTTTTTCTTAGTGTGGCCTTTCTCTGTAATCAACTGGGGAGGAGGAGGGAATAGATGACTTGGAACAGATTCTCACACTCGACTGAAGAGATGAGCACAAAAATAACCTCCCATTTCAATATGCAATAACAGATCATTTAAACCCCAAGAAGTACATTTCTAAAGTGAAATACTTTATGTAAATAATTAAAAATGTAAGAAACTGACTTTTCTTGTTAGCCAATGTTAAAGACATGAAACGAATGTGAGAATATTCAACTTTGGAATTAATTTATTCAAAAAATATTCATTATGTGCGGATCATTCGCAAGGTGCCATGAACAAGAGAGCACCATCTTGGTGCTCACTGGCTTTCCTACATGACTGGGGGAGGAATGTTTTCGAGGGCTCTTAATGTAAAGGAGAGGAAGATTAAGATTGGACCCTGGGTTATGTAAGACAAGGTAAGCCTGGGGAGAACAACTTTTCTCCAGGCCGATGAAAGTTGTAATATGAAGATAGGCCATTAATGCTGGTATCAAGAGCAGGGAAGAGTTTGCATTTCTGAAAGGAATCAAGTTTTGAAACTGGCTCCATTTATGAACTCAAAAGGCCTTTGTAGAATTTCTTTTCCACTTGCCTCAGTTCTGTACATTTCCCTGTACTAAAAAGTAAAGTACATTACTTTTTAGAAGTCAGATATATAAATTCTAACTGCATTCCTGGCCAAAACTTTAGGAAATTAAGCTATAAAAGTTGCTAAATATTGCATTGTGACCCTTTCCTATATTGTCCTAAGGTGGGGGAGGGGGTTCTCCAATATCAGCATAAACTGCAACCACATAATTTGTAGAATATTTGCTTTCTTCAAATGCATTCATTCTAACCACAGCATTGTGTAAGGTTTTGTAAAAGAAAAACTGCACCTGGCCATATAAAAAGGCAAGGAAGACTTTATTCAAGTCCTGCAATAGGGGAGGAAGATTGAACTCAACTGCAATGTTGAAGCATTGAGGTGAGCCAGTGGAAAATACAAGAACCCGGGAGGGATGAGGTTGGTCTATGTGGTTAAGCCAACTGTGCGACTGATTGGCACTTACCAAAGTTGGGTCCCATCCTCTCACAGTCTGGAAGATAGGGGTGCTATCCTTCTTAAGAATTATAATTCAAAGGGATGGCTCCCAGGCCCATGAGAAAGACATTCCTAGTTAGTAGATTTCCATCTCAAAGTGGCAAAAGAAACAATTTAAAGTTTCAAGTTTTCCAAAATCAATGCTCTAAGAAAAGGTATGTCAAGAGCTTCTAGTCAGGAAGAAACCTGTCCAAAGTTCAGTCAAGCTGAGGGGACCAACCATTAAGGCTGCCTTGCTGCGTTTCTTATCAGCTGAGATGCTGGAACCCAGCATTGCTCAGAGGAAGTTCGGTCACTGCCTCAAATTATGTTTAACTTTATGCATTTTTTATAAAGGTTCATATCTCATTTCTTTTTGCAAAGCTCTCATTTTACTGTTTTCTTTCCCTTTAAACTAGAAAATTGAGTTTAGCTCAGAATAGAAGAAGAGGTATTATTGCATATTTAAAGATACCAAAATAGATGAAAACATAGGTGGGAAAATCCAACCAATCTCCATTAAAAGTTTCCCATGAAGCCAAACTTCTCACCTCCATCCCGTTCTCTCTGTGTCTCTCCAATAGAAGCAATTTTCTCTCTTTTATCTCAATTACCAGAATTTAGAAGAAAAAGATGATTTTATATTTAACCAGTAGCTTACCTTGGAACACAAACCACAGAGCTACAGTAATTTCATAGACATTCATGTCCTTCAGGTAGCTTTGTACAGGACTGTATGGTAAGCAGTTTCCTATAGATTCCTTGCTGTCTATCCATTCCTTCCCATGCTTATTTTTCTTCTTGGCTAAAGACAAAGAATTCTTATGGATCAGCACCCCTTTTTCTATTACCACACACCCAGACTGTTGATTCAAATTTATCTTCTCTCCCCTGTGCCTGTCTATTATTACTTTGCTTGTCCCCGAAGAAGAGCAGAAATTTGCAACCCTAAACTATGCATTTTAGATATAAGGGTTATTTTAGATTGATTATTTTAAGACACAGCAGACACAGGGAAAAGTCAGAAAACCAAGGTACTCTTTTATAAGAGACAATTACATTTAGAAGGGAAATCTCTATTTGTAAGAGTGTCTCCCTCTCTGTATCAGAAAGAGAAGTAAGACTAAACCTCTAGAAACTCTTATCAATGAATGAAGCTTTGACCTTCATCTGCATAACAACCTTACCCATGTTTACTGTTATTTTCCAAATAGACTATGCATCCACCCCCCAATTTTGTCTTTAGAAGCAGATGGTATTTAAGCTGATGGCTTGGACCATTTTAGGGAGTTACTCAGTCTTCTTGGGTCTCTCCCATGGATAAGGGAGGTATACTTGTTAGGTAACTTCTGTTTGCTTTTCTCCTGTTAATCTGACTTTTTATAACAGGGGATCTCAGTCAAGAATCCAAAGAGTGGGAAAAATTTCATTTATTCTCCCTTACACTCCCTTCTTATATCTCTCACTAGGCCTTATTGTATTCTGTTCTGGAAAAAATATGGAGCTCTATACTTTACTGTTAGATGACTGACAGTTATATGAGTATGTGTAACTATTATAAACCTCTCTATAAACTTGAGGAGTTGAAAAGTATGATGAAAGGACACTTATGCCAATTCTAAGGAGATTTTCTACTATCCTTCTCTCAGAAAAAAAGAAAAACCACAAATGTAACCTCTGGCAGCATAACATACTACATACCAACACTTTTTCTTATAACATCAGCCTTCTGGCAATGAAATTCTCATTTGCATTTCTAAAGCAGCTCCTATTGGCTGTGACTACATTTCTAAAAATACTCGAGCTCTGTGTCCATTTATATTTGAACCCAGATAACTGCTTATCTTGTCTAGGGCTGCTCTCAGGAAGATAATAAAGAGCATATCCTTTTACTAGAAAGTGGACAAAACATGTATTTCTATAAAAATGTATAGAAGTGCAATCTTTTTGCCTACAGATCAGTAATTGGAGAAAGGTTTAGTGTCTGTAGAAATGTTATTTGGGGAGGAGAGGCGGGTGAGTTGCCCAGAGGATTCCTAAGAACTGAACTGATCAGAAACAAAAACATTTTCTTTCGGTATGATAATAAGATGGATTTCACAAACCAGCCAATTGCTCAGAACTATGGAACTGTTAAAGGAAATGTAAAAATAGGGTTGAAGCTAGGAACTTGTAGATGAGAACATATGAAAATGAAGATCTAACATTTGGCATATCCTAGTCATTCCTCCAGAGTATTCTCATCTAATCACAGACAGAGGTGCTGAATACTTTAGGTCTTTCCGACAGAATTGCTCAAAGATGTAATTAAAGTGTACAGCATTAACTTGCTGATGTAAGTCCAAATTTTCCTTCTGAAGAAATGTAAAATCAACGATGCCATTAATTCTTAACTGGTTGATGATTTCTATCTGTTAAATAAACGTTTTATTGCAGGATAACAGGCATATAAAAAAGCCACAAGTAGTTAAGTGTATGACAATGAGTTTTCACAGAATTGACATTCATATAATCACCATCCTCTTCAAGAAATAAAACACTCTGCACACGGTGAAATAGTGCCTCGTACCACTGACCATTCATTACGCAAACCATCTTTATAGCTATCCTGAGCTCTGAAACGGCAAATGCATTTGGTCTGTTTTTGACTTTATGTGAAAGGAGCCAGACACTGTGTCCTTCTCTATCTGATATTTTCCCTTCAATATGATATTTGTGTTTCATTCATATTGTTGCATAAAAGGGTAGTTCATTCCCATTGCTTGTATTCTATTATAAAATAACAATATATTTCCTTATGTTACTGTATGGACGTGGGTTTTTCACAGTTTGGGACTGTAAAAATGCTGCTGCTATAAATATACTTGTACATGTCTTCTAGTGCCATATGTTTGCATTTTTGTTAGATGTATACCTAAAAAACAAAACAAAACAATTATCTGGGTCATAGGGTAAAGCAGAAGCTCTTAGTATTCTACCCATAACCACTTGGTTCTCACTATTCTACCCTTTGCATGAGAGCTTTCTCTGGCCATTAGAGCTGGTTCAACACTCCATCCCTAAATATGTATGTGCACACACAGCAGGCTGGAGGTCAGGGACTAACACCTCCGGCAGTAACCCATAAACAAAACTGACTCCCATGCGCATGCATCTTCTACACTGTCTCCCAGAGTTCCCTAGTAGGAGTAAGTTCCAGGTGCCCACACTGATATTTACTTGATAACACACACAGTCTTTTTGGCCTCTACACTATCTCATTTCTGCAAGTTTCTACAGGTATTTCCTACCAAAAAATCTTTTTGCAGTAGAATTGTTGTCTTAAAGTCATCTGCTTGGGGAGTCTAATCTAGACAAAGGCTATGGAGAAATTCAGTTTGTGCAGATATCCCCAACAGTTTTTCAAAGACACAATGCCAGTGAATACCCTCTTAACATAGCAGTGCATGTGAAGTCCAGGCAGGCGTTCCCATCCTCACAAAATCTTGGCATAGAACATTAACAGTCTTCTAAAATTTTAGCTATTTTGGTTGGCATGTGGTATTTAGGGTAATTCAATATGATTATACTTGCATTTCCTCGTTGATGAATGCGACTTAGATATACTTGTGTGTGTTGGGGGGTTTTTTGTGTGTGTGAGGTGGGTGGAATCGGACATTCTCTTCTGTGAAATGCTTTTCAATATGTTTCCTTTTTCTACTGGATTTCCTATTGACCAGTAAGATTTCTTTATATGTTTTGTTTATAAACCCTTTTGGGATATTTGTATTACAAATATTTCCTACTTTATAGCTTATTTTTCACTTTCTTAGTGGTATCTTTGAAAGAATGGAAAATCTTTAATATATTCAAATTATCGTTAATGTTTCTATAATTACTGCATTTTGTTACACATACAAAAATATTTGCCTAGCTCAAGTTTTGAAAATAGTCACTCATATTATCATCTATATGCTTTGTTGTTTTATAATCCCATTGGAATTGATTTTTGTGCATGGTACAAGGTCAGATCAAGAAATATTTCTTTTCCTATACTGGTCCTGTTGATTCATCTCCATTATTTAAAAGGCCATTCTTTTGTGATGATTATTATCATCCCCTTTGTCATAAATCAAAATTGTGTGGATGTGATCTGTTTCTGTACTCTTTTTTTTTGTTTTGTTGTTTAGGTTCCTGTTTTTTTTTAATTTATTTTTTTAAATTTCTTTATTTTAGTTTATGCAGTACAGTTTCTATCCTTTATTTCCATTCTAGCCCACCCACCCATTCTTCCCCTCCTCCCTCCCCTTTCCAACCTCCCTAGTTTTGTCCATGTGTCCTCTATATTTGTTCCTGTAAAACTTTCCCTTCTCCCCTGAAATTCCCTCCCCTCTCCCCTCTGGTCACTGACTACTTGTCCTCTATTTCAGTGTCTTTGGTTATATTTTACTTGTTTCTTTGTTTTGTTGTTTAGGTTCCTGTTAATGGCAAGATCATATGGTATTTGTCTTTCACTGCCTGGCTTATTTTGCTTAGCATAATGCTTTCCAGCTCCATCCATGCTGTTGCAAAGGGTATGAGCTCCTTCTTTCTTTCAGCTGCATAGAATTCCATTGTGTAAATGTACCATAGTTTTTTGATCCATTCCTTTACTGATGGGCACCTAGGTTGCTTCCAGCACTTAGCTATTGTAAATTGTGCTGCTATAAGCATTGGGTGCATAAGTTCTTTTGGAATGGAGTTTACAGGGTTCTTAGGATATAGTCCCAGCAGTGGAATTGCTGGGTCAAAAGGCAGATCCATTTTTAATTTTCTGAGGAAGTTCCATACTGTTTTCCATAGTGGTCTTATAAGTCTGCAATCCCACCAACAGTGCACTAGGGTCTCTTTTTCTCTACAACCTCTCCAACACTTGTTGTCTTTTGTTTTGTTTATGATGGCCATTCTGACTGGTGTGAAGTGGTACCTCATTGTGGTTTTAATTTGCATATCTCTGATAGCTAGCAATACTGAGCATCTTTTCATGTGTCTCTGGATCCTCTGTATGTCCTCCTTAGCGAAGTGTCTATTCAAGTCCTTTGCCCATTTTTTGATTGGGTTGCTTGTTTTCTTTGAGTGGAATCCTGTAAGTTCTTTATATATTTTGGAGATTAAACCCTTGTCTGAGGTATCATTAGCAAATATGTTTTCCCATACAGTTGGTTCTCTTTTTATTTTAATACTGTTTTCTTTAGCCATGCAGAAGCTTTTTATTTTGATGAGATCCCATTTGTTTATTCTTTCCTTTATGTCCCTTGCTCTAGGGGACGTGTTGGTAAAAAAGTTTCTGTGTGAAATATCTGAGATTTTCCTGTCTATGTACTCTTTATTGTGATTCCATTGGTCTATTTTTTTATCCTAACACTAGTGTCAAGTTTTGAACTATAGCTTTTCAATACCTCTTGAAATCTAATAGTGTAGTTCTCTTAATTTTTAAAAATATAATAATTATTTCATGTTACCTTATTTTCTGGGGAACAATTTTACTGGGTAAAGAACTATAGATACATTATTGTTTTCCTTAAGTATTTTAAAACTGTCATTTTCTCATTATCATAAGAGTTTCCATAATTTTTCTTGAAAATTGAATCAACTGTCACTTCTTCAACTGGTCTTTTTTCCTCTGGCTACTTCAATTTCTTTTCCTATTTGTATTTGGGTTCCATATTATTATTTTGATTTTCTAAGAAAGACTTTCTTTTTATTTATCTTTCCTGACATTTGTAGCACTACTTAATTGATCTGTTTTAATCTTTAAAAAAATCTTATATCTTCAATATTGAATCTTCACCCTCTCTATTTCTACTTTCCTCCTAGAACTTCTACTAAGCTGTTTACCATGTTCCATTTGTTTCATCTCATACTCTTCTGCATTTTCTGCTCTCTCTCTCTCTGCTTCAAATTGGATATTTTCTTTGTCTTTCATCTAGTTCACTGATATTCCCTCTATCTATGTCTAAACTAATATTGATTAGATATATAAGTTCTTCATTTCAATTACTATAAATTTCAGTTCTAAAATTTTGTTTGATTCTCTTTTTTGAAGTTTGAGATGGTTTTATTTTTTTAACATTTTTTATTGTTGTTCAAGTACAGTTTTCTTCCTTTTCCCCCACCCCTCCCCACCACTCCCTCCCCTGTTTCCACCCCCCCTTGATTCTTTATCTTGTAGATGTTTTACTCTGCTGAAATTTCTCACTCCATCATATATTTTCTTGAAGATAAAAATTATAGATATTTTAAGTCCATGTCTCAGAATTTCAGTATATGGTCTATTTCCAGTTGACCCTTACTCCTAGGGAGTACCACTAGAAAAACTAGAGTTCTGTCCAGAATCCCTTCTCTTTCATGGGCTTTGATCTGTTTCTTTATATATATGTTAATATGTTGATACAGATGTCTTATGACAAAGTAAAATATGTTCAAAACATAAATTTCTAAGACAGTTAAGTATCTAATATTCATTTTAGACATACGAGTTCCTGATGCTTCAATAACAATGGAATCATACTTTGCCAATAAAATTCTTCCTGCTGTTATTGATCTTTTTATATTACTCAAGTCATTTGTAAAATAATTCAAGAGTCTTATTTCTAAATGGCATGCAGGAACCCATGCATTTTTTACCAGTGAGAGCAGATCTTTTCTTGCTGGACTGAAATGCCCAAGTCTCCTTGTTAAGTCTTGTTTTATATCTTCCCAATGATTCCAAAGAGTTTTCTGGTATCTTATATACTTTCCTACATAGAAACTGCTGTGGAATTTTATAAACTCATTTGTGGGGATGTATAGAGAGAGTACACTTCTTTTTCTGTATTCAAATGTTGCAAAATGCTACAACCTCATCTTATCATCTAATTAAGTTACTTAAAAGTAATTTCCATGTTGTATGCACCTTTAATGTCTGTCTATCTATCTATCTATCTATCTTCCTATCTATTTTCTACTATAGTAAAAAAAGAGTGGAGAAAGTCAAGTGAATTTGGGAATGCACTTAGTCTTGGCATAGTGCTAGTTTACAGCCCTTGCTCAATGGGCATGCGATTGGGAAAGGTATAAATAAAGCTGGTATTCCTACTCTAGGGATAACACTATAAAAATAAGCCTTTGCATAAATTTGTCAACATTGTTGTACATATAAACTATAAACCTTGTTTTTACCCTCAACTAAATCACATCAGAAGTGTTTGCTTTGGTCTCTAATTAAATTATATGGAAAGGTTAAATTCATTTGGGGGCAGCAAAACCATATGTCCCCCCTAAGACCTTATAAGGATGGCATACAAAACAGCAATAATTTACATGCTTGTGTTCTCCTAGGCTCACATGCAACAAATCAAGGAGATTCCCACTGAGGCATGCAGAAAGCTCCCTCTAACAGAGGTAGACAAGTGCATTAATAAATTACAACCATTATTAGAATTCTTAAACCAACATTTTGCGATCAGGCGTACTTCTTGTTATCAGTTCTGGAGTTAGAAATATTGAATATATAAAACACTAATTATGAAATTGTTATACTTCACTAGTTGCCAAAGATTACTAGCAACACAATCATGGCTCAGAAAACAGTCAAGAAATCTGACTTGCAAAGTGTCTCTGGAGACATGTTGCTGGTAATGAACGTGTGCAGCTCCTGCTCATGCATGCAACCCTTGGGCAGGGCGAGGTGGACCTAATTGTCTTCTGCGTTTGTGCACATGCTCTCAACTTTAGCCCAGTGTTTTTCAACTGTGCCCACGAATTTATATGCTTATATTTTCAGGTTGTGCACAGCAAAACCACTTAGGTATAAACTGGGATTTGAGGAACCAGGTGAAATTGTGTCATTCCAAGAGCCGTGCAATTTATAGCAGAGACTGAGAGCTAAACTTTCCACCCTTATAGCATCAGAAAATTAGTGATGGCCACAAATATGACACCAATTACATCCGCAAACTCCAGCATTCAAAGGATAAGTTTTCTGAATGAGATTCATAGGGATGACACAGTTAAAGCAATATTTTAGCACCCTCTGAATCATTTAGACCACTCAATTCTTCTTAATTTTAATAGAGGTGGAAAAATACTTTTCTCTAGCTTTAACTGCCTAGGGAACACATGTTTTAAAAAATTGTGTCAATAATTTAATAAGAAAAAATGGTATGAAAAAATAAATATGTGACATGTATAAGCCACCATTCTCACCCATTCTATAGACACTGAAATTATTTTTTAAATTTATTTAACTTAAAGTTTGTATTTCTAAAATATCCACATGCCTTTAAATATTTATGAGAAGCACTTAACATATTACTGTTATTCGTCTCAATGCATTTTTCCTTGGTAGGATGATGTATTTGAAGTCTCTTAACAAAATGCTGTTATTCAACCTCTTCACGCCTCCAACTATTTGTCAAGTGAATACGTAGTTAAAACAATGGTAAAGTGGACATTATTTACGCAATAAACCTTCACAGCTTTATGGAAAACTCTAGATTTAGCTGTTATGAGAGAAAGGGTGCTTACCCTGTAGAAGTTTACCGAAATTGTCTTTGATGGACTTTGTTCATGAGAATTGAAGTATCTGCCTCTAGCAAAGGACCATTTCTGAAATAAGTTGGTCATGAGCATAAATTATCATTTGTTTTCAAACTGTTTAAGGAAGTGAAGAGATGGCACTTCTTGCTTTAACTTTAGAATGAGTTGTTTGCATTGGCAGGCTAGATTTCGGCAGTTCATTTAGTTACGGCCCCTTTAAAACACCCCTTTCATATTAAAATGGTTCTTTTTCTGGGAATAAATAGAATAAGGAGAACATTAGTGCACGATGAAGAGTACATTCTTTTATCTTAAGCCAACAGATGCACAGTGCAGAAATGATCCTCTCGGTCTTTGTAAAAATAGTCCCAGTTCCTACACCCAAGTGCAACTTACCCAGCTGTGGGAAAACCAAGATTTACTGTTCAGAGACACAAGCTGGAGTGAGTTTTAAAAAATCTGAAGAGATATCTTATATCCTGGGTCTTAAAACTTATTCTTGTCTCCTGTCTGAGGAGCTGTTAAATTTCGAATCGCAGTCCATACTCCACGCCAGGTCACCTTGTCCTTGTTTCATAATCTGCATCTAATTCTTGCTTCTTTCGTTTTGTGAAAGAAGGAGCTCAGTCTTGGACAAAAAACAGATAAGGTACGGAGGTACCTTAGTCTTGCTAACAAGTTCTGTTTTTTTTTTCTTTAAATCATCACTTTAAAACAAATTGGAAGTAGGAGGCATGTGTGAGTCACTGAAGAATATAGATGAAGAGAATTCCATTGAATGTTGCAGAAGAAGGCAAGAAATGTGAGAAAAAGTGATTGTTCCACAAAAATAAAGCCTGGTGGCTAGTAGTAGACACTTGTTATAATTAGAACTTTACTGTTTCAGCCCTGCAAAGAGAGAGACAAACAAAATCTAAACTTTCCTATTGGGAAACAATTTAAAAGATGCATTTTCAATGATGAGTATTGGACTATTAACCTAATGGAAAAATCTTGACTCACATGATTAAGGCTATATTTGCTAGATAACAGGAAAATTTCTGAGTGTTAAAGGCATGCAGAAAATCTAGTTTTATCTCTTGCTCAGAAAAATTTTGTTACCAATCTTCTTTAATGATTCAATTACTATTCATTTATTCAGGAACATTTTTACTGAGCACCCGTCATGTGTCAAGCATTATTTTGGATGCTGAGAATAATCAGAGTGAAGAACAAATTTCCTACCCTTAATGAGTTTCTGGTTTTATGAGGAATAAAAATATGTATACAAATAGATTATTAAAATTATCTGATACTGGTAAGTGCTATGAAGGACATCGAATGGTATCATGAGTTAGAGGATAATTGGAAGTGAGGCAATAACAATGTACTCGTCTATGAGATAATGTGACCAGGGAAAATCTGTCAGAGGAAGTTGCCTTGGCGGTAAGATTGACAGGATAAAAAAGGAAAGTCATGAGGAAGAGTACCCCAGGCAGATGGAACAGCAAAGTGCTAGGGGAGTGGAATAAGAACAATGCGGATTTTATTTAAATTATAATTGAAATCTATTGGAGATTCTCACCTATTCTTTAAAAGGACACACTAGAAGCTGTGTGGATAATCAGCTGTAGCAGGAAGACCATTTGTGACACCGTTTTTGAAGTCTAGGAGAGGGGTAACCATGGCTTGATGCAGGTGATAGTAGAGAAGACGGTGAAAGCAAGCATATTTAACATGCATGTTGGAATTAAAGCCAATGGAAGATCCTCCGTTGGATGTAGGGCATGAGGGAAAAAAACAGCAAATATAACTCATAAGTTTTAGGTCCGTAGAAATAATCAGAGTTGGAAAAAATATTACAAAGGAGAGATTGAAGTTGAAGGCCAGATGCCAAAGAAACTTGCTAAAAATCCCACAGCTACTTAATGTTCTAGCTGGGACTGCTAGAACCCCCAAGAACCTACTCAAGTTCACTTTCAGCCATGCCAGGCGGCTCCCACATGACTTTCCATGATTTCTCCCCTTTTCTTTTCATCTAGGTAGAAAGGAAAGTCATTCCAATAGTTGAGAAAATATTGTATGTTCTCCACAATTATTTGATTTGCTTCTCTCTTCCCTACTTAATTCATGATATATTCAATTCTTTATATTAAAATGAATCATTTTACAGGACCCAGCTGAGATTACACAGAAAAAGTATCTATGTCAGCATTGTGGGAAAATACTGATTTATTTTTATGAACTGATGCCACCACACAGGGCCAGGGAAAAGCGAGTCTCATGTCAAGGACTGCTACATGTAGTTATTTGCCCCAGAAGGAGGAGACCTAAATTCTCTCTCTTCTGAAACATACAGTACAGATTTAAAGCTGTTTACATTAAGAAAACAAAGTATCTTATTATTTAAACCTGTAAATAGATGGGTTTAATATTTAGCCATTCCATACTTTGCTTTCCTGGTTTATTGAGATATAATTGACATATAGCATTGTTTAAGTTTCAGGTGTATAATGTGATGATTTTATACATGTGTATAGTGAGAAATTATTACCATAATAAGATTAGTGAAAACTTTCCTTGCCTCACATAATTACCAGCTCTGTGTGTCTGTGTGTCTGATGAAAGCATTGAAGAGCTACTCTCTTAGCAACTTCCAAGTACATAATACAGTATTGTTAGCTAGAGTCACCACACTGTTCATCAGATGCCTCGAACTCATGTGCCTCATAACAGGAAGTTTGTACCCTTGACCAACATCTCCTCATTCTCCCCGCCCCTCTCCCAAGTGTGGCGGATCCTGGCCTGCAGGATCCATGTATGCCGTGGCTACTAGAGAGCAAATGCACATGGACTACAGAAGTCCTGTGGAGCAAAAGGGACAGCATGGCCACTCTCAGAGAGAGAGGGCCAGAGGGCCAGAGGGCCAGAGGGCCCCAGTCCCTGCCTGGACAGGCTTTTATTGCTTCTCTGGGTACATTACATGGAGGGTAGTCCTCATTTACTATGCACAGGTTCACTGCAGGGGACTGCCTTTTACAGATAATAAAGGAAAGAATGCTGCTAATTACTTCAAAGAGAAGGATGTTGCAGACCAAGGGGAAAAGTGGTTGAACCGGACACACTCTGTACTTGGGAGGTTTAGCTCAGATTTTAGGAAGTTGCAGTAAGCCTTTGCTGCCTTAATTCAGAGTGAGGGAGTTTTAGCAAAGGCAAGTCTCATAGCGGCCTAGGTACCATGCAGGCCTGATTCCCCAGGGGAAAACCTCTCTGTGGACGTGGTCCTGCATGCCACTCGCTCCCCACTGGTTTTCCACGTGGAGACTGAGCTACAATTCCACGCCATGTGAAGCGGTTCCCTACATCCAAACACCTGGTAACCATCATTCTGCTTTCTATTTCTATGTTTTTTTTTTAGATTTCCCATGTCAGTAAAATCATTCAGTCTTTGCCACTCATGGATTAATTTATTTCACTTAGCATAATGCCCTCAAGTTCAATCCTGACGAAAGGCAGGATTTCCTTCTCTCTAATGGCCAATATATGTATGCCTACACACACATACCAATCACATTTTTAATTCCATTTATCTGTTAATAGACACATTGTTTTCACACCTTGGCAATTGTAAATACTGCTGCAGGAACATGAGAGTGCAAGTATCTCTTCCGTGAGGTGATTTCATTTCTTTTAGATACATACCCAGTAATGAAATTCCTAAGCCATGTGGTAGTTCTGCTTTTCAACTTTTGAGGTTTTCTGTTTGCCATAGTGGCTATACCAGTTAGCATTCCTACTGACAGTGAAAAGAGGTTCTCTTTTCTTTACATCCTAAACAACACTTGCACATTTCAAAAATATTAATTCTTCTGATCCATGAACAAGGGATATCTTTCCATTTTTCTATATTTTAATCAATTTCTTTTATCAATGTATGTAGTTTTCAGTGGACAGATCTTTTATCTCCTTGGTTAAAGGCAATCCTAAGTATTTTATTGTTTTTGATGCTATAGTAAATGTGATTGTTTATTTTCAGATAGTTTGTTGTCAATATATAGAAACATGACTAATCTCTGTAAGTTGATTTTGTATCCTGCAATTTTACTGAAATTATTTTTAGAATTCATGGAGTCTTTAGGGTTTTCCACATATAAGATTATGTCATCTGCAAATACAGGTTTTACTTCTTCCTTTTGATTTACATGTCATTTTTTTTGGTTTGATTTCCCTGGCTAGGACTTCCAGTACTATGTTGTACAGACACTATGTTATAATGAGACTGGGCACCCTCATCTTTTTCCTAATCTTGGAAGGAAGCTTTTAACAATTCACCATTGAGCACGATGTTACCTGTGGCTTGTCATACACAACCTTTATTTTGTTGAGGTCTATTCCTTGTATTCCAGATCTGTTGAGAGTTTTTATTATGAAAGGATATGGAAGGCTTTGCCTATATCTTTTGAAATGATCCAGTGACTTTTATCCTTTATTTTGTTATTGTAATGTATCATTTGTCATTTTGTGTATGTTGAACCATCCTTGCATCTCAGGGATAAATCCTACTTAATCATGCTGTATCATCCTTTCAACGAGCTGTTGAATCTTGTTTGCTAGTATTTTGTTGAGAGTTTGTGCATCTGTATTCATCGGGCATATTGGTGTGCAGTTTTCTTTTCTTCTCGTGGTGCCCTCATCTGGCTTTGGTGTCAGGATGATGCTGGCCTTTTAAACTGAGTGTGGAAGTGCTCCCTAGTTGATGTTACTCCCCAAATTCTCAATTCTATGTTTTTTTTTACTTTTGATCTTTTATCTCTTTTAGGTACCTTTCACCAAATTCTGTTTGACTCTGCTATCTTTACACATTAGTAGCAGTATGAATATCTTTTTTAAATAGAAAATATGCTGAAATGTTTCCTTTACCCTATGTTTGAAGGGTTTGTTAAGTGGTGTAGGAGGATTGAGGCATACCACTAAACTTTTTAACATGCTAATGACTAGATATATTCTTTTAGGAGACTAACTCAGTTCATGAAATAAACACACTGGCTTAAAACAGGCACAGTTTAAATATGCATTGATGTTAAAGAAATATAAAAGTTTATGGATGTAAAAATATAGATGTCATATGTAGTTAGCACTTTTTGGCCTGTGTCTACTATATATGATAATGTTTTTGCAATGCAGTATTTAACATATATCATGAGTTGTAAAACAACAACTTGCTAGATTTTCAGAATTTATAAGAACTTAAAACATTTCCAGTCAATGTATTAATCTCTGGTAACTATTCTAGAATTTAGGATCATAATAGTGATAGAAAAAAGACTGGTCTTCTTATAGTTTATATTTTAGTGGGGGAAACAGAGTATAAACATATATTTAAAGATTATTACAGCCCTGGCTAGTGTGGCTCAGTGGATTGAGTGTGGGCCTGTGACTCAAGGGGTCACTGGTTCGATTCCTGGTTGAGATATATGCCTGGGTTGTGGGCAAGATCCTCGGTATGGGGTGCATGAGAGGCAAACACACATTGATGTTTCTCTCCCTCTCTTTCTCCTTCCCTTCCTCTCTCTCTAAAAATAAATAAATAAAATCTTAAATAAAAAAGATTATTATAGAGGGAGAAGATTTCTAAGTAAAATATAGTAAAAATCAGAGGATGTCTAAAGAAAAGCAACTTGAATTAGGAATGGCGTGGAAGAATTCTCTGACCAGGTCATATTTCAGATGGGACAGGAATGATGTCATAGAGCAACCAAAAACATTTGGGAAAGTGCACTGGGGTGGGCAAAAGTAGGTTTACAGTTATGAGTACACGAAACACAGAGTTTATTCTTGTATTATTCTTTACTGTTTTTTCCATACGAAAAATTGTAAACCTATCCGCCACTCCCTGTATTTCAAGAAGAGCCCTTTGGTAATATTGGAGGCAAAATAAACAAAGTTTGGCTTTGATTCTCTCTCAATTCCTTTTCTTCACGTTTAGACAGTTCCCGTCTCTCTATCTTTGAACACTCACTACTCTGAAATCTGAATCCACTCGTGACCCAAACTTGAACATGACATTCCCCTCCTTCCTACACCATACCCTCCCACAGGTACCTACTACCTACGCAGGGTTGTCAATCTCAGGAATTATGAGATTTGTTTACACAAGGTTCTAAAAGAGTTAAAGGCAACTCAGTATTTAACTTTCCACAGTACTGTTAAAAAGAGCTCATTAAACCTAAAAAATAATATCTCCTGGTGGAACCTGAGAATCTTTCTTTGAGAGAAGGGGTAGTAAGAAGAGAAATAAGGGAGGGTCACATGCACAGTTTATATTGGATTGGCCAAAAAGTTAGTTTGTTTTTTTTTTCTATAAGATGGCTTTAGGAGTGCTTAGTTGTCTTAACTTCATTCAAAACAATTTTGTCAGATTGTATTGCAACAGCTGTAATATTAGCGTGCATTAAAAATCTTATCAAAACGGGTGAATTTTTGTGTATCCATTTTCATCTTAAAAATAAAAGAAAATATGCAACATTTCCTATGTTTAGGTATATTTGTATACACAGATAGCATCGTGCTACAATTAACTACAGAATTCAGTGCAGTAATATGCTGTACAGTTTGTAGCATAGGAGCAATAGGCTATACTATCAGGTTGGCAAAAAAGTCCATTCAGTTTTTTTCCACAAAATACAAGACATTTCTCATTTTCACCCATAACTTTATTGACTTGGATATTTTGAAAATGTCAGCTATCTCCTGCATGGGATAACATTGGTTGTTCTTAATTAATGTCTCAGTTAGATGGCTATCAACTTCAACTGGTCAACACAACGATGGAGCATCATGAAGTGAGAAATCTCCAGCACAAAACTTTGCAAACCATTTTCGACATGTTCAGTCAGTCTCAGAACCTTCTCTATGCACTGCACAAGTATATATTTTTTGCATTTCAGTTGCATTTTTTCCTTTCTTGAAATAATAAAGCATAATATGCCAAAAATACCTTGTATTTCTTCCACCTTCAATATTAAAATGGCTACACACAAATTCACCAATTTTGATGTTTTTTAAAAATGCACACTGATGTGACAGCTGTCACAATACAATGTAACAAAACTGTTTTGAATGAAGTTAAAGAAAAATAAGTGCTACTAGAGCCATCGTATGGAAAAAACCAAACAGACTTTTTGGCCAACCAAACACATTGGTCCCCATTTATCCAAAGTAATTTCCTTCACATCTTTCCAGATATCCTCTAGAATGTATCTATCACAGGGAAAAAAATGTAACATAGTCAATAATGGAGGTACACAGAGGCTCAGATAACCTAAAACACATACTGCAGTGATTACTTATATCTGTTTATCAAGGGTATTTTATGTGTAGAAGCTTTATTTCTACATACTCTAAATAAAAAAGCACCCTATCTTGAACAATAACTTCAATTTATAATATTTATGAAAATGTGGTCAAAGTTTTGCTTCAAACGGGTTCTCTTTGCCTGAGACTAACGGGAGGCACTGGATATCATACAATACCTCTAGTCTTTGTCAACTCTTTGTTAATCTGTTGGGTGTTTGCTCATGCTTCGTTTTAGGACCTTTTAAAATAAATCTTATAAAAACTACCATGTCTGATAAATGTAAAAATAGTGAGAATATTGAAAGAGCTTAGAGGAAAAGCTTAAAATTACAATGAAAATGAAACCATTGAAATTTTAAGAATTGAGATAACACATGAGGCACGATTGTGGTGTTTGACAGGAGCTTTGTTCTTGGTCCAGGACTGAGTGTGCCCATGATCAGTTTCATAGGAAGCCGCCAGGCATTCAGCCTCACGACCGGCGCTCTGCCTCTCTTTGTTGTGAAGATTTCCCCACTGTGTCTGTTGAAGGCTAATACACTGGCATATTCTACATTAAGTGTTGAGGAGTCTGAAAATAAATAATTTGTGGGTTTTTCTTTAAAAGAAATAATGCAAATTTTCAACCATATATGATACAAATATGGTTATTCAGAATAAAATACCAGAATAACATCAACCGAATTTTTTAAAGTGGACATTTAACTAGAAGTATTCCTAGAAGTCATTAATGTTTTTGTTAACTAACTGTCTGCTATATGTATGGTAATTTTTCTAAACTTTGGCTGCATTTTATTTGATTATCTCTTCTCATATGGTCAAGATTTTATATTTCTCTAGGAAGAATAGAAAGATGATTTAATCTTCCTCCTATCATCACTGGTTAAAAAATTTTGAACTATTATTGATAGATTGAAAAAGGTGTTTCAAACCTCATGCCCATTTTTAGGACTATTATCAAGCTTCTTTTATACATGACCTATAAAATTTTAGTTTGCTTCAAGTGTTCTTAGGAGTGACTAAAATTAAATAATCATTAAAACGATCATACTCTAACCAGCTTGGCAATGACATTCTTGTTTCATGATATATTATAAATTTTATCTTGTCTATATCAAGCAATTTGTTCCAAATTGCAAAAATTATAAACCTCTTCAATGCATTTATAGGAACCAATTTTGTTCATTAACTAGATTATCAAATAGTTAAGAGCCTATTCATTCATGAAATTATTCTGAAAAAATTTTTACTGAAATTAAAGTGCATACAAAAGCAATACCAATGCATTTAAAATTGTCATTGCATGGTATGGAGCCAAATAATTGCAAATCAAATATTCCTCATGCTGCATGCATTTACTGATACGTATACTAGGTTGACCAGTAAACCACACAGATGTATCCCACTAATCCAAAACTGAATGTACCTTTTATCTTAACATTCCCTGCTTAATTAGGTGCCCAAAGGCTCATGAGCAATCCAAGATCCATTGATGAGAAGAAAAGGTGAATGTGAAAGAGGAAAATTAGAGTGGAGAAAGACAGTGGTCTTAACCTATTATGGTTCAAATATCTTATTATTGCAAAATTTATAAAATAAGTATATGGTCATGTAAATATGTGGCCAGTCCCCTTCCTGGGGTTTTGGAAGGGGTCCATGCCAGTCAAGGACTCTGATGCTTAAGCTTCATCACTTCATGAGAAATTGAACACTGCCTGTCTTTCTCATCTGCAATACGGAAAGCAAGCAGCCACTATTATCAGTCATAGAGCATGTGCTTCCTGGTTGCAACCTTGGAAAAGGTCATCACATTATCACACTTTGCCTGCAGGCTCTAGAACCAAAGCAGCCCTTTTAATCCAAACTTGCTTCCCAAGTTTTACTTCGTTGCAAGAAACACAAACATCCTGAGTCATTTAGGAGAAACCCAGAAACCTGCAAAGGCTGAGTGTGTGTTTTCTATCTCTTCCACACTCATAAGGAGCCTTTTATGACACATGAAAAGATCATCAAAAAAGAAATTAACTTATTGAACAGAGATTTAGTACATTTAAAATTGGTATATTTTGAAAAATATTCTATTCAAATTTTCAACAGTAGAAAAGTACAGCAAATTATAAACTGCATTTAAACATTTCTTTCCTTATAAACTTATTTTCATCAAAAGTGAACATTCATAAAATGAAGAACAAGTCACAGGCTAGGAAAATATACTCACGGTACATATGTCTGACAAAGCACTTGTATCCAAAATAGGTAAAGACTATTGTTACTCATTAACGAGAATACAAGCAACCCAACATTTAAAAATGGGAAAAATATTTGAACAGTTAACAAAAGCAGATATAAAAATGGCAATAAGTGCATAAAAAATAAAGATGTTCTAAATCACTAGCCACTGAGAAATGCTCATTTAAACCAATGAGATACTATTACAAGCCTTCTAGAATGGATAAAATTAAAATGACAACCAATGCTAAACATTGGAAAGGATATGGAGCAACCAGAACTTTCACATATTGTGATTAAGAGTGTAAAATTATATAAACAACTTGGTCTAAAAACTCTGGCATTTTTTTGTATAAATAAACATGCCTACTCTAAGGCCCAGCCATTGTACTTCTAGATACTCCCACAAAAAAAAACAAAAAAACAAAAACATGTACAAGAATGTTCAAAAACACCTTTTTAGGAAATAACCAAAAACTGCAAACAATCCAAGTGCCCATCAATGGGACAATGAATAAACAAATTGTGATGTACCTGTAATTTGTTACATTTCAGTAAAAAGGAATAAATTAAAGGTTCTTGCAATGACATGCACAAATCTGCAAAGCCAGTGCTGAGCAAAAGAAGCCAGACACAACAGATTCCATGCACATAAAATTTAAGAACAGGCAAAGCTATAGATTATGACAGAAATCAGAACAGGGATTGTCATGGAAGTGGTCCAGGTAGACGTTGACTGGAAAATGCATGAGGGAACTCTCTTGTTTGATGGAAATTCACTATATTTTGTTTTGGTAAGAAGGATGCAAAAATTTGTCAACATTTATCAAATTGTACATTTAAGATATGTGCTTTTCTTCATAAATATTTTATTCATTTATTTTTAGAGAGAGGAGAAGGGAGGAAGGAAGAGAGGGAGAGAAGCATTGATGTGTGAGAGATATGTCAATTAGTTGCCTCTCGCAGGCCCCCAACTGAGGGCCTGGCCCACAATCCAGGCCTGTGCCCTGACTGGGAATGGAACCGGGGACGTTTTGATTTGTGGGATGATGCTCAACCCACTGAGCCACACCAGCCAGAACAAGATCTGTGCTTTTCATTATATTATACCTCAATTGTTTAAAAAAATGCATTTGGCTATGGCCAGCCTAAACACTTCTTAGTCTCCATGAACTCACCAGCAAATGCAATGATGCCTTTGAGGTAATAGCCTGCTTGTAAGAGAAAAAATTCAGTTTACAATTTTACAGAAGGTACAGAATGACGAACAGAAGTCTAATGTTTATTTTACTAACTTAAATTTATACCTGTAAAATGTGCATCTAAACTATAATGTCTAGAGTAGCACCTATCAGCAACACTTCAGCTCTGTTTTACTAGCTTGTTTATTCTTCAGGAAAAAAGTATAACTGCTAGAACATAGCCTTATGAATCAGGACCTCATTCTCTCTCCAAAAACAATATTGGAGAAGAATAAAAATGAGAAAGTGTCAAAGATAAATTCACATCTTTAAAAATGTCACAAATGACTAACATACTCTCCAAGTCCTATACAACTATGCTACCTCAATAGCCAGAATTACTTATGATTAGAGAATTTTCTAATGGAAGAGGTCTCGGTCTTTATTGTGAGGACTATATTCATGGAAATTTTCTAAGTCATCAACCATATCCCTATTTTTAGGAGATTTTACTAATAAGAAATAGTCATTATTGCTTGAAATGCTGGATTGGAAAATACGATTTCAAATTGCTGGTAAAATCAGGCTGCCCCTATAAAAAAGGAAGTTTATGAGCTCCATAAATCTAAATTCTACCCTGGGTAGAAAAGTATAACTGAAATCAGTGATTCGGTCTTTTTTTCGAAGTCATGAAAGAATGGGAGATTGTTAGTTAATGCAAGAACTTAGAGACATAATCCTGAGCAGCCTTTATATTTTGTTAGATCAATGAAGAAAAAGTTGATATATATTTCCATAAAATGTCAGATAAATTTATATTTATTGTATATCCTGTAACCTTAAGTCACATTTTTTTGATTGTTGACTAAAGAGGGATGTTGGTTTGTTTGACTGGGCAAAGACACCTTGAAATAACACAATTGATTTATAAACTTAAAATTAAAAATTGTTATAAAAGTCTCTTGAAATGTTTATAAATAAGACTATACATTCATTTAAGTTAACATTCTATGCTTGTCATAAGAAGTTGATTTCACTGACTAAAATGTTTGTAACCATTAAATTATAGTACCTTATTATCTAATTCTTATTAAATTAAATATCTGTTTTTTAAAAAGGACTGCTTAGTCTCTTAAAATTGGAAGCATAGTTAAAGGCATGTTCCTCTTCTAAAATATAGTTTATACATAAAATTCAGTGACACAAATATAGAATCTCAATTTGCTTTGACACACTCTTAATATTGGGACTAACTCAAGGCAAGGGGTGGCTAGGTGATTTTACAGAGGTGAGTATATTCACTCACTCGGTTGCAGGTTAGAAGGTGGAAAACTGCCCTCCCCAAACAGGTCAACCTGTGCCCATCAACACCATTCCCACCACTTCAGATGTGACTACTAACTCCAGGAAAGAGGTAAATGCTTCATGTTACAAACTGTTCAATCCAGATGAGAGTGGTGAAGAATAGAGCTGCTTTTGCCAGTTTCCTTCTCCTTATCTAATCTACCACTAAGCCATTCCTCCTCTCCCTGGACAGAGATGAGTCATGGAAAAGGGAAGAAACAAGGGTTTCAATACTCTCTATATGGTTGAGTTCCAGTAATGGGCCAGGGTACAATAATGAAGCAAAGGGGTAATTTTTTCCCTACAAATGTATCTATCTTAGGTTTGTTTCAGAAAATCTTATCTAACTCTAAAATAAGCACCTATGAGAAACATTTAATTTAAAATGGACAGTGGAGAGAAGAGATGTATCTTCTTGAAAATGGGGACTCTTCTGTGTTTTATTCATATTTATTTTACAAATTATTTTCATTTACAATTTTTGAGTTTACTTTTATCCAGAAAATTCAAAGTGGACAGCAAACAAGGAAGTTTAAGACCATGGTGGTTTAATGTATAAAACTTTTTATGGAGCATCTAATATACACATATACACACAAAGGAGAATACTGATGTTTGCAGGAAATATTATAACCAATGATTCAAGATTATGCAGCATATCTCCTCTGTTCTTCAAAAATTTTGCAAATTATATTTAATCCTGAGATTCTAAAAAGGGATCACTCACTATTCAAATGGCAACAAAGATACCAATAGTGTTAGCATCTGAGTACAGTAACTCCTGGTTTTCTGTAGCAACACATTGGTGAGACTCTCACCTGTGATGCATTGGGATCCTGTACCACTGGAAGGTGAAGTACTACTTTATGTAGTAATTCAGTTATTAAACAATGTGAGGATGCCCTTAAGTATAAGGATAGTGGAGAGCACTGACTTTATTTCAAAGGAGTTGCTTTGGAAATCTTAAATAAAGAAAATGACAAGCTATGAAAGCCAGAGGCATCCTGGTGGTGTTTAAAGAGCCCCTTATCTCCTCCAGGGAGGGCAGGTTAAGTTGCAATTTGTGCTCAAGATTTCATTGTAAAGGTGGCAGAGTTGTAAAGGAGACTAAGCATATAATACCACCTGGCCTCTTTTGTTACAGTTAGAGCTCTTATAGGAGGGCATAGTACCTGAGATCTGAATTGAGGACATTTTAATGACAAGCCAGAGAATCTTGAATCCCAGATTACTCTGAACACAGGGGACTGGCAGAAGCTGGTATTATCTCCTTACAAAGAAAAAAAGAGCAAAGTAGTGTTACTTTGCCTGAAGGGCTTGCAAAGACCACACCTGAAGCACCTTACTTGCAAGATGATGATAATTCTATTCTACAGTTACTCAAGGCCTTCAGATAATTGCCAGGTTTCAACATAACCTAAGCAGGAAATTATACTCCCTACTGGAGCAGAAGTAGATTGCCCCTCAAAATAACTGAAGGACCTGGATGATGTATCCTAGAAGAAAGCAGATGGACACATGTGGGAGTGGATCAAGAGGGTGAAGAAGGGTGATATTACTTGGGAGCATTCTTCCATGACTTGGATTTAGTGTCATAGTAAAGACATGTGGGACCTATCCTAATGTGCAATTGGGGCAGTAGCTCATACAACAGATGTGTTGGAGACAATGCAACAGCCTTGACAAAGTGTGCAGGACTCAGAAAACTGAGGGAGGTAGAAATATTAGAACAGATTTATCTGAGAACAGAAAAATAAACACTTGACAATATTCCCTGGAGGCCCCTACAAATATATCTCTTCATCAAGACCACAAGGAAGACCTTGATGGTATATTAGGACTCTACAGAGAAACAGAATCAATAGGAGGTGTATGTTTGTGTGTGTGTGCATGTAACATGTATACACACATACATATACGATATATTTATATATGTGATATAAATACATATGTACATATATGTAAAGAGATCTATTGTAGAAATTGGTAGGAATTGGTTCATGTGGTTATGGAGGCCAGAAGTCCCACAATCTGTTGTGTGCAAACTGGAGAACCAGAAACACTATTAGTATTGTTCAGTCCAAGTCTGAAGATACGAGAACCAGAGGACCATTGTCTAAGTCTGAGTTCAAAGCCCCTGGAACCAGAAGCTCTGATATCCAAAGGCAAAAAAGGTGCTCAGTTCAAGAAGAAAAACAGAGAATTTGCCCTTCCTTTGCCTTTCTGTTCTATTTATGTCCTCAAAAAATGGACAGGGTGATGCCCACTACATTGGGAAGGGTGGGCCTCTTCATACAGTCTACTGAATCGAATACTAATCTCTTCCAGAAGCACCCTTACAAACACACACAGAAATAATGTCTTAGCAGCTCTCTGGGCATCCCTGAGCCCAGTCCAGGAGACACATGAAGTTAACTATCAACATGGAGGAACACAGTTGTCCAGTATGAAAGACATCAACAAACTATGCTTCTAGGATATGTAAGATTTTAATGGGTAGAGATGTGAGGAGGGTAGTCTAGGTATTTTTCTCTTTCTTAGAGGTGCAACAGAACAAATTTTATCTAGAATTCCAACATGGTTGTCCTAAGTAATACAATCGATAAGTACTTTAGTTAGAGAGCTAAATCATAGAATGACAATGGTGGTTTCAGAGATTTGTTTTTAGGATGAAAGAAATCTATCAAAGATTTGGGATCAAGGAATAACATTAGCAGAATGTTTGGGAGGATTCATTTGACAATGATCTATATTGGATGGGCAGATCTTACAAGTAGTAGGATTACAAAGGTGGCTTTTGGAATAGATCAGGCATGAGGCATCCAGATCCTGAATTAGAATTGGAAGGGTGAAAAATAGAAAATAAAAATTAAATCATACATTGATTTCAAATAAATCAGTTTCCATTAAGCTATCACTGTTTAAGACATAATATAAGTGACTAAGGCACTACAAATTGTGCCCCAGATTTTACTCAGATAAATATATTTGTTTACAGGTAATTGTTTATATTGACAGGTAATTATTTTGTTTTTTTATTTATTATATTTTTTCCATTACCATTTAGTCACCTTATACCACCCTGAACCCTTCAATTACTACACTGTTGTTTGTGTCCATGAGTCCTTTTTCCTTTCTTCTCAATCCCTTCACCCCCTGGTAATTTTTTAAGTATTTAGTGAGTCTTTATTCCTCAATATGCAAAGTCACTCTTTAAATTATATTTAGAGGTTAATGCACTATTACTTCCATCCCCAATACTTCAGTGTTCATTCTCCAGCCTTTATTTAAGTAAAGTGGGTGCTCTACTTCCATACTTAGGCCTGGAGATTTGAGATATATTTAGAAAGTGGAAATTCATGAAGCATTTGTATATCTGTGCTTATGGTAGTATAGCAAGCAATTTTAAAGGTCACATTTCTGAAGGTGTCTTAGTTTTAACTTAAGGAAGCAACAAATAGGCAGACAAATACCAGCCCACGGTTTCTGGAATTTCTAAACTGCTCCAATTTTTTACGGTGATTAGCATTGGATTCACTACAAATGCTTTATGGTGGGGAAAGGAGAGTGACTTAGCCCACTGATAAAGAGCAAGATAAGAAAATGAAGTTTTATGGAAATGGATGACCATGTGTCTATGCATGTCTTAAAACAATAAAGTAATTTGCTATGTTGGCTTATTCAGTAATTGATTTTGCCATTCATGAAATCTGTAGCAATCAGCCTCAGTTGATTTTAGATCTGAAAGTCCTTTTAACCCCAATGCCCCCACAGCTTTCTTGGTCACTTGACCCTGTGAAGAAAAGAGTTAATGCAGAAGGTCAAAGAATGCTATCCTTAGAAAGGCTGGCTAGTCAGGTTGGCCCTTGGCTGGATCTGAGATCGTGGTTCTTGGAGTGTCCCCACGTCAAAAGCTAACTGATAGGCATAAGTCATTGTGCCAGACTGTGGAAACAATACGGTTTATGATGAACATTTGCTTTATTTCTGGGATTCTGGGATTTGGTACATGGTAAACAGATGGTGCTTATATGACCAGCTCCCAATAAAAACCATGGGTGTTTATTCCTTAATGAGCTGTCCTGGGTAGAAGCATCTCACACGTTGCAGCATTGTTATTGCTGGGGAAGAATGCGCACTGATGACTTTTCATGGGAAGAAAGGGGAATAAGGAGACCCACATATGGATTCTTCTATTCTCTGCCTGGGTCTTTTCTCCTTATGATACGGCTGTGTATCCTTGATATCACACTGCTGTAATGAATCTTCGTGAAGAGTAAAACAATATATGCTGAATCCCTGTGCAACCAATCTCCAAACTTGAGAGTGGTCTGTCTGGTCTTGGAGACCCCCAAAACAGTCCTGTTCTTTTCATAGATTTAATGAGTCTGGGCAAGAGCATTTCATTGTCTGTGTAAGTGAGATTTTTTGTATCCAGTCTGAGATCAGATTTTTTTTCCAAGTGGGAAGATAGATAACTCTTAAAGAAAAAGAAACCAACGTTAGCCAAAAGTTGAGAATTTATTTTTCTACCTATTTGGGTGTCAAAATGCAATCATAATTTACACACAAATGTTTAATTGCTTCTGTAATCTTGCTTGGCAATTGGTAGCTGTGGATGGTGTCCGGAATCCATTATAGGTTGTGAAATCTCCTGTCATTTGTTTTGAATGTGATGCTTTTTGATTTCCCCAGTTGGAGGAGTGCCCTCTTGTTGTTTTGTTACAGAAAAAGGTAAATAAAAATGCCAATTGGCCTTCTCTAGCCATCCATCACATTTTACCACTTGTGTCATAATCATTTCTCATTTGCAGTATTGCTGATCGGTACTCAATTCCCTGCCCAGAAAAACCAACATTTCTCTTCTCCCCTGAATAGCACTAGAGCTGCTGTAAGCTTTTCCTAGGTCACCCTTTGGGTGGCGTTAGTGCAAGCTTTTAGCACAAGTACGATTGGCAATCAGTCGAAGCATGCACACATGAAGGTATGCTACTACGGTTGAAACAACTACCTTCCTCTCTCCACCACTCATTGAATTGCAGTCGATTAATTTACCAAGGATACCAAAAACAGAACTCTCTCCAAAGCTCTTAGCTGGTATAACCAACAAAAACAGAAATCCTTCATCTCCACTCCACATTGCTACTTCTGGTTAACCCAACCCCATTAGCAAAAGCTTGGAACATTGTTTAAACAAAGGGCGGCTCTGTTTCTGTAGTGGTCATGTATCTGTGTGCAATTGCAATCTTCTATGGAATTTAAAAATTATTCATTCTCAGGCCACATACCCCTGAGATTCTGCTTTCATTGGTCTAAGGAGGGACGCAGCTATTTATATACTTTTAACAAGTTCCCTTGATAATGCTTTATAGAGAGGGATGTTATAAAAATGTAAAAAAACTTAACTGTAATTTGGAAAAATGTCAGAAAGATCAACATTTCAATGTATTTCTCTCTCTATTACATGATTATCTTAAAGAAATAAAAGGGGAGGCAGCGAGCAAGCTGACTAGCTATGTCTTTTAAACCCAAGAGCTTTCAACAATATGTATGTAGCAGGAAGACAGAGGAGAGAAATGCTCTGACCTTTTTGGGAAATGTTTTTTTCTTTCCGTTTCCCTCATATTCTTCTGTGAACTTGCATAGATTTTCATAATCTCCCCGTCTCTAAATAGAGCTGTTGCCTTTTTCAACTAAGCATCAGAGATGAACAAAATCAGTTTGGTGAGGTTTGATAGTTAAGAACCTGGAACAGCAGAGGCCTCTAAGGAGTAGACCTAAGATATAAAGAATGCACAGAAAAATTAAATCTATTTGTCTGCTTGTTGGTGGCTTTTATGATTAAGGAAAACATGCAATACATAAAGCCGTTAGGTAATTATAATGCACAAGAGCAGATCCGGCTAATCCATCCTGGGCCACACAAGATTTGATGAGCTTCTTTATAAAATACCACAGCTAAATGGATTTGAGATCCTTAAGTCACTAACCCTTCAGAGTTGGTGGTGGTTCTCTAAATGAGGGAAGCTATGTTTTTGGGGTTTTTTTTTTTTTACTTTTCTAACTGACTGCCTCATGCATCAAAACAGCTGCCTGGGATACACCTCATTTAATTGCAATTGTTGTGGGTAAGAAAAAGAAAGTCTGTGATTCTCTCAAATGTGGAGCCATTGTTTATAGTCTTATAGGCTCCTACTACCTCTTGGACACTCTTGGTAACTTTTACTTAAGTTATTGTTTATTTCTCTTTTCACCATCTAGTGGTACATCCCCCTGCCTTATTTTTTTCTTCTTTTGCCACCAGCTAGTTATCTTTCTGACTTGGCATATTGCAGGCATACCTTGGAGATATTGTGGGTTACATTTCAGACCACCATAATAAAGCCAGCATTGCAATAAATTGAGTCATCCATAATCATCATGCTGGTAGAGGGTCCTCCCTTCAATTTGTAGAAAATGCAACAATGAAGTGATGCACATTACAATGAGGTATGCCCATAACAGGATAAGAGAAAGGGCTGCCTGGATCATTTGGCCTTTACTACAGACAGGTCCAGGTATTCATTGCATACTGCCTATGATATCATGATTTAAAATAAGAAAAGTATATATTGGTCTGGGTCCACAGTTCCTGGCACAAAGCTCCTTAAAACCCTTGGAATTTAATAAGTGATAAAGGTATCTTTTGTTACTTTAATGAGGTGACTTTTGGAAAGCAGTTAAGAATGAGGGCTGGTTGCCAGGAGGATCAAACAGGAGGGAGAACCTTTCAGTCCCATGCATGCCCCTGATCTCTGGGGAGAGGAGCTGGACGTTGAGTTCTATTGCCATTGGCCAATGATGTAATCGGTCATGTCTATGTAATAAAGCCTCCATAAGAACACAAAAGCATGAGTTCAGGGAGTTTCCATGTGGTGATCACATGGGGAGCCAGGGAGAATGGCACCCATGGACAGAGCATGGATGTTCTGTGCCCCTTTCCTTACACCTTGCCCTAGGCATCTCTACCACCTGACTGTTCTTGAGTTATATTCTTTTAAACTAAACTGATGAGCCCTGGCTGGTGTGGCTCAGCAGATTGAGTGCCAGCCTGCGAACCAAAGGGTCATTGGTTTGACTCCCAGTCAGGGCACATGCCTGGGTTGCAGGCCAGGTTCCCACTAGGGGACACATGAGAGGCAACCACACATTGATGTTTCTCTCCCTCTCTTTCTCCCTCCTTTCCCCTCTTTCTAAAAAAATAAATAAATAAAATCTTTTAAAAGAGGAAAAAATAAAAACCTGATTTCTTATAAAAAATAGTAAAATAAACTGATGATGAAGAAAGAAAAATGTGCTTCTGATTTCTGGGGGATGCTCTAGCAAGTTAAATGAACCCAAGAAGGGAGTCCTTGGAACCTCCAATTGGTCAGAAGCACAGGTGACTTACCTGGGCTTGCATCTAGTGTCAGAAGTGGTGGTGGTGAGGAAGTCTCTTAGAATAGAACCCTTAACCTGTGGGGTCTGGTGCTATCTCCAGGCAGACAGTGTCAGGATGAGTTGAATTATAGGACAAGCAGCTGGTGTGGAAGAGTTGCTCACCCGTGTGAGGAACCCTAGGCCCCCTCCCACATCCACATATTGGACTGGGTTCTCAGACCCCTTAGTATCTCTAAAGGTTGTCTTCCAGGGTCTCCCTTGGTATATCCAGTGTCAGGGAGCTTACTACTTTTCAGGGCTGCTAGTCCCACTAGTAGGCAAATCTATAATTTTTTCCTGACACTGAGCTCATATATACTTCATTAAAACTGCTGAGCCTTGCCCTTACCTTAAGGATTGTGTCCTTAAGATAATAGAATTTGGAATGATAATCAGTTAAATAAATGACAAGGCTTAGGTATGAGATTATCAATTGGAGTTAAAATAAGAAATGATGGCAACTTGGGTGAAATGAAATATGTATTTATCTTCTAAAAGAGCTACTGGCCCCAGCAATTATTGTGGAAAAGGGTGGCCCACTGTCCTCAGATTTTCTAATTCTTCTAGAAAGGCCAGGGAATTAGATTTATATGCAAAAACTCCCAGATTTTGAATACTGACAATGAATTCAAATTTAAACATTGTGTAGGCTAACACTACTGGCCAAATTATATGAATTGATAATTGGTCCAGCCACTGCCTTTTCCTCTAAACTTCCTACTTTGTTTCTTCCAACAGCCTTAAAATATTTGAAGAGACCACTGTCAGACTCTAACTTGTTTCCAGGTAAAATTTCTCTTCATTTCTTCAGATTATTTAAATTTTTTTTTTAGATTTTATTTATTTATTTTTAGAGAGGGGAAGGAAGGGAGAAGGAGAGAGAGAGAAACATTAATGTGTGGTTGCCTCTCATGTGGTCCCCACTGGGGACCTGGCCTGCAACCCAGGCATGTGCCCTGACTGGGAATCGAACCTGCGATGCTTTGGTTCGCAGCCCGCGCTCAATCCACTGAGCTACGCTAGCCAGGGCAGATTATTTATATATGATCAATTTCTTGAACCCTCAGGTTCTCCATGGTTCTTCAAGTCCCTCTTCAGTGGACCAGTTTCTCAAAATAAACTAGATAGACTCAGTATGAGTGAGTGTTACGAGTGATGGAACCATCCTAACACAGGGCATTGTGACACACACGTTAGAAGAACTTCTGTGAAGTTGACACTCCTCCATCCTCTGGGTGTGCCTGTATAAGTATACACATAAATGCACACACATGCACAAACATATACATATGCAAAACAGGCTCATGCATATATGTATGGTGGATTTAAACTTAATATACAACTTCATAATTTTCACTATTAGGTTGTGTCTTATAAATGTGGCCTTTACTTGCAGTCTATTGAATTCATATTAACTTTGATTCTGCCATCCTCTATTTGTACTTAACAATAGTTTTGTGCCATCCATAAATTTAATAAGCATATTTCTACATTTTCATTAAAGAAACTGTTAAAAGTTGACTATGCCAAGTGCAAGAACAGAGCCTGGAGGTATGGTATTAATGACTAACTTGTTATAGTGCTATTCATCAGACACTTTCCAGGTATAATGATGCAACCACTTACAGTTGGCCTAACTTCTCCACCTCTTCTTTGAGAATATCATGTTTTGTTGAAATCTGAATACTTTCCCTGGTGCTCTAGTTCAATATCTGCATCTTTGAAATAAATATGACTGCTCCCAGGAGCTATCCTTCTCCCCTACCTGTGGCTCTGCAGAGTCCTAAGCCACCCTAAAGTCCAGAATATTTTCCAGCAGAACTTCATGCAAAAAGAAATATGATGTCCCTAAATTGCTTGGGCAAAATACACTGTGATGCAGAAAGTCCAAGCAACCTTTCCACACTGGTCTTCCTATTGCACAAATAGGCCAAGTGCATTCAGTACCAGAAATCTGCAGCTGATATTTCCTTTGACTTCCATGGGCGGCTTCTTCTCCTCCTTCCGAGCTCAACTCAGGTGTTGCCTCCTCGAGCTACCGTTCCTACTGTCCCATTTCTGCCTTAGAAGCTCTGGAACCTTAGAAAGCTTCTCTGAGCTTCCTTTTCCTCCTCTATAAGAAAAGGGCAAACATGCTACTTACTTCACTAAGGGGAGGGTGTGTTAAATGATTTAATAAATGTAACTCTCTTAGAAGAGTATCTTTGCATGTTAAACTCTATCATCATTGCTATTGTAATTATTTGAACACTTGCTTCCTTTCCTCACAGTCATTCTAACCCATTTATCTATTTTATGTCCTTCAAATTTTATCACTCTCTCAAATTACCTTGTGCACTGTTTACTTGCTGATTTTCAACATCCTTCACCCTGAGAGGGAAATGCCATGAGAACATACTTCTTGTCTCTGCATGACTGCATCTCCATTGATTAGAATTGCGTCTGGCACAACGAAATCACCCAGCACTATCACTTGCTTGAGGAAATGCACAAATGAATGAAAGACACACTCCTCTAGAGTAGTATCATATTGCTAACATTTCTTGATATGAGGAAACTCCAAATATGTTTCTAAATTTTGAAATGTGGCAAGCTTTTGGCCACCTTAGACTTCACAGAATCTAGGAGATCTGTGTTCCTAAACTTGGCCTGTGCATGCCTCATAATATTCATCTCAGACTGTGAAAGAAGGAGGCAGAGTTACATTCCTAATGGAGGGCCGTCAGTCTAATAAATGGAAAAAAGAAGTCCTTAAAGGAGGACTTGCAAGTGCAGTGTAAAGCCATTCCGACGTTCCCAGAATGAAACATGAATGCCGCTGTGCAAACCTAAACCCTGGGCTATCTGAGGCTAATTTGAAGAACAGCAGCTGATCTTTGATTCACACATAGAGGGACAAGTGGGAAATAGGCTTTAAAATACTCTGACTAAATACATTGTGGTGTTTTATACAATGGAATATTTTGCAGTTCTCAATAAAAGACTAAATGAGATCCTTGTATATATGTCTTGGGAAATATTTGCTATTATTTTTGAATATCCAGAATAGTTAAAATATGTATATTCATAATATATCCATAAATACATTTAATAGTTAAATTTCGTAAGCATATAATATTCATAATAGTTAAAACATATTTTTGTGTATTGAACATTTACTCAAAATATTTTCTCCACTGTGTATGTGTATATATGTGTGTAAATGTGTAAATAAAAGGGAAAGACATGGAAGAATGCACAAAGTGTAACAGTGCTGGCCATGTTTAGGAAGGAACAAAGAACAGAATTATTTGAGATATTCTGCCCTGGCTGGTGTGGCTCAGTGGATTGAGTGCAGACTGTGAACTGAAGGGTCGCCAGTTCAATTCCCGGTCAGGGCACATGCCTGGGTTGCAGGCCAGGTCCCAGTGGCAGCCACAAGAGAGGCAACCACACACTGATGTTTCTCTCCCTCTCTTTAAAAATAAAAAAAATAAAAATAAATTGTCTGAGATATTCTAAGCAGTCTCTAGCCTATTTGTCATGTTAACTTTTTTAAGGAAAATATATTTATACCTTGTTTGATTGGTAAGTTGATTTTAATTAATATGTAGAAAAACAAAGAAATGAAAAATATTTCCACAGATGTGGAAATTGCCCTAAAATTCTGTCTGAGTGTTAGATTTCTGTATGACTAATACAATTGTTTATCAATACTATTTAACTGAAATGGAGATAGTTTGGCACATATTATCTTGAGTAAACTTAGGCTGTATTGAAATGAGTGTGGATTACTTTTTCAAATGCATATAAACATCTGTTTATGTGTTATAAAATTTGGCAGTAAGCTGTTAGCAAACTGACTGATGAGTGTTTCTTCCCAGCAATTTATTTTCCTGCTCCTTTAAAAAGGAACACCTTTTGATTTTCTCCTTTTAGTTTTAGGGCTTCTCCAGTTTCTAAGATCCATCAAATGTCACTAATGGTTTCAGCATGAACCCCTGTAATCATTTTTCTCCAAACACCAGAATTAACTTTGCCTGGAGGTAATTCCAGGCAAAAAAAAAAATTTTGCCAGACTTCAGCAAAAATAAATTCCACTTTTATATTATATTTTTTGTTTCTTTTAGGTAATAAGAAGCAGTAACTATTCTATCTTTTGAGGACCAAATACAGTACTTGGGAACCTTGACCTGCCTGGGTACCTCAGTTGGTTAGAGCACTGTCCTGATACATCAAGGCTGCGGGTTCAATCCCCAGTCAGGGCACATACAAGAGTCAACCAATGAATGCTTAAATAAGTGGAACAACAAATAGATGTCTCTCTCCTCTCTCTCTCTCCCTTTCTCTCTCTCTCTCTCTCCCTCTCTCCCCCCACCTCCTTCCTCTCTCTCTCTAATACATACACAAATAAAATGTGGAAAGGACTGAAAAATAGGAACCGGCAGTTTCATTTCTTCTTTGTGATGGTAAGTGTACACTTATCTGCCCCAAATGGCTGTGTTGTTCCTTCCTCCTTTGTACCATTAGTTGCAGACACAGTTAGTTGCCCTACCTCAAAAATCTCAGTAAATTTAATCCTTTTGCCATCCCAGTTCTCTCCACATTGCTGTCTCTTTTTAGGTTTGGCCCTTTCTTCTATCTCAATGGTTCCTTTTCTCCTTTTTTCTTTTTTCTATTTCTTTTTCCTGTATGGAGCTCCCCAGGAGCCCCAGGAGGTGATTTTAGTTTCCTTAGCGGATTTTCTCTTCCCTTGCTCCTCTGGAATGCTTGCGATGGATTGTATGATCAGATGTTCAGTTCCTAATCTTCTGTCCCTCTTGAAGTACATCCTCCCAGAGCCAAAAGCCACAAAATGTTTTTCTTTTCTATGATATTTTTTTAAATCTGGTCTACCATTGCCCTGTTGCCTATTCTGAAGTCCTCGCTGACATGGTCACTTTCTCCCAGGGTTCTCATGCCCTCGGGGGAGCACCAGGGCCTTCTCTGCTGGCCGGGCCGTTGTTATGTGCCGAGGGGCAGGCCCACTCACTGCTTTCCCCCCACTGACTGTCAGGTGCTCAGGTCACACTCGAATGAGGTTGCCAGCAGGTCACGTGGATAACTGGTAGCTGCTTGTACTACAGCATGTGAAATATTTATAACTTTTTTTTGCTGGCCACAAAGTCCCTTAGTTATTACCATTAGTGGGGGTTTTTTTGGTTTGTCTCTATTTTTAACCTTATCTGAATGCCATACCACCTGTGTGGCCGGAGAATCCTGATAGTTACGTATGTGTGAGGGTTTTCCCTCAAATTGGAACGCACAGAAGATTTTAAAAAACTGGTTGTTTCTGTTGTTCTTAAGAAGAAAAGTTTTGTGTCCCTCCCAAGAGATAACCTGCAATAAGGAGGAAAAAAATGCAAAAACTGAAAATTTCATGTTAAATATCTTTTGCTTAGAAATTATTTTGGGTGTGTTTCTATATTCCTGTGAAAGAAAAAGAAAAAAAGCTGTAATGGAGACTAATAGGTGTTCTTTTTATTCTTTTTAATTTTTCCAACTTTATTGAGATATAATTGATATGTCACTGTGTGATTTAAGGTGTACAACGTGTTGATTTGATACACTTACACGTTGCAAAGTGATTTCCACCACAGTGTTAGCTATTACCATTTCCTCTTCCTCCTGTGAGCACAGCTAGATTATGTTTTCCAGCTGCCCTTGAAAGTAGGGGAAGCCGTGCAACTGGGTGTCGCTGATGGGAAGTAAGTGAGGTGATGAGCCAAATGGCAGGGCCTTGCTCCTCTAAAGGCTCCCACGAGATCCTCTGCCTAAATTCAGAGGATCATGGGGCCAGATCCAAAAGCTGACGGCAGAGCCACACTACGGTGGGCGGTGGAGAAGCACACTTCTTCTGCCAGCCTGCCCACTGCAGTCTGGCACCTGCCTTCACAACCCACCCGAGCTTTACTTAGTGGCTTCACACTATTAAATCCAGGCTACAGTTTTAATTCGCATATTCTTGCTCTCTGCTGTGCTGGTTCCTGCTGACCACACCTTGTTTCGCCAAGGTCCCCCATCCTTGAATTCCATGTCATTATCTCTTGTACTTTTCATCTTACCTCTCTAATGGTTCTCTCCTTCTATTAGCTTTTTTTCAGTGTGGGTATGTATGAAGCTCCATCACCAATACTTATTACTTAACATGCTCTTCCCAGGTATTTAATGCCATGTATACGTTTTTTTAGAACTAATGCTTAATAACCCACTTTAAAATGTGGCCCCCAGCTCCTCTCAAACTCATGTTTTCCGTAATATGCTCTGCCTTCACCTTGCGTCCTGGGAACAATGCACTGTTTACACTTCCATGGGTATGCTACATTACTGCACACTTGTCTTTTCACATATGGGCTTCTCTGCCTGTTGTTATCAAACTACTGTTCTTCTCTCCAGGAAGTCAATCACCCTGGCTTCTCTGAAGCCTTTCCTATCCCCTCCTGGGCAGAACTGAGTATTTTCTCCTTCATCATCTAACTGTAATGCCCACTCATCTCCATCATGAACATGTGCCACAATTATTTTACATGTTAATGTAGCCACCAGGCTGAGACTTCGTCAAAGGCAGGTTTCCTATCTTGCTCATTTTTGTGTGTTCCATTTTTCAGTATCATCTGCCCCATAACGAGTATCCAGTGAAGGTGAATTAGAAATTGTGAAATGAACCTAAAGCTTGCTAAAATTCTCCTTTGGTATACACTCCAAAACTTGAAAGGATTTATTTTTGGGGCTATAGGCAAGTGGCATATAGACAACTCACCCAGTGTTTAGTCCTCTGTCTATAATGCCAAGAAGGATATTTTGCTGTTGTTTGAAATGATGTGGTTGCTTGGTGGTTGTGGTTGATACAGAGGTGTCTTGTTTGTAGCTTGTAGTATAGGCTTCTGTTGAATAATTGGATTCCACAAAGTGTTTGAGTGTTAAAGAGTAAGGGGAGATATGGAAGAATATATTTGAACCACTTATATTACTTTCCTGGGGACAAAATTTTTATACGTATAAGACCATACTCTATTTTTATAGTTCTTTTCTTTTACTTGGAAATCAAAAGCTGGTATAGTGGTATATTCTTCACAAAAGGATGACTACAGTTACCAAAACAAACACACAAAACCATGCCCCCCAAAAATACCCCAAACAGTGCTTTATACAATAAAAACATACCTCTACATCTCACAATACACAGAACAAGCCTGGGGGCCTCTCTCTAGAGGCTTGAAAAGAGAAAATGAGAAATGCAAGTCTGCAGTTGAATGAAGAAGATTCAAGGTAGAGAAGTTTTAGTTTATTCCCCTACAACCAGACTCCTTGGTTTTAAGATTGCTCAAACTTGAGTGTGTTTCTGCAAGGCTTTCTTTACAAAGAGAAGGAACACAGCAAGAATGGATAGTGAAGGGAAATTCCAAAGGAAACAAGACATTGACAGTAACTCATATTTAACCCGGTAGGTTAGTTTTGTCTAGGTGGAGGTGCACCACAATAGAAAATGAAAACAGCTATGTCAACCAACGATTTTAGGCAATGCTGATATTAATCACGCCCAGAACAGGACTGGTTCAAATGCCTCCTGCTCCATGAAGTCTTTGTAGTTCTTCCTACGCAGAATCAAATTTTCCTTCTTCTCAGCTCAGTTGTATTTGGATTCTGCTTCTCTATGGCTGTTTACTAGTGTGTCTCGTGTTGCCATATCACCTAAGCCACTGTGCAAACATTTTGAGTTCAGGATCACTATGCATTTTATATCTTGACAGGATCGATAACAGCTGGAATGGTGTCTGTACATTCTGACGTCCAATACACATTTAGAGAACTTACATTAATAGTCAGTTTTTTTCTTGTAGGTCAGAATGAAACCTGTAAAGAAAACTACTCTCCCTTCATATTCTATACTCCAATTTCCTAGCGAGAAAATTTCAGAATGTTTATCATAGGCATCTCTTTGTGTGGAATGAAACTTCCAGCAGGTTTCTGCTGGAATTCAACAAACATTTACTGAATACCTAGTGAAAATGAAGAATTTAAAGAGACCAGTGTTTGGAGTCAGCTTTTTGCAGGTTCAGAGACTGAACTCTGACAAGAATAAAATTCCTTTGGCATGTAACTCAAACCACTTAGCAATGAAGAGAATTTCCTTGGTTAGGTGAGTCTGAATGTGTGTCCCAGGGAAATTTAGAGAGAAAAATGGATTCTTGGAAGATCTAGTTTCAAGGTCCAGACTAAGATTCCCTACTGAGGCGAATACTTTGTATCCTTCTACCCTGCAGTTAATTCAAACAAATGCTGAGTGGAAAGAGACAGCTGGTTTGCCATCACTGAACATGGGTGATAATGACTTTGGAATCAATACCTGCTAAATCTTTTTCCTTTTTCTCCTTAAACATACAGATGCTGCTCAATCAAAAGCAAGATTGCTCGAAAAGAATTGATTTCCCAATTCCAAGTGCACGTGGATTAACTTGCAGCCAATTGTGTAAGCTACCTTAAACCCTTTTCTAGAAGGAAGAGGGCTATAAATAAACAAATAAGGGGGCTGTGTTTTTCTGCCTTCATGAGAATGGATTTCCAGGCTCCTTCTACTAAGGAAATTGATGTGGTGTGTTCTGTTGCTAGCCCAACACTGAAAATAACATTTTAACTTTGGGCATTCTGGTGAAATATACTTAAAAGTAAATCAGATGGGGCTGTAAGCAAAGATAAATTTGGAAGTAGATACTTTCTATGGCTTTGTGCCCTTTTGCCATAGGCCTTGCAAACCAAGCTGTATTCTTATTGAGGCCGTAAAAAAAATAGAAATGTGTGTTTGCAAATTATTGTGTGATTTTTTGTTATTGTTGCCACCTCATGCATAGTTTTCCTAGGGTTAGCAAAATAAAGATAGATGGCAGAAAAATAATTTTGAAAATTTAAAAAAATTGCAATGCAACTATTACAGACACTCAACTGCACTCGTACTTGACTAGAGATTTTGCCGTTCAGTTTCTGCTCTCCTTAGAGCCAGTTGCCATTTGTTGCCCCGAAAAGGACAAGATTCTTTACTAGTGGGCACCTTAGCACTTTGAAACACTGTTACACTGTTCAGAATTTAAGGGAAATAAAAGTAAACCAGGCATTCACAGTGTAGGGTAGAAAGCAAAATGCCAAAGTGTCTGTTGTGGAAGTTGATTGCAAAAGTGTTCTCAATTTTTCATCCATCCCTATACTTATTTCCTCGGCTATGGGAACTTCCTAATTCCTCTACACTCCATTCAATGCTTGAATCTGGAGCTTGCGGCTGACTTTGGTTAACAGAATACAGCAGATGAGATAGGGAGTCAGTTATGTACCAGACTGCACCAGACCTTGTGGTCTAGACTCAGTGCTCTACCAAACCCTACCCACAACTGCCCCATGAACAAAGGGCTACTCTGTTGCAGTATGAGAGATGACATGGAGGATGCCCCGTTGTTCCAGCCGAGGCTGTCTCAGAGCAGTCTACAACACGCCAACATGTTAACATGTAAGAGAGCCCACTGAAGATCGGCAGAGCTGCCTGGTCAACACACAGGTGACACCAGATGTCTGCGTGGTCCCAGCTTAGACCAGAAGAATCAGCCAACTGAGCTTTACCTTCAGTGCTAAACTATAGAATCATGAGCTAACCCATCGGTTGTTTTTAGCTACTGAGTTCTGGGCTATTGTGTTATGTAGAAATAGCTAACCAAAATATGTGCTGTAATGAAGACTGAATTGGTTTTTTAGTTTGAGCAGCTGGTGTTCAAAATCTGGATGTAGGAAGCAAATGACTAGCTTTTTAAAGGTTTAACCTAATTTTCTCATTTGAAAATTAGTGGAGAGGATTCAAGATGGTGGAGGAGTAAGTGGAAGCTATACTAACCTCCTCCCAGGACCAATCTGGACTTACAACTAAATTGTAGAGAAAGCATCCAGAATAATCAACTGAACACTAGCTAAAGAGAAGCCATATAATCAAAGACAGACAGAAGAAACCACTTTACCACGAGAAGACTGGCAGGGAGTGTGGAGGAGAACTGAGAGGGCTGGCTGGACTCCCAGGGGTGGCAGCTGAAGTTCTGGAGGGACATTTCATTGGCCAGGGGATCCCCCCTGAGATGTATGGGGTCTAAAGCCCAAGCTGGACTCTCCAGCCTATAGAACTAGAGCTGGAAAGGAACCCAGATAACATTCACCTGTGAAAAGCAACAGGGTTTCTATCTTCCAGGGAGAGACTGCTGGAGACTCTGAGAGCGTCTTAAAAGGCCAACACAAAATTTTGTTGGCAGCCACTTACCTTGGGCTCTGGCAGAGGAAGGACAGAGTTGGCTAGAGATGCTTGAAAGAGTCTGGGGTAGGTGGCTCTGGGGAAAGAACTGAAGGAACAGCCACCAGGCCCCCTGGGCTGAGTCATTCCCCATACTGCAGAAGCCATCTTTGCCAGAAATAAACCCACACCTTTATAGTAAATTAGTATTTAACAAAGGAAACAAGCACATGCAATAAGCTAAAGGCTAGTTTATTCAATAAATGGTATTGGGAAAATTGAACAGATACATGCAGAAAATAAAATTCAACCACTCTCATATACCACACACAAGAATACATTCAACAAGGATCAAAGACTTAAATGTTAAACCTGAAACTATAAAAATCCTAGAAGAAAACATAGGCAGTAAAATCTCAGACATTACTTGCATCATTTTTTTTGGGATATATCTCCCCAGGCAAGGGAAATAAAATTAAAAAATAAACAAATAGGACTATATCAAACTAAAATGTTTTTGCATAGTAAAGGAAATCATCAACAAAATAAAAAGATAACCCATGGAGTGGGTGAATATACTTGCCAATACATCTGATAAGGGGTTAATATCCAAAATTTATAAAGTACTTATGAATCTCAACACTAAAAAAAAAACAACAACCCAATTAAAAAATGGGCAAAGGTACTGAATAGACACTTCTCCAAAAAGGACATACAGATGGTTGACAGACATATGAAAAGATGCTCAACAACACTAATCATCAGAGAAATGCAAATTAAAACCACAATAAGATACTATGTCACACCTGTCAGAATGGCTGTCATCAATAAATCAATGAACAACAAGTGCTGATGAAGATGTGGAGAAAGGGGAAACTTTTTGCACTGTTGGTGGGAATGCAGACTGACGTAGCCACTATGGAAAGCAGTATGGATATACTTCAAAGAATTAAAAATGGATCTGCCTTTTGATTCAGCAATTCCATTTCTTGGGATATATCTGAAGGAATCCAAAACAATAAATTGAAAGAACATAAACACCCGTATGTTCATTGAAACATTATTTACAATTGCCAACATATAGAAGCAGCCCAAGTGTCCATCAATAGATGAGTGGATAAAACTTCTAGGGGAAATTTACACAATGGAATACTACTCAGCTGTAAAAAAAGAAGAAAATTTTATTGTTTGTGAAAGTATGGATGGAACTGGAGAACATTTCATAAGTGAAATAAGTCAGCTAGAGAAAGACAAATACCATATGATTTCACTCATATGTAGAATCTAATGAACAAACTGAACTCACAAGCAAAATACAGACAGACTCATAGATGGAGAGCACAATGACAGCTAAGGGGGAGGATTTATGGTGGGGAGGGGTGGAGCAAAAGAGAAAAAGGACTCGTGGACATGGACAACAGTGTGGTGATTGCTAGAGGAAGGGGAATATAAGAGGACTACATCATAATGGAAAAAATACAATAAAGTTTAAATTAAAAAAAGAAAAGTAGTAATAATAATAATGGCTACATTTGTATTATTTCTAAGGCACAAAAATTACAGAGAAAGCATTTGACCCTAAGCAGATGGTAGCTATTTAAAAAAAATTAAGGGTAAGAAGTAAGATAGAATATGAATAAGAGAGATAGGAGAATATGTAAGAGAGAAAAGAAAGATGATAGAAGGAGAACAGAAAGAGAAATTAAAGAATTTGGGATAATCTGGGGCACAGAAAACTGAGGTTGTAAGGCTGTCTCTGGCTTCTTCCTCAGTTCTTCTTCCTGCGGTTGCTCTCTATGTGCATATAAAATATTATCGGATTAATAGCAAAAAAAAATACAGCTATCATTCATTGAGTCATTCATTCATAAGCTTTAGGAACTCTGTTCAGGTCTTCAGAAACAATTTCATTGGATCCTCACAATCTTTCTATTCCGTAGTTGTGATTGTTATCCCCATACTACAAATGAGAAACCAGGGCTTAGGGGGTTGAAAGACCGGCCAAGGCCACACAGCTAGTGAGGAACAGGACCAAGGGGTGAGTTCGCTGTGACCTGGCCTTGAGCACCATCGCGTACACTTTTTCCCTAAAAGGCTGCATTAGAGGGTAATCTGAGTTTTGCAAACTTACCATAATGGACCAAGAAAAGACCCCACTAAAATTGACAGAGCTTTGTAAACCAGATGTGTCTTAAGTGCACATTAAGCTTCATAAATCAGACATATCCTTGAGAATGCATTAAGATGTTAGGTTCATCTTTTAAACATCAGGGAACCTGGGGGCTTAGTTGGTTCCCAGTGACAATTCTTTTGTCTTCATCCTTCTCTTTGTGGAAAAAAAGAGACCCTTTGCATTCAAGCCAGCATATTGCAAGTTGGCAGGGTGTCTATTTTGTAGCCATTAATGCAAGAACTTGAATTTTTTATAAGCCAGGTCAGGAGCATTGCATTGAATCAGAACTTAGAAACCAGTTACATGATATTATAACTAGTAACCCATTTGCTAATTGACGTAATTTTCCAACTACAAGAAAGAAAATCTAAAAAAACTGAGAAAGCACAAGGGATATCAGTATCTCAATTCTGACTATGAAAGTAAGGGATGTGTTTTATTTCCAAGCCTGGACTGATTCTCACAATCCTGCCTTGTCAATTTCTTTTCTCCACTCAACACATGACTTTCCTCATTATTACGAATTTCAGTGAAGAAATTTCTGGCTCGAAATTTGTGTCACAAAAAAAATTACACATAGTTACAACACCAGAGTGGTGAGGTTTTCAAGATATACATTTGCAAGATACTTAAATAAATAATTGAGTTACATTTGTAATCTCAGGGTATCATCTGGGTGATCCCAAGTTGGAAATTTTAGTCCTACTGCCTTCATGTAAGTTGTAATTCAGACTTGCAATGAAGCACCACAATTTACAACAGCTAAGAGAAATCTTATGCTAGATAAAATTTCAGGTGACTTAATCTTAGGCAAAATTAAATGGGCTTACAAAATTATCTTCCAAAGCTTTTATGCATGTCCTAGAGTGTTGTTCTCTCTGAGAGAAAGAATATCTCAGCGCAGCAGGATCTGAACTGAGGGCAAGACCGTTACACAGACAAATGTGGCAGAACCAAAGGGGAGGGAAAGACGTTCTTCCCGTGTTTGAGAACTCAGAATTCAAATGTAGACACTTAGGAGTGCTTCAGCCACTTTTCTTATTTTTTATCTTAGGACAGTCTCCCCAAGGCTTAACTAAAACCTCCTCAGTGTTCAAGCACCACAAACTCAAATACACAATTTTTGCCTTCCAGAAAGATCTGTCTAGCAGCTTCCTTTTTTTTTGCATTCTTTATTTTAAACTCAACTTTACAACTGACTAAGAAGATCTGTCAAAAACAAAGACATTTCTGAGAAGCTACAGCTAGGCTTCAATTTGTTATGTTGACCTAAGGGCAATACCGTAGTTGTATAAAACCACAAATCCTTTGAAGAGCAGAAACTGGTCCCAAAAATATCAGACCACATGTCAAATTTAGAACAAGGAATATTTCTTCAGTCCCTAACATTGCCCACATTCTTTCACATTCAACTTATTCTCATTTATTTTTAATAACCACCCATTGCAGTAGGTATTACTGGCTCCATTTCATGCACGAGAAAATGGATGGAAATAACTTGCTTCAGGATCTGTGCCCCTAAAGAGGTGTTAGCAGAGGGATTTCAGCACTTATCCTTTGGGTGCCAATTTCATGTTCTTAATCCGGCATCCTGTAGCCTTTCTGAGTGTATATGTTATTGAATGTGTTCCTTCTCCCTTGAGAATTTAAGAAGAAATGTTAATGAAGCAATCTGATAGTTGCTTCTTTCTCACAGTTTTACTAAGACCTTCTACTTTTCTATCCTTTTGCTTTTGTTACTTCATAACTATAATTTTCATACTGTTTGGAATGTTCTCCTAAAAATATTATGATCCCCCTATGCAAGAAATCTTCCCATGGCTCCCATAAGCACTAGAGTTTTGCCTGTCACTTTTGAAGGCAGATAATAATCCAGAGACTATGTAAATAGTTCTATATACAAAACAGACCCAGGAAGCCAGTGAATCATGAGCAAAACCAGAGCTGTAATGAAGCTAAAAAGTGCAGTTATTAATTTGCACCACCAGGGTTATTGCTTTTTGGAAAGGTATTTTTTAATGAAGACAGATAAACAAAGCTTTTAAAAACATGTGCCATTGTCACTCTGGATCACTGATTTTTGCGATTCTCCTGGGGCATAACTTTTCTTATAAAAAATTTTGGTTGGGGCAGAAAGGTCTTTTGCTTTCTTTGAGACAAGGGACATTTATAAGTTAAGCATTTTTATTATGAAACTGTTAGCTTAAACTTTCCAAGGAAACTAAAGTGTAAGCAGGAGTGTGTATTTTTAATGCTACTCTAAGTTCTTCAACATAGGAAGAAGGAAACTTTGCATTCTAATGTCTAAGACACAGTCTCCATCACGTCTGGCTGTGTGTTTGTGTTTGTGTGTACATGCACACACGTACATGCATGCAAAATGCTTGTTTGAAGGCTTGTTTTTCAATTTGTACAAAACTCAATGCATTTATCAAATCGAGTGAGTTTATAAACTTTGAGAGCTTATAAGAATAAATGCCTCAGGGACACTAGTATTTAATCTTTCTCGTGAAGTCATGAGATGCAAATTTTTCCGTGGTTCCTTGTAGAATTTTTTTTAATAAAAAGATTTATTGAATTTATTGTGGGTGACATTAGCTAATAAAATTATATGCGTGTCAGGTGTACAATTCTATAACACATCATCTCTATATTTTGTATCATGTGTTCACCACCCCAAGCCATGTCTCCTCCCATCACCATTTTTCCCCTTTTCCCCTCTTCTACCTCCTCCCACTCCCCTTTCCCTCTGGTAATCATACTGTTGTCTATATCTATGAGGGTTTTTATTAAATTAACCCTTCCACCTTTTTCACCCAGCCCCCGCATACCCCAGACAACTGTCAGCCTATTCTCTGTATCTGTGAGTCCCAAATCTCAAAGGAAACAAGGCTCCTTCCTAATGAGGGCTAATTCTATGTCTTTTAATCTTCCCTGGGCTCTGAACCAAAGCTTGCATGAGCAAAACTGTGCAGGGTATACAGAAAGAGGTCCTTAAGAACTTGGATAAGACTTTTTAGCCCTGGGGCACAGAAAATTCTTGATTTAGTCCAAGTTCCAGCAGGACTGGGACCTCATCTAGCTTATCCCTTACTGAAGTTCTAGCACTTAGGATAGATAACACCTAGGACATGATCATTGTTTTTACTGTTATTTGGGCATGGTAAGACCAAGATCAGGAGACAAATGTCACTGAAGAGATACTTGACTACTCACAGTTGGCTACTCACACTTGCTAGGAAGTGTGGGCATGCCCTCCCTTCATATAGGGCCACACAGGGAGGCGCTAAAGTTGATCAGGAGACAAAAGGAGTAAGGGAAAAGTGTGTACAAAAAACTTTACTGTGGTTTTAATGGCAATAAATGGGTGGGGCAATATAAGCAGGCTTACAATGAGCTAGTTTGAGTAATCTTAGCAGTTTCTGAGATGTAAGAGCTGTCTGCAGTTGCCTGGTAACCTGTATTGATTAGATCAGTGGATTATTACCTTGACCTGTGAGAGTTCATTAAATCTGGAGACTGAAGATATAAACTTTGGATTGGTTGTCTTACATATGCAAGAAATGTTGAAAGAGGAGTAGTTTACTATCTCCAGGAATTAACTAGCCCTGGTAGAGTCTGCTTCTTCCAGTCAATAAGGCCTTATGATGTCAGAGCATCATAAGATACAGAAAAAAGCAAAATTAATAAAGCTATATAATAATACATACATAACATATATTAATGAGTGAAAAAATAAAGAAATGCTGGAGTTCTGCAACTCAGAGTTAGGCTCCTTGTTCACATCTCTGACACCTCTGAAAATGAACAAATGATTTTGAAGAGAGCTGAGTACAATTTTATCTCAGACTTTGCCACTCCCAATGTTCCTTGCATATTCAGGTTAGATAGTGTATCTTTTCTAAAAGCAAATGTGGAGCATATGGCCCTGTGTGCCTCCAAGCACCAGAGTCCCTCCATTCTGTGATACACGTAGGTGCCGTGTGAAACTCGGGTGATTCCTTTTTTTCTTGAATCTTGGGTTCCCAACTATTGAAAAACCCAGACCCTTACATAAGTAGATGTTACAAAAAACACATAACCAACACACAGTGTAAGCTTTCAGGAAACGAATTTGGAGTAAATATTTCAAGAAATAAATGAAAATAAAAAGCACTTACTCTAAATTCTGTAGGCCCTTAGTGACTCTATGACACACACTGAAACAACCAAATGGTAGCCCTACTATGGGAACTTCAGTTACGATATAAATTCACAAGGACAGCTTAGTAGCATTTGCATTTAACATTATTCTCCTGCAATGGAAGGACAGCTTTCAGTTACATGTAGATCATTGGATTCATTTAGTTCATATGACTTGTAAATTTGAGAGTCTGTGCTTCTAAAAATAAAGCCATGAAATCCTTCCTGAATATACACAACTCCATTAACAACTTCCTTAATTAAAATTATCAACAGTAAATATATTTGATTACAGTTGCTATATATCATGCCTTATTTAATGTTTAATCTATTTTCCCTGTCCTATAGGAATTTCAAGCTATTGCTGTCATCTTCATTTATTCAGTCTTAATATTCATGCTTCTTTGGGTTTAGCTTCCTTTTATAAAGGGAAAAAACTGCTGCACCGTTCTTTAATCACAGAAATTACATAAAACATAATTTATGTCTTTCATGCTGGCTTCTCTGCACCAAATCTAGAGACTCCATCCAATCTCTATGTAAATTGTTGAGAGCCAAAGAGGAAAGATGCCCATCCTCACTGGGATACAGAAAGCCAGGGCTGGGTTCTTCTGGCATGATTGGAGGATTTACCCATTATCAAGGGTCAGAAGAAGTTGACCTTAGTGATGTAGACAATAATGAAGATTAATCAAGAAACAAAACATAGGAAGTTGGTGAACCCACTTCATCAGGTTAACTAAGACAGGAAGGATCAAGCAGTGTCAGCCGTCCAGGCAGGAAGGTCCAGAATCTCCAAGGGAGAAGGTGTTGGGGGCAGAGTGGGAGGCACTGGTAAATGAAAGTGAGATTTTTTTGAAATTCTCAGCTGCATAGGTGTGTTGGAATTTGCTACAAGAGTGAGCTGAGAGAGGAGAGCTACAGGGGATAAGTTAGTACCGATACAGGCAGGAAAATGTCAATGTCAAAAGAAATGTATGAGTACATAGAGTGCTAGTTTGGTTGAAGAGCAATTCTCCGCTCAGTTCCAATGTACTCACAGGCGTTTCATTAGTCTAATTTGTATGTACGGCCATAACCCATTAGCAGAAACAGACCTTATGGCAAGTGAGACCTGAATTTATTAAAATAATTTCTAATTAAAAAAACACCCAATAAAAATTTATTTTGTTCTCTATGTTCCTTGAGAGCATTATGCTAAGTGAAGTAAGCTAGGCAGTGAAAGACAAATACCATATGATCTCACCTATAAGTAGAACCTAATTAATAAAACAAATAAGCAAGCAAAGTATAACCAGAGTCAAGTAAATGACTAATGTAATTAACAAACGTCTTTTTGAGATTAACCAGGAGCAGTCTTAGGATTCAGACATGGCTGGTCATGTATGGGACACAGTCACCAGAAGACTTATTACATGAGGTCAAAGGAGCTTTCTGGAAGGAACTCCTAGGACAAGTGACCTGTAGCTACTATCTTGCGGTGATAGCAGCAGGTGATGCCAGGAGAGCATAGTACTTATCTTATAGATTGCCCTGTTGCCTTGCCACTGGGGGCATTTGCCTAGGGTTAAAAAAAGAAAAGACAAAAAAGAAAATATTAGAGGAGAATAGCTTTCTAAATGTCCATGGATCATTGATCTCAAGCCATTGTCAACAATGTTGGCACTGCAGCCCCATTGCCCTTTTGGAGAAATCTATATTGGAACCAGAGCTTTGGCATGCTGGTATCAGGAAGAGTAAATGAGGGTTAGAGAAAGACCTGAGAAATGTACACTGTGGCCACCCAAAGAATTCAAAGAATATTTCATGGAGGAGCTGGTGTATTTTTTATAATTATGATCATATGTGTGTGTATACATAATGCATATATATGTGTGTGTGTATATATACTGCATATAATTTATATGACATCTCACACACACACACTACTGAGAGATCAAATGAGAAGAGGGCACGCATAGAGAATTGCTGTATTGGACAAAAGGAAGAGAGGCAATTTTCTCTACTATAACAGAAAAAAGACACAGATAGATTATTCAGTGGCTGGAGATTAGAAAGTATAATAGTAGAAATACTCAGTTCTAATCAAATCTCAAATTACAAAGTATAACAGAGACCTTAGAGCTCCTTGAATTATAAAAACCTATTTGAATTGAAGACAATATTTTTCTTTCAGCAAAAGGTATACCAAATTAATTTACTTTCTTCGGGAATTTTTTCACATTTTTTTATTGAAGTTCAAGTACATTTGTCTCCATTTTCCTCCCACCACTCCCCCCCGACCCCAGCTATCCCCAATTCCCATCTTCGATCCTACCCCTCTTTGGTTTTGTCCATGTGTCTGTCCTTCATACATGTTCCTGAAAACCCTTCCCCATTTTGTGCCCATTATCCCCTCCTACCTCCCCTCCAGTTACTGCCAGTTTGTTCTTAATTTCAATGTCTTGGGAAATTTTAATTGTTCTCATACTTTTGTTTTCAAATATATATATATTTGTTCTTCCTACCTATGGAGCTAAAAGTCTTATGTAGTCACTTCCTACTAGAAGCATTATTATATATTCCATATTACCTTGTAAAGTAGAATTTAATTCAAAAAACTCATTGAGGAGTTTCTAGCCTCTGATGCTAAAAGAAATCAAGATGCATTAAATTCACAGCTTTGAAATGAATGTAACATCTGTTGTGAATCTAGAACTTGTTAAAAAAGAAAATCTATGGCCTGAAACAAGTACTACCTGATGATGTGGAAAATACAGAACTTTTGGCCAAATTACCTCAAAATGGTATCAAGTATTTCTTGCTTAAGAAAATCCCTTGATATTAAAATTATTAGAGCATATAAGCAAAGCATGCATATCCTAAATTTTTATACTATATGTTATTGAATTCAATATGAAGCAGTAGTAATATATTTTTAGAATTAAATGTTTGTAGGGTATAGTTTCAGATGCTAGTAAATAGTGAACTCACATAGAACTCATGTTCAAAGAGCTTATAAATCTAATTGAAATAAGCTAATCTAGTGGTAGAAAGATATAGATAGATAAGTTAAAAACAGAAGTTAACACATTAATTATACTGATAATTTGAAAAGTATAAGTGCTTCAGAATATAATAGGTGAATGCAGTCATTAAAACATGATAATCAAGGGTCCCTTATAATTGTGTATGAATTTTCAAGTCAGCTTGTCAGTCTTTATAGAGAAGTCAGTTAGCATTGAGATAGGAATTTGCGGAATCTGTAGCTCAGTTTGAGGAGTTTTACCATCTTCACATTGATAAGCCTTCTATTCATGAATATGGGATTTTTTTCATGTATTTAGCTCTTCTTTAATTTTTCAGCAATTATTTTCAAAGTAAACTTTTTTTGTTAAATGTATTTCTAAATATTTTATTGTATTTCATGCTATTGTGAATGGAATTATTCTCTCAATTTCTTTTTTCAGATTGATCATTGCAAGTGTATAAAAATATAATTAAGTTTTGTTTTTGATTTATATCCTGCAACCTTGCTTAACTCATTTGTTAATTTTATTATTATTTTTATACATAAGATTGTGTAATCTAAATACAGTTTCATTTTTCCTTTTACGATCCAAATGCCATCTTTTCTTTTTCTTGACTAATTGTCTGAATACAACCTTTAGTACAACCTGGAATTAAATGTTGAGAGCAGATATTCTTACCTTGTCCCTAATCTTCAAAAAAAAGCATAGAGCCTTTTCTCATCAAATATGGTATTAGCTGTGTTTTTTCATAAATGCCCTTCATCAGCTTGGGAAAGTTTCCTTCTATTCCTGGGGTTTTATTGGTGTTGTTGTTGTTATAAAAGGTATTTGATTTTGTCAAAGGCTTCTTTATCTACTAAGATGATTATGTAATTTATTATTTATTCAATTGATATGTCATGTTGATTTTTAGATGTTAAATCAACTTTATGTTCCTGTGATTAACCCTACCTGTTCATGGCATATATAAGGTTTTTTAAACCTGTTTTAATTGTTTTTCAAGTACAGTTGTTTCCATTTTCCTTCCACCACTCCCCCCAACCCAGCCATCCCCACTTCCCACCCTTGATCCTACCCTGCTTTGGTTTTGTCCATATGTCCTTTATACATGTTCTTGAAAACTCTTCCCTCTTTTCCCCCCATTATCCCCTCCCACCTCCCTTCTGGTTACTGTCAGTTTGTTCTTAATTTTAATGTCTCTGATTATATTTTGCTTGCTTGTTTGTTTTGTTGATTAGGTTCCACTTATAGGTGAGATCATATGGTACAAGTTTTTATATATGTTACTTTCAGGCTGCTAGTATTTTGTTATGGAATTTTGTACTCATATTCATAAGAGATGTTGGTCTATAATTTTTTCTAGTGATATTTTGTCTTGTTTTTCTATTAGGATAATACTGGCCTTATGAAATGAGGGAAGTGTTCACTCCCCTACTATTTTTTGGAAGAATTTGTGGAGATTGAGGGCTAACTCTTTGAATGTTTGGTGGAATTCAGCAGTCAAGCCATCCTGGCCAAGGCATTTAGTCATGGGTAGTTTTGTTTTTTAATTTAATCTCTTTAGTTGTTATAAATCTATTTAGATGGTCTCTTCTTGCATCTGTTTTTGCAGTTTGATCTTTGTAGGAATTTGTCCACTGCATCTGAGTTATATAATTTCTTGATTTATGATTGTTCATGCTATTCATTTGTAATACTTATTCCTATAAGGTTGGTATTAATCTTCCCTCTTTTATTTATTTATTATAATGAATTTATAATGACAAAATGAATCAAAATAACTTCTTTTATTACTGATTCTAGTAATCTGAGTCTTCTTTTTTATCTCTTGGTTAATCTAATTAAAGTTTGTCATTTTTGTTGCCATTTTTAAAGAACCAGATTTTGGTATCATTATTTTTTCTCTTTTTTATTTCATTATTTTCCACTTTAATCTTCCTTCTTTTTGATTTTTTTTGCTTGCTTGCTATGGTTTTAGTTTAACATTATTTTCCCCCCTGAATTACAAAAATACTTGGAAAATATATCTTTCTTTGTAGATAGTATAGTTGTTCAGACATTGGTGAAGTTCACCTAATGAGAGTCCTCTTTGGAGACAGGTTAAGGTTTAAGTTTTCAAATGCAGTAACCATGCCAGCTAGTCCCCTATGAAAACCTTCTATGAATGTTCACTTTTAAGTAAACATTTTATTATTAACAAACTATAGATAATTTCCCCAATGCCAAACTGCTGAGCACTGTTTTTCCCATTTATCCAAGCATAAAGCTAGTCTATACGCAAGTCAATGCAGGGGTGTGCAAAGGGATGACAAGGACAACACCAACATGAAAATGTCCATTAAAAGTGCAAAGTGCAGTATGATGAGGAGCCTATGCAAGCTTAACCCTCTCAGATGGCAGCAACCAAATCTCTAAGCAATTCTCCCTAGAGTAGGTCAAAGCAGACCAGTTCAGTTGAAGGTGAAGGGACAGTGATACAGTCTGATCAATTGCTCTCCGTGTGCTTCAGACATCTTGGATCTTCAAACCAGCTTGTTCTGATTGGTTGTGCCAAGGGTTGTCATATCAGAAATTCAATTCACCTAAGTAGAGAGACCAACATAAACACTTCTCAAGGGCAAGCTTTGTTTGGAAATAGAAAGTTTCAAACAGTGTGCATGGGATATATCCTAATATTAATACTGCAAGTCAACCTGCATAAAATTATCTCATTTGGCAAGTCCCCACACTCCTCTGCTATTATTTGATTCAGTTATAGGTGGATTTCATCTGACTTAATATTGGCATCCAAGATTTGTTTCTTTTTAAAATCTCATCGATCCAAGTGAGAGAGTTATTATCGAATCTTGGAACTCTGCTCACCACATCCAGGTTACTGCTATTGAGCACAGACTCAGAGGATTAGTACTTGGCATGAGATTAAACATGTCTGAGAGGAGACGGGTTTGCTGTGGGGACAGCAGCTCCAGAAGATGGTATTGAGGGAGGTGTGCCCCTAGCAGACTAACCACAGAACACATAAGCTATGGTGCAAAATGAGGCAGTCACAGCCAGGAGTCATCTATCATAGAAGATAACTGTACTACAACAGAGAGAAGTCCAACAGCAAAAGATACACTTGAATCCCAAGAAGCAGGCTTTCAAGATTAAAGATGGTAGTCTTGGACAAGACTATAGTTCTAACAAGTATTTTCCTTTCTTCCTTCCTCTATTCAGTCATTCATTCAGAAATATGTAGCAGGCCCAGGGGATATTGTGAGTTAAACAAGTATGGTTCTTTTCTCATAGATCTTACTCTCTAGTGGGGGAGACAGACATTCATTATGATAAATACACAAACAGATGTATTATTATGGCCTGTGATTAAGTCTAAGAATCAGAAATTCCTGGGACTATGAGTATGATAACAAGGAGTCCTGAAATAGCCTGGTGAACATGGTGAGGACTCAATTTCTTAATGAGTAAATCTGTGAACTGATGTCTGCGGAATTTGCAAGAAAATAGTGATGAGGAGGCATTCAAAGTTCCCAGGTGGAAGACAACGGTATATTGAAAGGAAGGGTAGGGCAGGTGAACCACAGAAACAAGAGTGAGATTAGCACAACAGTCTGGAAAGGAAACTGAAATCAATCATTCAAGATCTTGTGAATAATATTAAGATTTTGGTTTTTAATCTATAAGTGTTGGGAAGATATTAAATACTTTAAATGAAATTATGTAATTGGGTATGTTTTTAAAAGATTACTTTTTTAACACATGGAGAAAGAAATGTGGGCCTTGAAGGTGGAGGAAAAAAGAATGAGATGATTTGGAGGGACCACTTGGAAAGCTATTTAAAAATTTTGTTTTCTGGATGAGACATGATGGCGGTCTGGATTAGGGTGCTGCAGCAGGAGATGATGGAAAGAGATATATCAGAGGAGGTAAGAGCAACCAGAGAGGTGGTAAACTGAATGATATGGGTGGGTGGTTGATGGAGAGAGAAGTGACAGAATGACTCTTTAAACTTTCACTGCAGAACTACCTAGATTATGGGACACTTTACTAAAATAATAAACCCTGGAAGAAGAATAAGTTGGAATATGATAGAGGGGAATGAGTTTAGTTTTAGACACTTTCCATTTGCATCCTTTGAGGCATCCTAGGATAGGTGTAGAGAAAATAGTAGGATATATAAGTCTATCTCAGAGTAGAGATCCAGGATCATCACATAAACTTAGGAGTCACTTGCATATAGGTGATAGTTGAGGATGGAAGCACTTGGTTGCTATAACACCATCCCTAGAGAAAGAGCACAGAATGAGGAAAGAAAAGCACTTGAAATCATGCCTTGAAAAATGCCAACCTTCTAGAAATTAGGAAATAAACAAATAGAGACTGGAAGTAGCTGGTACAGGGGTACAAAAGAAGAGGGATGTGTGTGTGTGTGTGTGCATGTGTGTGTGTGTGCGATATGTCACGGAAGACAAGAAAAGAGAAATTTTTAAGAAGGAGGGAATGATCGACAATATCGAATGCTAGTAAGCAATCAAGAAGAATGAGGATTGAAAATGTTCATTTAATAGTGACATGGAGGTTATTGGTGACTACACAGAGCTTTTATAGTAGAATTTTTGTGGTTGTTGATATTGTTTTCTCCCCAGATCAATGAACCTATTTTCCTCATGATCAATAAACGTATTGCCTCACTGATTAATGAATTAACCAAGATTTTCAATATAAAGCAGGTTTTAAAAGGAGAAAGTAGGAGGCAGATAAGAGAGGTTAGACAGATACACTGTGGAGATACTTTGGGGAGTTTGTTAAAAATGCATGCACTCACATCTAACTACAAGTCTGTAATGAGATAAGGAAATGTCTTTGTGGTAGGTAGGTTCCTTGCCCTTATAGAGTTCTTTCGCACTGAGTATGGGCTTCTCCATTTGATTGGCTTTGGCTAATGAAGCATTAATGTGAAGCAAGCAAAGGAGTTTTACCTATTTCAGCTTGGCATCTGGCAATACTCATTCTTGGAACCCAGTTACCAATTGTTAAGAAGCCCAGGTAGCTACGTGAAGATGCTCACAGGGAGAACTGAGACCCCTAACAGAAAGCCTCAGATAAGCTTGCATGCAAAGAAAGTACCAAGTGAGTGAGTCTATTTGGACCCAATGGACATCCCAGCATCTTTGTCAAGCCCACCTGAGGCAGAAGATATGGCTGGTCAGCTCATAGAATCATGAAAAAGTAATGGCTTGTTTTTGTTTCAGCCAAGTTTTGAGTGTTATATTATATATCAATGGGGACTGAAAGAGTCCCCATTTTAGTAAGTTCCCTGGTGATTATAATGATAATGAATATAAAAAATTAGCCCATTTACTATTGTTGTCACCTTCTACCCTCTAATTCTTTCTCGTTTTAGTTCTCTAGCTTCTTATACTTTTAACCCCCTACCTGGAGGTGCCAGAGATTAGAGGATTGAGCAGGAGTCTGAAATCTCTCCTTATGGATGCTGCTTATCTCCTTAAATCTCCAGGTAACTAACTTAATCCTGAGCCTCAGTTTTCTCTCCCCTAGAAAGGACAATAGCTTGTTCACAGGGAAAGGTGAGGTGATAAGTATTTAGAAACGTTAGCTCCCTTTCTCCTGTCGCCAATTTATCTTTCTTCCTTAATACAGTCCTTAGCATGTATATCTAAGTTAATTTACTCATGTTTGACAATATTCACCTTTATTGTCTTCACAGTCACCCATGTTCATAAACAATAGGATTTTGTATAGGTTTACCTATCAAGTATTAACAGAGCTTCTGAGGGTTAAAGTTTTTTCTCAGAAAATCACCTGTATTAAAATGCTAACTTGTAGTGAAGCAGTCATGTAAGATGAAGCCAGGTGGGATGGGGGATGCAGGATGAGAGCCCTCTGACCACTGTGTAGCACCTCCTGAAGCTTTCAAGCATTGGGAGACTTTGCATGATAGAAAACGCTAGACAACTTCTGGCTATAGAGACACTGAGTGGAAGCAAACTTTCCTATTCTATTTCTAAGCTCTTCTTTTCTGCGAGAACAAGTAAGAGCATCACTCAGCTATACAAGCTCTCACTACTGAATATTGATACGCTCTCCCTCAGGACAATCTTAAAATAAACCATCAGGAGCCTACAATGGTACCAGGCTCTCCAACGACTGGAATCTCCAGGTGTTTCTCAGGATGGATAAGGAACTTGTAAAACTCATTGTGTGTCCCTTCTCCTCTCTCTGAGCCCTCAGTGACCTGCTCCTGTGGCCGATTATTGGTTGTTCACCTTCAGGGCTGCTCATGCCAATGATTAGAGTTGCAGCACAGGCTGCAATCTAATCAAACCAGGGCTGCCTGGCTGGGAATGCACTTGGCTTGGGTGTGGCTGATCTTGGTAACCTGCATTATAGATATACTAGGAAGCTCAGGGACCTTATTGGGGAATTTGAAATACTGAGGAACTGGAGGCAAGTTTCAGCTTTTTAAAAATCCCTGAAGAGGGGCTTTGTGAAATCTGTTACCTGCTTGCTAGCTTATCATCTTATCCTATTCATTTTACACATGCTCCTTTAATAGGCAAGAAGGTGACATGGCTGATAGGAGTCCTAGAGGAAGAAAGACAGTGTGCAGGATCACCCTGGAGTTTGAACTACTTCTGTAATGTATTTCTCATGTATATAATTTATTTTAGAAGTTGGTAAAAGGGATTGCCCCTCAATAGTCCCTGGTTTCCAAGTAGGCTAAGAGGTACTGTGATATCAGAGTTGCCACAGCAAGGTATAAATATCATCTATCTTACCCAAAGTCTGTCTTTGGGTACCCAGGGATGGTTGTTAAGAGCATTATCTTCTTTTCGCTTTCTTTTCTACCCCTTTAGTTCCAGATAAACAAAATATTAATGTATTCATTCATTCATACAGCATCTACTGTGTATAGATCCTGTTAGATGCTGGGATATAGAAATAAATACAATGTTAGTCCAAATAAAATAAGCAAACTGGTATGGAAGCAGGGAATGTAATAATGGAAGGTTATACACAACAAGTGAGAGCTCCAGAAGCAGAGAGATGAACTCTGCCCACATGGGTCAAAAATGTCCTCCAGGAACTGATGACACTCGATCTGAGTTCTGCAGGATGAGTGGGAATTCTCTGAGAGGGAGTGGGAGAGCTGGCCCATCAGGAAAATTTCCAAGTGTGCTCTTTCTCTTCATATCCAGTGACAGGTCTGCCCCCTGGGTTTTCAGCCTGGGAGTACATAAGAATCACCCATAGGGCTGAAAGAAAACTAAACCAAAGAAAATTCATACTCAGCATGGGGATGCTTTCACTGCTCAGGCCTGTTCTCAGGATCCTGGCAGAGGCCCCTCCACTGTGGGGATTGCCACAGCTAAGACAATGGTCTCATTCCCTCCTCCGGGCAGTCAGCATCCAATGACTGATCAATATGATGCTACAAAGTCCCATTTCTCTCACCCCAAATACTTACAACACCTCTCAGTGGGTCATCTTAGCACCAAGAGCCCTTATATTAACTGAGGCTCCATGAGACTCCTTCACAGCTCATCTTTCTCTGTCCACTCTCTTCTTCTTGCAGAGGGATCATCTCTGTCTGACAGTCAGCTTCCTGGAGAACCCAGTACGTGACAACTGGCCTCCTTCCATAGAAGTCTCAGTACAATGGGTGCCACAGCTGGGCAGGCATAGTTTTGTGAAGGTCTACAGGCAATTCTAATGCACAGCTCTTGTGAAAAAACAATTAACTGGTCTTCTCAAAATGAGATCTGAAGACCCCTGGCATCAGAACTGCCTTAAACAAGTTTATTGTGTAGAGATTCCTAAGTCACCTCCTGAATGCTTTGAATGGCAATCTTTGGACAGGAGGACTAGGTGTCTGCATTTTAGCAAGCACCCCACCCAGGTTCTTTATATGCATGCACACTGCTCTCTGAACCAACTACAGCTCATCTCAAGCTTTTGTGAATGTATCCTTTAAATATATAAGTCAATAAAGGGACATGGCCTTCCTTCGGAACCTCAGACTCTGCTCCCTGCATGACATGCCCACATGAGTAAATGTGATTCAGTAAGAAAAACACTGGTTACACCTGGAGCTGCTTTTATCTACATATGCACAGCATCCATCATGATTCAGTGACTTCTGGCTGCAGGGCCAGAAGAACGACTTGCCATTTAAGGAGGTTCTTTGGCATTTGAACATTGTGTTTGGTATCTTCTGTGCAGCCTCTGATTGTCATACCACATAGTCCCCTTCTCACCACCTAGCATGCAGTAAATACCAGAGATAGGGAACGTTGTCAATGTACCCTAAACCTTTCAAATGGAAGCCTTTAGACATAATCATGCATAACTCCTGGCAGCTCCTTCAGGCCCTGTCTCTGTCCTTTTTCTCAGTATGCTTCCCTAATCATTTTTAAAATTACTTCCAGCAACGTTGCCTCAATAACCTTTCCTTGGTGGGCAACTCCATTATCTAAATGGACTTCTAAGGGACCTTCCTCCTCACATCTTTGCTTACTCTGTCTCCTCTTTAAAGAGGAAACAAAGGCTATTGTTTCTTTCTGTTCCTTTCTTCTTCTAACATTGCTGTAAAGAGAGTACAGAAATAGAGTCAGTCTGGCATGCCCCTGAAACCAAACTCCCCGGATTCAAATCCTGGTTCTCGTGCTTTTCAGCTGTATAATCTTGAGCAAGTTGCATACTCACGCTTTCCGTTTTGGATCTGTAAGTCTGAGATAATTATACCTAGTTTATGAGGCTGTTGGAAGGACTCAGTGAGTCAGTCTGTATAAAAATCTTTGAACCATGCTTGGTGTGGAGTAGGTATTCCATAAATTATTGATAATGTTATCATGGATGTGGGCAAATGGGAACCAAGTTACACTTGTCCACTTCTCATTTCCTGGTCCTGTTTGTGTCTTTCAATATCAATACACATCAAATTAGTGAGAAGTAGGCAGAAAAGATTTGGTCAGAGAGGCTTTTTTCGTAGAGACCAATAGAAGCACGAAGGGTGAATATGGTTAACACCAGGATGAGCCCGACAACATGTTAAGGTGACAGATCTCAGACCACCAGACTCAGAGCGCACATCTCGCAGACAATTATTCCCCAGAGCACTAATGACCAGCGTATGTTTGGATCTTATTTTGCCAAACTACTCGGGTGGATGTGAGAGTCATTTGACTTTTCTGAACCTCCTCCCTTTTAGCTGTAAATTCAAATCACTCATTCCTGTTCACTGTAAAGGCAAATAACAGTATATACATCAGTACCGGGTACAAAGTTGGCATTAATTAAGCAGTAGATAAATCCAATGCGTATTAAGGTGGAGCAAGAGGAAGATGCAGAAGCTTAGGACACCACTTGTGAATGCCAGGAAGAGGGACAGGACTTCCTGCTGGGCTAGGAAGAGCCATGGTGCTACAAAACCCATGGGGTCCATGAAACTCCTGTCCATTTTGACACTCCCAGCAGTGCCTCCTTCAGGAGCGAATACTGATTGCTAACAAACGTGTTTGACGAGCTGAAAGTCAGTGACAATTACCCTCCCACACAGCAGGCAGCCCTGAGAATTGGCAACCAATACCCCAGGCCACAGTCCCTGAAAGGTATCATAACAGATCTTATTTTTAAAGGTGAATTTCTGATGGTTCACCCCTGGATTCTGTACACCATTGGGCTTTATTGAACAAAGGGAGCCAGCCTCCAGGTCCCTTAACTCATTAAATGGACCCAAAGAGATACCAGAATTTTGGTTTTTGCCCCCAGATGTTTGCAGTCTTGGGTTACCTGTAGCCAGGAGATGTTGGCATGATGCTTGCTCCTACATTACCCTTTACCTTTATTTTCAGAGATAAAGGGGCAATGAAAAAGAACTAACATATGTAAAAATAAAAACAATGAATGTTTACTAATCACCTGCTTTGTGTTAAGAACTTATGCTGCAACTTTAATTTTCACAACAGCAACAACTTAATGCTGATAGTGTCTTTCAAATTGCACGGATGAGGATGTTGTAATAGACCCAGAAACATACAATGATTTGTCCTGGGTTACACAGCTAATAAGTAGTTGGCTGGGAGTCAAAGGATCTTTTTGCCTGGACTCAGGCTCATGTTTTCTCCATGGTACCATATTGCGCTTCCCCTGAAATCATTCAGACAGATGATGATAATAGACAGGAAAGGGGCAGAACAGAGTTTCCCTCATGTGCAAGTCGTCCAAGAGGCTCTCTGCTGCTCACGTTAACTCTGCGTTCACTGTTTCTGCCTATTGGTTCCTTGAGAATCAAATAGCAAAAAAAGCTATTGTCCAAGGATTATGTTTGGGAAAGCTTTGCAGTGGTCCTCTGATTATAAAGACTTAGAGAGGTCCAGTAATGAAGAAATTATTTCATTGGCCTCTTGGGGGTAAAAAAACAACAAATTTTAACCCTCTGGATATTTTAAGTTAAACATTTTCATCTTTCATATCCAGAGGATAGGGATTCGTACATTAAACAAACATTTATTGAGCATCTACTATGTTCCAATTGCCATTCTAGCACTTGAGCTACATCACCCACTAAAACAGATAAAAATGTCTGCCTTCAAGGAGCTCATACTGGTAGATGTTCATAAATCCCAAGAAACAATGAGTCTTAGAGGCTGCAGCAACAAGAACTGCTAATAGATTTCTAGTTTTCAGTACATGATGACAAACGTGTTCTGTTTTCCAATTTCTGAATATTCATGATATAGCAAGTCAATATCTTCAAGAACTTTGCAGAGGGGGCCTTTTAACAACCCAAAGAGATGTTTTTGACCATTACAGTGTGTTCATCAAAAGAAGACAAGGACATAAAGCAGGTGTGCTCAGATGGCTCTTCTAGCAGCAAAGATAAGTTCACTGGTACATGATGACAGCACTCTGGGGTTATTTTACACGTGAACCTGATGTAAGTGCACTTGTCTCTAGAGATCTGTGCTATGGTATAAAGAAGAACCGACGCCAGTTCAAGTTCTAATTCTGCCACTTTGTGATTAACTTTGGGCAAATCAGTTGACCTCTGTGATTTTTTCCCAGCTTTGAAAAAGAGATAAATTGTGTCTGAGTCATTTTTTTTCATTTTGCATGTGCATGTGCCTTTTCTTTTAGAACACAGTGAAAGAATGTGTATGCTTTCATACATTTGCATAACTCTTTATATGAAAAGCAATTTTTATCACTGATAATACCAGGGTACAGTTCCTGTCATTGTGCCATCCCCCTTTCTTCTCATAATCAATCAATATTTCCTCTATATTCAGTTTCACATGTTCTCGCTGTGTATTCCTGTTGCAATAGTCCAGGTCCCCATGCTGTTGCTCCTGAGAAACTGGAAGAGCCACCTAGCCTCCGGCTTGACTTATTGCCTCTCTCAATTCTGCATATTGTTGACAGACAATCTAAATTAATATAGCTCTTCCATTAGAAATTTGATTTTTGCAATATTGCCAATGTCCTGGGTGATAGATAAACTTCATAGTTAGCATTTTGGATCGTAGCTTATTTTTCTAGGCTTGTGTATCTTTACTAGCCAGGAACTTCTATCTACTGTTCCTGATTCTCTCTCATTATTTCTTCACCAGAGTCTTTGTTCAAACTACACTCACCGAACAGTATCCACTTTCTCTCCATAGCTAGGAGTTATGCTTGGTCACACTTTTTCTGTTTACTTGTTACTTGTCACCTGTCACTGGTGTCCACTACCAAGCAAGAGTTCATGAAAGTTTGTCAAATTGAAGACCAAATAAGATGCCAAGGCATATTTGATTGATGAGGGAATTAATTTACTTCTCAGTGTAATTTCTGGTGGTCTAAGAATTTCTGAGATTTCTGCATATCTCTAGATTTTCAAGTTCATTATTATGACCCCATTAAGAACCATTATTGCTACAATATTATTAATACCCAACAAATTCTTCAGTGATATCATGAATTTAATTCTATTATTTCCTGGGCCCATAAATCATTAGTTTCCTCATTGTTAAGCATCTAACTCATTAAGAACCAACAACGATCTTCAACATTGCCTAATTCTCTGGTTTATTAAAGCATATAATAAGCAATAAACATGTTTATATATTACCTTATTTTATTCCACTTTCAGTCAAGCCCTGGGAATGGGGTGTATCATTTTATCCCTACTTTAAGGAAAGGGTTTTTCTAAAAACACTTTAGAAGAGCCTTGGTGATTTAAAAAAAAAAAACACAAGTTCAAAACTTGCATAGCTTGTCAAAGGTAGAGATGAGATTTGAACTCAGGTCTTTTAATCCAGTCTGTACAACTGTTTAATAAACATGTAAAAATAAGTACAGGTCAATGTGTGGGCCTCCATTTAGGTTATACCATCTCCTCTCCTGCCCCCTCAAATCAGCATTGCGTAACACAGTCAGAAATCAGTTTCGAATATCAAACGTTTTTCCCACACTGAGAACCCTGTAGGGACTCTCAGTGAAGTGCTGGATAACACACACACTCCTAGATACACGGCCCTTCCCAGCTTGGATCCTGCCTGTCTGAACACCTTGGGAGGCTTCCTCCACTACCACTCATTCCACTAACTGTGCCCCAGAGATTCTGTCTTCCTCTGGGTTCAGTTGCCTTCAGGACTTACCCCAACCAGGCTCAGTGGCTGGACAGGTAGTCTGTCATTATGGATCAGGAGCGTATACAACGTTGACACTCTGTCCAGTACACAGGCCTGAGACAACTTTGAGAGTGCCTCTAGATCAGTGGGGTCCAACCCCTATTATACGAAAAAAAAAAGGTTAAATAGAACACACCCTGAAAATACCTTCATACATGCATAAAGTTTTTAGGTACTGGGGAAAAGAATCTTAGTTTTTCCTGGTAGACATGCAGCACCTATCATGAAAGAAAAGCAAATGTGTAACAGCCTGTGAAATGGAAGGCAATATTACCTCATTAGAACTCATTTTAAGTTGGTTTTAAATGACGCTCTGTCACGCATCTAAATAACTGCAGTGGGTATGAGGAATGTGCTTATTGTATCACTTGGAAAGTGGGGAGTTTTTTGCTCCCCTAAATATAACCCTTCCGAGAATGGCAATGGGCAGAGAAAAACAAAAAGCCTTCTTCCTCCACAGGAGGTTTTGCATGTAATCAGGACTTGAATGACATTGTCCCCTCAGAGCCTGCCCTTGTCTATTTCCCAGAGAAACTCAGGGTCAGGACATGCTAGGAAAGTGCACCATTCTAATGGGGTTCCTCCTCTTGTAGGCTTGCCTGTCCCTTGGTGCCTTTATGTAATATTGTTGAAGCCTCTACAAAAGACGTGGTATGTGGAGTGGCTGAGTGTAGACCCTTAGTGTCAGATTGCTCTGGTTCTGATTAGGAAATCCTGACTCTGACACCTAACAGCCATGTGACCTTGAACAAGTTCACTGTTCTTTCTGTGAGGCTCTTTTTAAAAATAATATTATATGTAGTCCTGTGTAACTGCCTTTTTCACTTAGTATAATGTTTTCAAGGTCCATTTATGTTATGGCATTAGCATTAGTTCATTTCTTTTTATTGCTGAATAATATTCCATCGCATTGGTATATATTTTGCTTATCCATTTGTCAGCTGGACTTTTGGATTTTTCTTTACTTTTTAGCTATTGTGAATAATACTATTATGAACATTCATGTGCAAGCTTTTGTGTGGATATATCTTCTCAATTTTCTTCAGTATATACCTCAGAATGGAATTGCTGGGTCATACAGTGACCCCATGTGTAACCTCTTGAGGAACTGCCAGACTGTTTTTCAAAACAGCCACATCAATTTTACATTCTCATCAGTGGTGTGTGTGAATTCCAATTTCTTCACATCCTTGCCAACGCTAGTTATTGTTATTTTTGATGATAGCCATTGTGGTCGGTATGGAGCCATCTCATTGCTGTTTATGGTTTCTTGCTTGCTTTCTAATTACTAGACTTTCACAGAGTAGAAGAGTTTTAGATACACACAACAATTGAGCAGTTAGTATAGAGTTCCCATATTTCTCCCTCACCCCCACACAGTTTTCTTGGGGTGCTATAAAAAATTACCATAAATTAGGTGGCTTAAAAGATGAAAATATTTCCTCACATTTCTAGAGGGGTGAAGTCTGAAATTAAGGCATCAGCAGCATTATGCTGCCGCTGAAGCTTCTGGAGAAGAAAGGGTCCTTGCCTCTTCCCAGGTGTCTGCCAGCAAGCCCTGGGATTGCCTGACGCTCAGCGGCATCACTCCAGTTTCGTCTCCATCTCACAAGGCATCTTTCCTCTGTGTGTGTCTGTGCCTCTTGTGGCCTTCAGATAAGGACACCAGATACTGGATTTAGGGTCCACCCTAATCCAGTAGACCTCTGCTTAAAGTGATTACATCTGCAAAGACCGTTTCCAAGTAAGTTCACATTCATTGGTCCACTGGGTTAGGATTTCTACACATTATTTTATGGAAAACTAACCCACAACAGGTATATTTATGAACTAAAGTAGTGACTCAATATCGATACATTGTTATTAACTAAGCTCCATCATTTATTCAGATTTCTTTCGTGTTAGTGTCCTAATGTTCCTAATGTCCGTTTTTATTCTGTTCTAGGATCCCATTCAGGATGTGACACTACATTCAGTTCTCCTGTTTCAATAAGGGCCCCTCTTGACTGACTGTTTTCTTGTGACTTTCATTATTTTTGATGAGCCTGAGAGCATTGAGGAGTACTATTCACCTCTATTAGAAGTTTGCTGATGTTTTTCTCCTAGCCAGACTTCAGCTATAGGTGTTAGGTCATAGGGTCTTGGGCAGAAAGACCACCGTGTCATTGTCATCACATCATATCAAGGGCACATGCTATCAACATAACATCACTGCCGGTGTCATCCTTGATCACATTGTTGAGGGAGTGTTGGTTAGTTTCTCCAATTGTAAAGTCAGTCTTTGTCCACCCTTCTTAAGCTGAACTATTTGGAAGGAAGTCACGATGTGAAGCAGCCCAGGCATTAGTGAAAGCTTTCTTGATCCTCCATATTTTTCCCACTTACTTTTTCTTCCATAAAATAGAAGTAAAAATAACACCTAGCAATTCAGAGTGATGAGGTGAAGATTTATGTTTATTTATGTAAAGTCTTAGGAAAGGTTATTTGCACAAAGTAATTATTTAATAAATATTACCAATTACTAGTATCATTATTATTATTAAAGTCCTCACACTTTGCCTTCATTATAATAGGATTCCACCAGTTTTTCCACTCTCTGTCTTTCTCTCTCTCGTTCTCCTTCTCTCTCCCTCACACTCTTTGTATAGTAACTTTCTTGCTTGTAAATGCATATAATTTTAATATTTCAATAATACCTAGCAATGGCACTATGGTTTGGACAAAGTTATTGTTCAGTTTAAAAAGTCACTCATATATACATAGTCAAATATATGTATATAAATATATATATATTTCTTGCCTCCACTTTCGTTAGCTTTGTGTAGCTTTTCTGAGAAGAGTAAATTGTATAGTTGACCTTGGATAAGGGGCCTTCAAATTGCAGTAGTCCTAGAAACTAACAGACAACCTTTTAAAAAATATCCAAAATTTTAAAAAATGCCCATTGTTCCATCATTATAATTGATCTCAAGAATTATATGAATGGCCTAAAGAATTCTCATCTTCGGTTTCCAAGTTCACTTTAATCAGCATTTTTTGGCTGAATAATCAGTCATAGGCACTCTGGGGATAATAAAGATGAGTAACAAACAGTCCTTGGTCCCTGCCCTCATTAACCTTACAATCTAATTGCAGAGACAGAAATAAATAACTCTAATGTGAGTTAAAACAGAAATATAACTAAAGCTTTTGACACCATGCAAAAAGGAACAATTAATTCTGACCATGATTATCACAGAAGACTTCACAGATTTATAGCAGCTAAGCTGACATTTGAAGAATAAGTAAAATTTCAATAAGTACAGAGAGTAGTGAAATTCCACTGGACAGAAATTGCATGAGCAGAGACATGAATGTGAATAATGGTAACAATAAATAATAGCTCATATTTACTGATAAATCATTTATAACTGTTTTAAAATTTTTAGGCCCTTATATGATTAAATTATTTAATCATCACAAAAAATAATGAAAGACCAATACTATTAATGGGTGGGTGGGCTGGAATGGGAATAAAGGATAGAAACTGTACTGAATAAACTAAAATAAAAAAATTGAAAAAAAAAAGACCAATACTATTAATATGAGTATCCCTTATTCGAGTAATTAAAGGTGACTAATTTTGACTATTCGGTAGAATTTAAGACATGAGATGACAGCAGGTAAGACGGGAGGGACAGAGGGTAGAATGAGGCTGAAAGCTAAATCGGAACTAGATTGTAAAGGGCTTTAATGCCAGCTTATAAGGCCAGGGTTTTGGTTCTGAGGGCATTAGGGAGCCGTTAAAAAATAATGACTGACTTCATATGTTCAAACTGGGTGGTATTGTGAAGAAGAGAAAGCCACGGTATTGGTGGGGAGAAGTGTATCATGTTTAGATACTATACACAAATTTACAGGGACACATCATATATGAAAGACCTTGTTGAAAGAAGACAAGGAAGGAAAAACTGAAAAACGTTTATGTTCTTATGATCTTAACAATGAAATGAGCACCTGTAATTTAAGCAAGTGGAGCAAGCGGTCCATAGGAACCAACCACCCCAGGGTGCGCATGCTTGCTGCTTTAGTAAAGGTGTTGTTCTTGTCATGTTATTATTGTAATGAGGAAAACAAAATAAAAATGCTCTAGCCAAGGGCTAGCAATGGGTAAGCCATTAAGTCCACCTTAGGAAAAGGGCCAGAGGAGCTTCTAAGAGGTTGGTTAAATAATACCATGTGATTTCGCTTATATGTGGAATCTAAAAAACAAAATAAATAAACAAAACAGAAACAAACTCACAGATACAGAGAAAAATGGATGGTTGCCAGGTGGGAAGGGATGAGGGGATGGGTGAGAAAGTTGAAGGGATTTCAAAGTACAAATCGGCAGTTAAAAAATTAGTCGCATGCATGTACTGCATAGGAAACACAGTCAATAATGATGTAGTAACTATATATGGTGTCAGATGGGTACGAGGTTTAATTGGAGTGATCGCTTCATAAGCTGTATCACTGTTGTACACTGGAAACTAATATAGTATTGTATGTCAACTATAATTTAAAAGTTTAAAATATATAAGAAAAGAATACAAAATATCCTTCAGATTTGGTTTAAAAATGAAAATGAATATATTAAACATGATCCAGAAATCCTTGGTATTACAGACAAATAGTATCTGTTGCTGACTTGATCACGAACTACACTTCTGTAGATTCTGTTGCCTCATTTGTCTTCCTATCTAATGCCATCACAAGTTAAATAAGATGATAAGGTGGAGAAATCCATGAAGCAAGCCGGGTAGAGAATCAATAGTAAGCTCATTCTGGCAATAGTATATAGAATAGATTGGAGGAGAGAGCAGCTGAAGTAAGGAAAATTTGAGAAGTGTTACAGTCACTTATAAGAGATAATAAGGGACTGAATAAACCAGTGAGATTGTGAAGTCCTTTCTTTGTAATGGCAGATACTGCTGGGAGAAGTAATAGTTGAGGCAATTTTCTAATCACATTACAGCCATAGAGATATAAATGTTAGTTTAGAAGGCATTGCTTCTATTGAACCAGTTAGTTTAATCCTCTCCCAAACAGGAGAAACAGAGGTTCAGAGACGATGGATAGAACACTCAGGTTTCTAGGTGAGTTAGTGGAGAATTGGGACCCAAACTCGTCTTATGGTTTATTTCCAAACTAGGCTGCTTTCCAAAATACTGCATTCAGGTGTTATCAATTTAGATGTCTGTTAGCCAATTAAGGAAAGAATGAGGCAGGAACAGAATCCAGGTGCTCAAAGGATGTGGCATCAAGAGCAATCAAATAAATTATTATAAAAGGAGTGAAATATCATGGAAAACAAATATTGTGAACTTTACATTTTTGCCAAGAGGTAGCCCTACTGAGCCTCCACCAAAACCAAGTCCAGCTTATAGGAAATAAATGTACATAAAAGCCTCTTTTTAATAAAAGCACATTTGCCTGGAGACCCTCTCCCTCCTACCCCAAAGATAGAGTCTAATATTTTAATTTTCTTTCAAATCTTCTCAGAGCACCATTGATTTATAAGCAGTCCCTTGAAAAAGAGTGAAATGTTCAGGGTGAGCATTTTCCACAGACCATACCTTAGAATCATTGAGAAAAAAAAAGAAGCTGTTCTAGACCTGTGTGATATGTATTCTATGAATAAGTATAACTAAGAGGTAGATAAAATGTCTGTATTCATGATGAAGGCTCCTTTCCGTGTGAAGGAGAGAAAGTCACATGACCTGTTCCTTCATCCATAAAGTGCAAATGATGGTATAAACCTACTTTACTATGCATGTATGGAGGCTGATGGCAACACGCTTTCAAAGTTGAAAGCTCAGTGTAATTAGCATTGCACCATAAGTCGCTCATGTGCTCCGAAGTCCTTCCAGACTTATATTATGGCATCTTTATTTAGCCTAAATTAATTCAAGTTCCGTAAGAATTCCAGCAGAAGCTAAGCTGAAGTTTGCTGTATAATATTTGCTCTGTTTCAAATATAAATGGTATATATAGTCATTGTAGAAAAACTGTAAAATTGGGGCCTGGGTGTGGAAGCAGTAAAGCATAGGGGTTAAAATGCACTGGTCTGCCAGGTGTACGTGGCTAAGCCCTGCGTTTTATATAACATCTGTTTTTTATTTTTAAAAAATAGGAAATAACAATGGCTCCTTCATAGAACTGTGGTGAGAATTAAAACTCTTGGAATAATTTCTGGCTCAGAGTAAGTACTCAATAAATAATAGTAACTGTTATTACCATTATTATTTCTCTTATTGTAATGAGAGTCTCTATACATAAATTTCACACAGAAGCTATGAAGGATAAAAACTCAGTTTAAAAAATAAAATTAATTGGCACTTTTGGGTCTTTACGCCTCTCCCTGATTCTACTCCTCCCGATCCCCGTGCCCTGCGGATAACTGCTGTCCTGGACTTTGTGTTTGGCATCTCCTTGTTATATTCTTAGTCTCCCTCAGCCACACATTTCTGTAGCTCTGAACAGCATTTTGTGAGTGAAATCATACGTACATATTCTGCAACCAGTTTCTTTCCCCTCCCTCGCAATTTTATTCTCCTTGTGTCTATCAGTACTGACTCATGGAGTTGTAGATCATTATTTTTTTCTGCTGTATGCTATTTCTTCATATTTCATAAAACACATCTCAGATGAACAGTGCATTTGGTTCCAGTGGATTTGTTTCTTTTATATGTATGATGTTGCTATTAACATCACTGTACATTTTCTCCAGTGTAGGAGTATCTTAAGGATAAATACCTGACAGTAGAGTTATTAGGCCATAGGGTAGACATCCAAACTTGAAACCTGGAATCACTTTGCTTTAGAAAGTGAGCACTAAATGTAATTAGGCTTAACCAATAGTCATAAATTGGAACTGTCCCATGGAAAATGAGAGTTATGGTCACTCTAACCCTTCCAGATAATGTCTTTCAAAAACTGCTTTTTAAGGTATTATAATTTACTCTCTTGCCTGAAAGGTGCTTTATTTTTGATACTTCTTGAGCCAGCTTTAGTAAGTTAGTAAGATATACCTTTCTAGTAAATTACTCATTTTTTATGTGTACAAACTTACTGGAATAAAGTTGTTTTAATAATTAGTCCTGGCTGGTGTGGCTCAGTGAATCTAGCACCCGCCAGAGAACCAAAGGGTCACCAGTTTGTTTACCAGTCAGAGCTCATTGCTGGGTTGCAGGCCAGGTCCCCAGTAGGGGGCGCATGAGAGGCAACCACACATCAATGTTTCTCTGTCTCTCTTTCTCCCTCTCTTCCCCTCTAAAAATAATTAAATAAAATCTTTAGAACTGTTTTAGCAATTACATTTTATTCCATTCAATTGTCTTCAGACATATCTGTTTGTCATTTCTAATATTGTCTCTGTGCCCTATTGGTTGCTCAATCTTGCAAGAGATAAATCCTCTGAGGAGACAAAAAAAAATTTGACAAACATTTGTCTTATTTTGATATCTATTATAAGCCTGTTTTCTAGATCATTAGTTTCTGTTATTATATTACTTCTTTCCTTTTACCTTCTTTCAGTTTATTTCATTCTTTTTCAGATATCCTAAGTTTAGTGCTTGCCTTATTAATTTAAACCTATCTTAGCTTTCAAAATATAAATTTAAGTGTTTAAGAACTGCTTTAGCTTCATCTCATCATGTTTGGTATGTAGATAATTTTTGTTATTGTTCAGTTCTAAACAACCTAATTTAGATGATTATTTCTTTATTGACTCAATTACTTAGAAATATGGTTTCAATTTTAAAACCTCGGGAGTTTACTAGGTTTTTTTACCTTTAATTACTGATTTTCAATCAGTAGTGATTAATTATTTTTTAAAATAATAATTCCTTTTCTGCATCCCAGTTTTGAGTCAGAAATTCAGAAAAGGCTCACAGGCAATTTTATGCTTCTAATGGCTTCCTCTGGAGTCACTGTGGGCACTCTATGGCGGGGTAGGGACTTTCATTCATGTGCCTGATGCCTTGCCATAATGTCTGGAAATCCAGGTTCAGCCCGATCCCCTCCATTTCCATGTAGTCTCAGAACCACTCCAAGTGATCTCTGCAGAAGGCCTGGCCTCCTTATAGCTTGGAGGGCTCAGGGTACTAGGGCTTGTTGTAAGGAAGCTCGGGGCTCTAACTGTGTGTTCCAAGAAGCTTGAATAGGTTTTCAGCATAATCTATCAGGCTTCTTAAGGACTGGCCTCAAAAGTTGAAGATCAGTTTTGCAAGATTCTAATGGTCAAAAACATCATAAAAGTTAGCCAAAAATCAGGGATGAAGGATTAAATTCTATCTGTCAATACCAAGATAGCAGAGAACTTAAGGCTGTGTTAATTTTATCACACCTACCAATGTTACATCCTGTCACTGCATCCAGCTCAAGGTTTAAGATCACCTACAAATGTCTACTCAATACCATTAAATCCAAACATGGCTTCTTGATTTCTAGTGTCCTTCTACATTCCATATGCAGTGAGTTACGTAGTTGAGGTAAACACAGAAGATGCTTCTCTTTGGAAAAGGTAAGTGTAAGAGATGTAAAACAATCACTTGTTAGAAATTCTGCAATCTACTGGGAAGATTTTGGAAGGCTTTGATACGGGAGAAGTTCCTCCTTTAGGCTCTACTGCTCTGCTCTTGGAGGGGAACCTTTGCCAACTTTTTATTCCTGTCTTCATCTTCAAATCCTTGATTCTTTATTTTACATGACCACTCTGATGTGCCTGGGAGAGTAAGTCTGTCTTCCAGGCTATGAAGCTTTACAGACTCTGTATCTTACTCATCAAAATACGGTGGCCTAAAGGTTGTTTTAAATTTTAACCAAATAAATTTTTAGTCTGTGCTGGTGGATTTTCTGTTTTGTTTTGTTTTATATGTTTTGAGGTTTTTATTTTTTTAACAATTAAATTCCTCAGGTACTTAGTTGGCTTCTGGTCTATTTTTCCCAATTCCTCATGCCAACAACAAAATCCAGAGTTATTCCTTGAAGTTCCAGATAAGCTGTCTTTCTTTGCTTTCTCATCCCCTTGCTTCTTTCAACTCATATTGCATAGGCAAGAACTCCACAGATAATCCCCTCAAATGTGAAAAGGTTTAGGAAATACAGCTCAGCTATGTACTCAGAGAAAGGAAATAGGATAGTAAGCATCTAGCCAGTTTCTGCCACAAATTTGTGTAGGAGTTTTAGTTGTTTATGGTAGGAGAGTAATTCAAGGGACTCAAGTCTGGCTTATAGCTAGAAATTAAAGTGTATTTTAATTTTCCTATTTCTCTAAATAGTCTGAAATTACAGTTTCGACTCCCTTATGGTCTAATAACTTCATAAGAAGGTTTTTTAAAAAAATTTTTAATCTCCAGGTAATAGATTTTTCCCTTCTTTTTTTATTAATTGCTAATTCTATGACATTGTGAGAAAAAAATGTGGCCTATGCAATTTATGTTATTTGGAACTTAATGAGGCCTACATTTCGCCTAATATATGATCATTAAAAAATAAATGTTACATGAACAATTGAAAATAAGGTAAATGAGAAAATGGGAGACTTTAAAAGCTCCAATTACTTCCCATCTCACTTAAATACAATTCAGCCTCTCATAAAGCTCTAAATGACCTGACCCTCGCCTGCATCTCCACATTTATCTGTGAACACCCGCCACACCACGCCTTTTGTCCGTGCCCGTGGTTCTTTGCATGACCCCTGCTGCTCCTGTTGTCTCCAGATCTAGACCGTGCCTGACAGCTAGCTCCGGTTCAAATGTCACCTCTCAGACCGCGTTTTCCAGGCCAGCCCAGTCACGCACCAGCATGCCATGTTGTTTTATTCTTTTCTGAGAATTATTATCGGAAATTAAATTCCCCATTTGTTTGTGCATTATCTGTCCTCCCCAAACAAAGTGTCCTTCTGTGAAAGAGGGACTTTTGCCATTCTCCTTTACTGGTTTATTTCTCATGCTCACAGGAGTGCTGAAAATACAGGAAACACTGCATACATATATGAGTACGTTGAATGAATGTGTAACTTTTCTCACTTTCTCATCCATGCCTAACTCCAAGATTCAAACTGTTATGACGTCAAACCATTCAAAGGCTGTTGTTCTCTCCCTCCCTCCCTCCTACCCCCGACTTCCCATCCCTTTCACTCCTACGCCTCTTCCTTCTTCCCTCCCCACCCCCAGATGTACCTCCCTCCCTTATTAGGGAAAGCTTGTCTTGCTAAGGTGAGTTGTACATTCAAAACTCTGTTTCTCAACATAAAACTTTCAAATGGGATTTGGTAAGTGACTTTTCTATTCTTTATTTATGGTTCTACTTCCACATTTTATCTTCTTAGGCATCTTTATTTTATGTTTTGGTAGGAGAATGGCAAGAAATTTCTGTTATATTGAGTCATTTACTATGTTTATTCCAAAACTCTAGCAGAGGTTTCTTTCTGTGCCCTAGTCTTCAAAAAATGTTTTAAAAATAAAATATACTCTATTTCAGATCTTGAGGCTAAAATGAAGCTTTTCATGCAAATACACTTTTAAAATGTTTCATTGCCATTCATTTGCATAGACTTGAGATACTTGTCACAAATCAGTCTTAATCTCTTTATAAGAGTTGCACTCAAGAATCTTTGCTTGGTAACATAATGTTGTCTATGGTATTGGGCAAAAACAATTTGAGTCCCCTTATTATTCATGTTTTAGCTCTGGTTTCCAATTCTTTAACTTCTCCTTAATTATTTGAAACTAATATTTTATTTTTATCATTTAATTAATATAATACTAGGTCTAGTTCACTTGGAGCAGGATACCTCAGAGAAGAGGGCAGTTCCAGTGTGTGAGTGTGCATGTGTGTGCAAGTGCGTGTGTTGTGCTATGGAGGCGTGGGGGGAATCTATGGGCCTTACTGAGTGAAGAAAATAAAAACTGATTCAAATTGGGACCTTTGTTCTGCGAACATGTCTCATGGAGGCTGCTGATCCAGGGAGGTTATCTTATTATTCAGGTCCCTTAGGAAACAGCAGGGTTATTTTCAGAATAGTATGTGTGCAAATGGCTCCCTAATAACTTGAAACTGATGTTCATTATGAATGAAAGAATTCAAAGCAATTTATGTATACCCCACCCAATTTATGTATGTCCTGTTTGGCCCTGATTGCTTCATCTAAGGTAGGGAATCATGAACTCTGAGGAAAGTTCAGAATAGAAGCCTGCATGTTTTACTCATTAGAATCAGCCCAGGTTAAAAAAATAAAGAAGAAGGAATTGGTAGGCTGAGCATTCATACAGGATCCTTATAGAATTGTCCTGCTTTCTGGAGATAAACATAATCCAAAAAGTTGGTTATTTCCTCTCATATTCATAAAGTAGAAAGTGATTAAGGAAGGGAGCATAACAGCAGGAGGATGATTGAATACAGTTTTGGAGTATCAGTGTTTAGCAGGTATGTAATTGAAATTTGAAAAAATAGCATCTATTTCTTTTTAAAATCATTTCATTGTATTTATTTTCATTACCATAGTCCCCTTATACCCACCTCCCCCTGTAATCATCACACTGTTGTCTATATTCATGAGTCCTTTTTCCTTTTTTGCTCAGCCTCTCCTCTACCCTCCCCCCACAAACAGTCATCCTGCTCTCCATCTACGAGTCTGTCTCTATTTTGCTTGTTAGTTCTGTTTGTTCATTAGATTCCACATATGAGTGAAATCATATGGTATTTGTCTTTCTCTGACAGGCTTATTTTGCTTAGCATAATGTTCTCCAGGTCCACCCATACTGTCGGCACAAATGGTGAAAGTTTCTTCTTTTTATATGGTTAAGTAGTATTTCATTGTGTGTCCCATAATTGTTTTACCCACTCATCTACTGATGAACCCTTGGGCTGCTTCCATATCTTGGTGATAATAAATAATGCTGCAGTGAACATAATGGTGCTGATGTTCTTTTGAATTAGTATTTTGGTTTCCTTTTATATATCCCAAGAAGTGGGATCGCTGGGTCAAAGGGTAGGTACATTTGTAAATTTTTTGACATATCTCCATATTGATTTCCACAGTGACTACGTCAATCTGCATTCCCACCAACAGTTCAAAAGTGTTCCTTTTCTCTACATCCTCACCAGCACATGTTGTTTGATTTTTTTTATGATAGCGATTCTGACAGGTGTGAAATGATATCCCATTGTGATATTAATTTGCTTTTCTCTGATTAGTGACATTGAGCATCTTTTCATATGTCTATTAGCCATCTGTATGTCCTCTTTGGAGGAGTGTCTATTCAGGTCCTTTCCCCATTTTTTCATTGAGGTGTGTGATGCTTTTGGTGTTAAGTTTTGTAAGTTCCTTGTAAATTTTGGATATTAACCACTTATCAGATGTATCAGTGAATATGTTCTCCCATTCTGTGGGTTGTCTTTTTATTTTGATGATGTTTCCTTTTGCTGTGCAAAAACATTTTAGTTTGATGCAGTCCCATTTGTTTATTTTTTCTTTTGTTTGCCTTGCCTGAGGAGATATATCTAATAAAATATTGCTATAAGCTACTTCTGAGATTTTGCTGCCTATGTTTTCTTCTACAATTTTTATGATTTCCAGACAAATATTTAAGTCTTTGATACCTGCTGAATTTATTCTTGTGTGTGGTGGAAGAAGGTGGTTTAGTTTTATTTTTCTACATGTATCTATCCAACTTTCCCAACAACATTTATTGAATAAACTGTCTTTAGCCTATTGTATGTGCTTGCTTCCTCTATTGAGTATTAATTGATTATAAAGGTATGTGTTTATTTCTGGGCTCTCTATTTCATTCCTTTGATTTATGTGTCTGTTTTTATGCCAGTAACATGCTATTTGGATTACTGTGGCCTTATAGAATAGTTTGATATTAGGTAATGTGATTCCTCTAGCTTTGTTCTTCTTTCTCAGGATCCCTGTTGCTATGTGAGGCCTTTTGTGGTTCCACATAAATTTCTTAAATATTTGCTCTAGTTCTGTGAAATATGTCATTGGAATCTTGATTGGGATTGCATTGAATCTATAGCTTGCTTTGGGTAGTATGGAAATTTTAATTATGTTAATTCATTCTATCCATGAATGTGATATGTGCTTCCACTTATTTCTGTCTTCTTCAATTTATTTCCTCAGTGTCTTATAATTTTCTGAGTACAGGTCTTTTACATCCTCGGTTAGATTTATTCCTAGATATGTTATTCTTTTTCAAGCAATTGTGAATGGGATGGTTTTCTTAGTTTCCCTTTCTGTTAGTTCATTATTGGCATATAAAAATGAAACTGATTTCTGGAGATTAATTTTGTATCCTTGTACTTTGCTGAATTCATTTATCAGTACTAGTAGTTTCTTCATGGAATCTTTCAGATTCTGTTTGTACAGTATCATGTCATCTGCAAATAAAAACAGTTTTACTTTTTCCTTTCCAATTTGGATGACTTTTATTTCTTCTTGTCTGATTGCTGTGGCTAGGACTTCCAGTACTATGTTGAATAAGAGAGGAGAAAGAGGATACCCCTGTTTTGTTCCCTATCTTAATGGGAACGCTTGTGGGTTTTGCACATTGAGTATGGTGCTGGCAGTGGATTTGTCATATATGGCCATTATTATGTTTAGGAATGTTCTCTCTATTCCCACTTTACTGAGAATTTTTATCATGGGTGCTGGGTTTTATCAAATGTTTTTTTCTGAATCTATTTATATGATCACATGGTTTTTATCCTTCATTTTGTTTATGTGGTGAATCACATTTATTGATTTGTGAATGTTGTGCCAACCTTGTATTCATGGAACAAATCCCACTTGATCATGGTGTATGGTCTTTTTGATACATTGCTGTATTCGGTTTGCAAATGTTTTGTTGTGGATTTTAACATCTATGTCCATCAGGAACATCAGCCTCTAATTTTCTTTTTTGTAGTGTCTTTATCTGGTGTTGGAATTAGAATAATGCTGGCCTAATAAAATGAGCTTGAGAGCCGTCCCCCCTCTTGTACTTTTTGAAATAGTTTGAGAAAGAGAGGTGTTAGTTCTTCTCAGAATGTTTGGTAAAATTCACTTGTGAAGCCATCCAGTCCAGGGCTTTTGTCTGTTGAGAGGTTTGTTTTTTTTTTCATTAACTTCAGTTTCACTAGGTGGGATCTGTGAATTCAGATTCTCTGATTCTTCCTGATTTAGTTTTGAAAGATTGTATGTTTCTAGGAATGTATCCATTTCATCCAGGTTGTCCAGTTTGTTGGTATATAGTTGTTCATAATATTTTCTTCCAACCCTTTGTACTTCTTTGATGTCAGTTGTTATTTATCCTCTTTCATTTCTGATTTTATTTATTTGGGTCCTCTCTCTTTTTTCTTGATAAGTCTGGTTAAAGGTTTTTAATCTTCTGTATTTTTTAAAAGAACCAGCTCTTGGATTCACTGATCTTTTTGTACTGTTTTTTATACTCTATTTATTTCTGCTCTGATCTTTATAATTTCCTTCCTTCTACTCACTTTGGGCTTTATTGTTCTTTTTCAACTTCCTTTAGGGGTAAAGTTAGATTGTTTATTTGAGCTTTCTGTTGTTGTTGTTTTTGAGATGGGCCTTTAGCATCTATTTCCATTACTTCTAACACTAAGAGAGAGATGGCTAGGTTCCTCACTCATTTTTAGCTCTCTAACTTATGATGAGGAATCTATGACAGTAAGTAGAATTATTACCCCTCTTTTATACATGAAGAAACTAAAATGTTGGAAGGTTAAATAACTTACCCAAAGTTATATCATTACTAAGTTGAGGCTCAAGATTTACAAATCCAGCAGTATAATTGTGGGGACCATACTTTAAATGACCAGCAGATGGATGGATGGATGGATGGATGGATGGATGGATGGGGGGAATGGTGATTGAATTAGGTAAATATATGAGTTAGTTCTGTGATGGCATCAGACAACAATAGGAGATCAAGTGCATTCAATACTTTTTTGATTCCAATTTAATTTCAATGACATTTAAAAATTACTGATTTTTCTCTAAAGGGCCACTTGCAATGATGTCTCTGAAAAAACATCTGTATCTCATGGAAACTCTTAGCCTAATTACTCATTGGCATCTAGGAACTTGCTATTCATGGAGTCACCTGTCCTAGTGAGAAGAGCTGGTGGTCCATGCTGCTCATTCATTAGCACCATTTGAGTATTAAATTAATGTTTTACATTATTTTTTTTAAAGATTTTATTTATTTATCTTCAGAGGGGAAGGGAAGGAGAGAGGGAGAGAAATATCAATGAATGGTTGCTTCCTGTGCATTCCCTGATGGGAACTGGCCTGCAACCCAGGCATGTGCCCTGACTGGGAATCGAACCATGATCTCTTGGTTCACAGGCCTGCACTTAATCCACTAAGCTACACCAGCCAGGGCTTGTTTTACATTATTTACTTGCTTCTCGTTAGGAGCAAGGTCAGAATACCTCGGAGCAAAGGTCAGAATTCCCAGAGCAAAACACCCCAGAGCTTCCCCATACAACTGCATGTCATATAATGCTAAGGTTTGTCAAAATAGCACACATTTGTAAAATTTTTCAATAATTGTTATAAATATCCATCATACATGGGGATGCTTATTCCTTTGCTTAATTCCTAAGAATTTTTTCTGCTATGGTACTATTTTGTTAGTCTCTCTTACAATTTATTTGGCAGTTGACCAATTGAATTTATGCTTTTAAGAAAATGGTACAGGCTTTGAATGTTTAGAATCTCATTCATGTTATTTGTTCATAGATTTAGTACCCATAAGCCTGTTGGCAGTGTTATTTTCTAATGAGAATTTTATAAAATTCCTTGGAGGCTCATTATAACTTGAGCTTCTTTCTTTCCATTCAAATGAACCCCATTTTAAAATACAGCATTTCTTGCCATTGAATGAATGTTGGCTCTGGAGAAGTCAAGCTTCTGTGTATAGACTCCACGCTGCTGCTGGACCTAGAACATCAGCTCTGTGTGTGATGCTAAAGCTCACCCTTCTAACCGAAGCCCTTCCTCCATTCTTTTATTTTAATATTATTCTTCTTTCTCAGTAATTAAAGTGAATGATGACACTAGTATATCCTGCTTGGCACTCCTAGAGATTCACATGTAGCCATGAGGTATATCTTATAATTTTACTTTACTTTCTGAGAAACTTCCTTGTTGCTTTTTTCCAGCTGTGTTGAAGTAAACTTTTGACAAATAAAATTGCAATATATTTAACATGTACAATATGCTGATGTGATTTACATATATATTGTAAAATGATTCCTACTATTAAGTCAATTAGTACATTTCTCACTTTATATAATTACATTTTTATAATAATGTTCAAGATCTACCCTCTTAGCAAATTCCAAGTATGAAATATAGTATAATTAACTATAATCTCAGTGAACTTAACACATTGTTTTCATTTCTATGGGTTGTACCTCACAGAGTCTCGGCTGTCTTCCATTTGAACTACTTCAACTATTAGGATATAGAATAACATAATTTCTTTCCATTTTAATCTACAAAAATATTTTCCAATTATTTTATCTATAACTCATTATCTAGCATAATTTATCATTTGCCTAGCTACCATGGCCACTGTTCTTTTATGATCATATTCTGTTTTATATTTAAAGTGACTGGGACAGAGTAAAACAATATAAGCCTCTTGCAACTTCTAGATCCTCTACTCTTGTTGAGCCTGCCAATGTGGAATTGTTTTTGTTTTGTTTTGTTTTGTTTTGCTTGTCAGATCCTTGACATAGTTAATTCATGTCACTTATACTGTGGGCTAAGTCCTCTAAGTCTTCCTTACATATTTGTCGTTTCTTTCTTTTCTACCTTGCATTTGCACAGTTGGGAGGGAGTACTTTGAATCAGACTCCTTTCATGCACCACTTCAGACACTCATGCCTGCAGCCACTGCTTTGGAGATCAACTCTGCATGGCTCTGTCCATTTGCATGCAGGGCAACCCAATTGCACCTTACCTCCTTCCCATGCCACCTCCCTCCAGCCTCCCAACTTGGTCACCCTGTTTATGAAATTTAGGAATGTGAGGGGGTTAACACCTCGTGGAATGAATTTTGATCAATAGGATCCAGGATCTGGTGTATAAATTTCTACTCCAAGCAAACTATTTGAGATGGAGTTCATAACACAGTTCCACAACATCAAACAGGCATTTTCAATGGTGCTAGCTCAATCAGTAGCTTGTGCTGCATTTCCCTCCCCTCTTTGCTCACTTCTGCTTCTTTCTGATTCTATTTCTTAATAAATAGCATAAGACTTAAGCTCAGGCTCTGCTTTCTGGGGAAGTTGGGCAAGGACCAATTATAAAATGCTAACATCTCTCTTAAGTTTACTCTGCTTTAGATTTGAAGCATTCATATTTTTAAGAGGTTCTAATTCTTCCATCTAGAATATTTTTCTTACTCTCATCTTCAAAGTCTTGAATTGAAGAGTAAAAAATAATTTCAAATATATGATAAGAGGTTGACCACAATTATACTAATTGGAAGATATAGTTTGATTACTATTTCTTAGCATCAAGATGTCTTTCTAACCAAACAATAGTTTCTTGTAGAGGAAAAAGCAGATTTAAAAAAGTAGGTCTGTAGATTTAGTACTTACACTGGTGAAGATACAAGGGAAATAGTTTCACTACAAATATTCCAAATTAAATTAGGTGCATCCAGCAAGACTGAAAGACCCAGAGACTCCCCTTGAATAGGTATGACTTGCCATTCTTCTTCAGATTGTATTTGCCAAACAACATCTACTTCCAGGATCTATTCTAATTTTAGTGAGAAAACTCTATAATCAATTATTATTTTACTTTCATAAAATACATCTGTCTGTAAATTGCTCACTTATGTTAAAATTAAACCTTATAACTTAATAAATTTCACAATTGCTTAAAGAATGTAGCTAGAAGGAACCTTAGATATTTTCCAATTCTTTCTTCCACTAACACTTTTTAAATAAGGGAAATTGAGGTCCAGAGAGGTAGGGTAGCCCATTCTGAGTCAACAGGAGACAAATAATAACAGAGCCTGGACTAGGTTGTTAAACCTAAGGACTTTTCACAACACTACTTTTTAGCTTTAAAACAGTAAGAGCTTTGTGTTCTATTATGAGAAATTCCCACTGGGAATTGTCCATTAAAGTGTGCAAATGATACTGAGAAGAAAATACATTTTGTAAAGTCTATTTTTTATATTTTAGCATTATTAAGTCACTTTTTAACCCTTGAATGTAGAATTAATCTTTTATTCTCAAATAGCTCAATCCTGGCAGCTGTAGCTTCAAGAACATATCCTGAATCAGAATACTCTCACCTTATCCATTGCTAAATTACAGTCCAAAAAGTTGTCATTCTTGAATAGCTCTTAATTGGTCTTCCTCCTCTCTAGAATTCTATAAAGTATTACCTACATAGCAGTCAGTGTGACCTTTCCAAATGTAAATCTGACCATGGCATTCCTTTGCTCAAAATCTCCCAACAGTTTCAGAATAAAATTCAAAGACGGTCCTCAAGGGAATTTATGATCTGGCTCCTGCCCACCTTTCCAACCTCTCCAACCTCTTTGTCCGGACCTTTGTCTTCACTCATTTTATAGTAGCCCATATGGCTGCTCAGTATTCCTCTAACAGATCAATCTTTTTCCCACTTCAGGATCTTTATGCTTGATATTCCCTCTGCCCAGAATATTCCTCTTCCAGATTGTCATCGTTTGTGTCTTTACAACATTCAGGTATCTTTTCATGTCACTTTTATATGGTCCTTCCCTGACCATCTATCACCTCCTTCCTCCTCTCTATCATCTTACGTACTCTCGCATTAGAGCAATGATCACTTTCTGAAGTTAGATGATAGCATAGTTAAATACATGCATTTTGTGTCTTGCTCACTTGAATGTAAGCTCCAGAGGTCAAGATATTTATTTGTTCATCTAACTATCTGCAGCACTAGTACAGGGATGGTGCTGAATAAATGTTTATTGAATGAATGAACATATAAGGTTATAAATCTTTACTATAGAGGACTCATTTCCTGCAAACATATGCCATTATGATTTTAGTTCTCATGCCCCAGCAGTTATCCTGTTAACTACTAAGCAATTTACCACGAATAGAGAGTCAATCAAGAAAGCAAGTAGCCAATTCAAGCCATTAGACTGCATTGAATTATCCCGTGCATCAGAATGCCTGGAACCTGAATGTCAAAGCCACTTGGCTGCAAGTTATTTACTGCTTTTGGACCATAGAGATGGTTGTATTCTAATGATCTCATAATAGCAGAAGAGCTCCTAGATGGCCTATTGTCAATTATATTATTACACTATACTCTGTGAGCAATATCTAATTATTCCCTATAGCATTCCTGGTGGGAACAGAGGAAACTGAATAGGCTTGGAGACAGTCATCATCATGGGTGGCTTTATTTTTTTAATTATATCTTATTGATTATGCTATTACAATTGTCTCAATTTTCCCTCTTTGCCCCTCTCCACCCAGCACCCCCTACTTCCTCAGGCAGTCCCCATACCATTCTTCATGTCCATGGGTCATGAGTAGGTTCTTTGGCTACTCCATTTTCTGTACTCTACTTTAAGTACATCCCCATGGCTATTTGGACTTCTTAATCCTCTGACCTCTTGACCCATTCCCCCACACCCCACTCCCAATGGGTGACTTTAAAGGATGAATGAACCTGAGAATTCAAAGAGCAAGGTTTCTTCTCTTTTAGACCTATTGTGTCCAGATTATTACATTCACCAGCCAAATACTAGAGTGCACTCTCATCTATGTGTATTTGTTATAAATTTAGGCAGTTGGCATTTAATGGTAAGATATTATATAATTTTTTTAAAGTTTTCTAAGGGAACTTTAAATGATGCATTTTCAGGGGGTGTGGACTTTTCCAAGGCATGAAAGAACTTTAGAGGCAATATAACATAGTGGATCATTGAAATTAGCCAGAACTGAATCCAAGCCAAGTCCCTGCACCTTTCTAGCTGTACAGTAAGACAAGCTAGGGGGCAACTTAGTGAATTTGTTGTAGATTCAGTGTTCATTTTTAGGGACTTGAGATGCTAGTAGTACTCACTTCCCAACCGTTATGACTAGAAGGAGACTGTGCATGAAAACAGGGCAATAGCTGGCAGATTGAGAGTGCTTCCGATGCGTGGTCTACTGTGGTCATTTTTTAAAAAGTCAATCAACAGGTACTTATTGAAGGACATACTACATTAAGATAATGTGACTGAGATGGTGGGGGTAAAATACTGACTCTGCTTTATAGGAGTGAACGATCACTTTGGTGAAACAAGGTGCGTGGACAGTAAATGAAAGGTTAAAGATAAAAAACTGCAAATAAGGTAAAAGTTATAGCAACAGATGTAAGGTGCAAGAGAAGGTCTTTAGGCTAAGATGATCTGGCTTGTCTCACAAAAGGAGATAAAATTCAGGAAGCACTGATAAAAAATTGAGATTTAGAAAGTTAGACAAGGAAGTCAAATGATTCTTTGGTGAAAGGAATTATGCTAATTTTAAGTCCCCATTGTCTGGGTTCATTACTATTTATTTTGTGGATGTTTCTGTTGAAGACAGGCCCCCTGGGGGCTTTCACTTTGGGAATAATTGTTAGCTTCATTCTGGTGCCAAATGTACTTGAGAATAAGAGAATTGTATTTATTCAAGGATGTTATTTTATACCAACATATCTAACACCTTATTTTTGCGTATCTAAAGACTCAAGTGCCCCTTGCAGTTAGATTGCCTTCCATGTATTGTAGTAGTTAATTTAATGGATGCAAAGAATTAAAATGATTAGAACCATGAATAAGACAGCTTATCCTTCCTAGGGAAAAATTGACTGTGCTTCTAGGCCACACGGAAGAAGTATAAGGACGAGTGAATGTCATGTCTTCCCTCCCAGCATTTCTCCTGCATGCGCTTGTTTTTCTCTAGTTAAAATCCCAAATTACATTGCATTATGCTGGTTAAATATTTTGGTAAAAAGTAGAACTCTAATACAAAATGACTACTCTACACGGAAAATGGGACTTTCTACGGGGCTTTTATGAAGTGTGACCTCATTCCATTATTAATAATACACTTTGTGAGTTTTCTTTCATCCATTCATCTTGCAGGAGCATTGCTAACATTAACTAATTAATCCTCTTGTCATCTCCAAGAACAAGGTAAGGCATTTATTTAAAGGTTCACTGTGCCATGGTGATACTTGGGCAAAAACTGCTTGACAGCGGTTGATGAATGCAAGGTGCTCAGGTGACAGTGAAGAGATGACTTTTACAAGACGGCGGCTTCAGATTCTCTGGCGCAGGCCCCTCCGTCTCACAGGCAATCTGACGACTTTCTCCATATACTCTTGGCTCAGATCTTTTCCCATCTGTTTGGAAGGCATGGTGCCCAAGCAGGCACTGGTCAGATCCTTGGTGCCATGCACGGGAGAGGAGCACGTTCTGGGCAGTCTGTGTCCCCCTGCCATGTGACATCTGTTTCACCAGATGTCTCACCTCTGGGTCCATTGGTAGGCCAGCCCTGTTGCTCCGTGTCTATTCACAGCACATCTGCTGCTATGTAAATGCCAAGGAAAAAAGTAAATGGTAGGGCTGTGTGTGTGTGTGTGTGTGTGTGTGTGTGGCGTGAATGTATGTACACATATTTGTTGGGATGGGGATTGGCAGACTCCTAGAGCTCAAGATTCATAATGAACTTACAAAGCACTGTTCCCATAGCCCTTCTCACGGCGGTGTTTGCTGCAGGCTACAGCTGGGGATTGCTAAGACACCTGCCCTTAGCTGTCAAAGTCGATACCTCCAAGTACATTGCTTCCAGAATCCAAAAGCATACATCTTCTGTCCCAGAAGTAGGGATCACTCAGTTAAAAGGACCACAAAATCTCTGCCAAATAGAAGCAGTAGTAAGGCATATTGGAGCTCTCCTTAATGGCTTCATGTCACCATTCTTCAACAGATATATATTGAGCACACTTCCAAGGTATCCAAGGTATGTAGCCCTGTAATAACTGAATAAAGAGCTATAGAAAAATGATACCGGGCCTTTTTCCACCCTGGGGAATAAGATTTAAACATATGAAAGACTTGCGTACCCACATAAGGTAGCCAGTGGCAGGAGTCCAAGGGAGGGTTTGCTGTGGGCTCCGGGGCAAAGGAAATAAGTCTTATTGGTGAAGGTCAATTCCATTGCATTTGCCTTGGAAAGAAACAAAGTATTCCTGACATGGAGAGACAACTCCAAAAACCGCACAAATTAAGACGTAGATGTATGTTATATTTTCTGCATGGTAAGTTTCTTTAAAAATAAGTAAGTGTAGTCCTGATTGGTATGGCTCATTTCGTTTGCCGGTGTTGTCCTGCAAACCAAAATGTCACTGGTTCGATTCCCGGTCAGGGCACAGGTCAGGACACATGCCTGGGTTGTGGGCCAGGTCCCTGGTTACTGATTGATGTTTCTCTCTTTCTCCTTTCTTTCCTCTCTCTCTAAAATAAATAAAAATCAAATAGTTTTCAAATAAATGAGTATAAATTGTGAAACACATATTTTCACATTGTTCAATCCCTAATCTACATGTGAGGTCCAGTTAGATCCTGAAGTATTCTCATCAGAAATACATACTCCAAGGTAATTCAAGGGCATTTAAATAGAAAATGAACTACTACATGTAAGACCTTACACCTTACATGTGGTTACTTGGCATTCCATATACCTATCAAAATCCACATCAGAGAGTTTTTAAATTAGCCTAGAGATGTTAGAAATTAGCATGTGGTCAGAAAAATTGCATGGGCTCTACCAACTTTTAAGAAGTTAGGAAGCCAGCAAACTTTGCAGTTCAATGACTTGAGTGCAACACTTGAGTTCTGGAGCCTTCTGAGCCTCCCTCCTCTATAACCCTAACACTGGGCTCCGTTACAATGCTAGTGGATGCTGCCGTCAGGTTTATTGGGTCCACCTTGCAAAGAGCTGTCTATATGAGGTGCATGTCAGAATGCCCTGAGTAGTGTCAGAGTCGGAATTTCCTGACCTACAGTAGAAGTTATATTTTTGTGCCGGTTCACTAATGTATGATTGATATGATTGCACATTTGAGATTGGCTCTACAATAGACATTTGCTCTACTGCTCTCTTTCATTGTAATATATAAACTCTTTCATCCCTACTGCAACGTGGGAGTTTAACCAAATTACCAAAAGAACTCAATATTGGATAAACAGCAAACTGGCTTACATGGGTTCTCTGGTGTGAAGAATGCTTAGTAGTTGAGTTTACAGCCAACAGGTAGTGGATGGGTAGATAAACCATAAAACAGAAAACTCTGTAACTCCCTACAAATCATGGTTTACAACTACTGACATTCAGGACAATTAAACAACTATTACTAGATTGGCAGAGCTTGCATGCAATCCATTTTGTGGGTATACCTGGCACAGACATTTTATACTCTCCAGAGCCCCAAGGTCATTCTTTTGCTGACCTTGGTTATTATTTAGCAAAGCCATGGCCAGTGGCCTGGCATTTAGAATAATAATTAACAGACTTTTGATCAATAATTGTGCCCTCTTCCTTCTAATTACTGCTAACAGATACAGTGTTTCAATAGATTCAGGCTAAACTTCAGTTCTTCACACAGTTTTTCTATTTCAATTTTAGTACTCTTTTATTTGCAGGGACTAAATGTTTAAATTAAGATCGCAAGTGTTTCTAGCTTTATATATAAGGCAGGATAAACTTTGATTTTGGACATATCAGTTTCACCCAATCAACCCAAAGATTTTTTGTCTGCTTGTTTCACTATTTCCCTTTCCCACTTTCCATGGGTCATTTTTAAACTCAAGGGAATTGGTTCAAAGGCCGAATTCAGGTGAAGCGCTCTTATATTCTAAGCCTTCCAGTATTCTCCCAGTTTCTTAGAGATATCTGAGATCATGAGTTAACACTTTCATCTATAGGTGGGATATTTAAATGAGTAAATTCATGACAAAATGGTTTTCAATAATATCGGTCTTATATGCTTAATATTCAGCAACATTCGTCTTATACGCATTTCACTTATCTTAAAAAGCACACACACAGCCCTAGCTGGTGTGGCTTAGTGGATTGAGTGCTGGCCTGCGAATCAAAGGGTCACCAGTTCGATTCCCAGTCTAGGGCACATGACTGGATTGCGAGCCAGGTCCCCAGTAGGGGGCACGTGAGAGGCAACCACACATTGATGTTTCTCTCCCTTCCCTTTTCCCTTCCTCCTCCTCTCTAAAATAAATAAATAAAATCTTTAAAGCATACACACATACAGAGGCTCTTTTTCCAGCACTAAATCACAGTACACATTTACAAGACATTTTATTAGGGCATTAATTGTATGCATGTCACCACTGCTCTCCTAAAGACTATGGCTGGTGTTAACTATTTGGACAACAGGCTTGTTGAAAATGTCAAATTGGGTCCAGTCGAGGGACAACCCTGAAGAATTCTTTTGTGTGGCATACAGTTCTAGAATGTGCCCATTATGACAATCCCCAAATCACAGAACTGAGCCAGCACTAACCCAGTTGTTGACTGCATTCTTCAAATGTGAATCTCTGAACTGTGGCTAATGTGGACGATGCGTGCACTTTCAAATATGACAGTTTTGACAACAGTCCTGCTCTATGTTGAGACAGTGATGGGAAGAAGTATTAATAGAACATGCATTTAAGCTCTAGAAATAATCAGGAAAAATAGCAGCTCAAGGTGAAGGAAACAGAGGTTTCGGTTTAAGAGAATTTCTCGTTCCCGTCCCCTCATCACAGGGCCTTCGTCTTCTCATCTCTAAAATAGGAATCAAAATACCTGTCTCACCAGGTTAATATGAGACAAAAACCAGACAAAATATGCAGAGGACTCTGCGGATTGGCTCACTCAATACCTGTGCTAAACATTTTCTAGCTAAACATTTTCTGCCTGGACATAGAGCTAGAAAATCCAAAGTTGTATTTTCGAGACTTGTCTGTAGTTAAGTCTCCAGATCCAGCTTGTGTTCTGCCACATGGATCCACGTGTAAGAAGTTGGGAAGGAAGCAGGAAGAAACGGGCATCAGCAGTGAAGCAGAGAGATGATTACTACTTGAGGGGAGGAAGGGCGGAGGCACTTGCTTCTCCTGGCAACTGTAGTGAGGCACTTGCTTCTCCTGGCACTCTTGCCATCGTGTACAGAGCATCACAGGCTGCGACCAGCCGCCTGAAGGCCAGGGGGCTTTCCCTAAAACCCCTGCCTCCTAGCTTTTCTTCTTATCTGTGTATCATCCAAGCCTAATCCCCTAATCCTCCTGGAAATTGTCATAAACTACTTAACACCATCTAACAAATCCTTTCCTGTTCCAATGCATGAGAATTAATTATGAAGATGCAAATAAGATCTCTGAGACCATATCTGAAAAGTATTTCAAAAATGTCAAAGACACCAGCTTTTTCAAAGGAAGAATCATGATTGATTTCAAAAGATATTTTAGGAAACAAAACCTCAGAGTCAGACTGTAGAACATCTATAATATTCTTTTAATGTAGGTATTTTAAGCATAAATTCTCTATGTTCTGTATAGAAGCTGAAATAAAATTCAGATCAGATGTACCTGAAAGTAAATTCATAATTGATGATGACTTTTTTCCATTACACGCTTCCTTGTCAAATGTCCTCACTCTCTCATCGTCCCCTATTTATATCAGATGTTTGTAGTTAAAATTAATATGATATATAAGACATTAAAAAGTGTGTAAGAATTTTGAAAACCTACATGTTTGTCTTCAATACAAACATTGTCTATAAGAAGTTGCTTATTCAAGACTTTTTTAGTTGTAAGAAAGAGGTTCAAGTCAAAAGGAGAAAAAGTTACTTTACTGTTTTTGTAACCGGAAAATAGATGGGAAGTTGCAGTGTCTGTCACAATGGATGTAGCAACTCAGGGCTGACCTTCATCTCTCTTATTTTCAAGTTCGTCTCAATTCTTATGCGTGGGGAAGGTTACTTCTAACAGTGCCTTGCCCTAAGCCCCAGACAAAATCTACTGGGGGAAATACCGATTGCTAACTGGAAGCACATGCCCCACCCTGCTTCCATCACTGTGGCCTGGGTCTGGACTATGCCAGACGAGGGCTGGTTCCTGTAAGCACCAGCAAGTTTGACGGCTGTCATGGGGAGCACCAGCAGCCACAGGATTGGAATGGGGGAGAAGAAACTCCCTAAAGAAAGCTAGGGTGCTAGACAGAAGAAAAACAAAGATCCCCTCTTGATTAAAAAAAAAGGCATTCTCAGTGCTCGTTTTCCTACAAATTGTAAAAATGCTTCTTCAGGTGTTCCTTTTACTATGTACTTTCCACCTTCCTCACCTATTCATCCTGACATGTAAACTTCTATCCTCCAAAAGAGACAGTCAAGCTATAATCACACATACTCAAATAAAAAAAGCATTGTATGACAAACTAACAGAAAGAATAATACACATGCCCAGACTATACTGCACAACAGCATCTTCCAACAGCAGGGCAACACAACCTGGAAACTGCCTTAGCGCATGACACTGCGTGGCCCTTCACAACTTAAAGCAATTCCTTCACTCATTTAACCATTTCAATAACTCTGTTAGGTAGATGATGATGATTTTTGCCTATTTTATAATAGCATCCTGTTGTTGTTATTATTATTTCTACGTATTTTATAGGTGACAATACAGTTAGAGGGAGGTAAAATAGCTATCCAAAGTCTTAGAGCTATTAATTGGCAAAGAGAGGATTTTTAGCTAGTTAATGGGATACCTAAAAATCTTGCTCTTTCCACTGTATTTAAAACAGACCACTTACTCATGGGTTAAATTGTGGAAGAAAAGTTTATTATGTCATTCACCTTTGAAAACTTCTGATGGGAGGCATGGCTCTCTGGAGTAGGGCTTTGTGCTCAATCTAGAGAGAAGTACATTGTTGGGAAAAATTCAGGGAGTGCATGCAACTTCTGTTATATGATACTGTATTAAAATGATCATCTTCCTTACAACAAGGGAAACTTCTAATCTCTCTCCTCCCTGGGTTTTGTATATACCAGCCTTCACAGGAAAGATCTTGTAACCGCCACCAGAGTCAGCATTCCAGAGCTCTTCACTGATGTCACCATCCTAGCTAGAAGCAGGCGCTGCCACAGTACCTTGAAGACAAAGTCCTATTTTTGTCCTTAGGTCCCTGGGGATGTATTTGCAACCTAACACACAGATTTCCTGAGAAACAGATAGTTATCCACTACAGTGTACCAAACTTGCAAAGTAAGTTGTTTTCCATTATTATTTTAAAAAATGTCTAATGTCAGCTTCACCCCTAATAGCACTTTCTCTCTCCAGGGATATCTAAGTGATTTTTGATCCTCTGAAAGCCTCTGTATTGCAAGCGATGTTTGAGTTAAAAAGAAAACAGTGGGGAAAATATATTGCATGGTGTTGGGCAAAACACTTAGATGGCCTCACTCCTGGGTTCTCACAACCCACTAAGATGTGTAAGGCAGATATGCACACCCCAGTGGAACAGAGGAGAAACTGAAACCTCAAGGGTAAGTGACTTGCTGAACCTCTCTAATTATTTAGGGGAAGTTAAGAGAAGTAGTCAGACTTCCCCTATGCCAGGTCTAAGTTTTTTCTATAAGACCAGTGGCTTTCACATATCTATTTTAAAATTCTTCTTTAAAAATAAAATCTGGCATTTATATAGTGCTGCCCAGTATATAAAACATAAATAGGAATGCTGTTTATATGGAAGTAAAAGGACTGAGATCAGCCCCCTATGGCAACCCCTGAATGTTATGGCAAAAGGCCCATCACCGTTGGAGAAGCCCAGGTTTCCACCTCCTACTGTCCCTCTAGTTCAGTCCTGCAGAGTATAGCTCCCCGAGTAGGGTGCCACTGGTGCTTTAAAGATGTGCTAAAATCCAGATTCCTCTCAGCCACCAGGAGGACCCAGGAAGCTTGAGTTCCCTGGAGTTGATCTCTAGCTAGCAACAGCCTCCTCTGTGGATCCCAGTGTGCTACACGGAGATGTGTTTCTATGCCAAGAAGCACTACAGAAGGGTTAAGACACAGAAACATGAATTTACTCACTGAATTCAAATCTACTCTACAGAAATTTCCTGTAACTAGCCTCCTCCTACCTGAATAGTGCCATCTTTTCTACCTGAATTCATTATTGGTTGTAGAAATTCTTACATTTGTCCAAAACAGATTTCCCCAACAATTGATATGTGTCCAAAGAATTCTTCTTCAATTTTTTTGTCTACTTTCAAATTAATCCTTTTATTTAGGTGACCTCAGTTACCACTTCTTTCCAATAGTTCTTCATGATGGTTCCAATAGTAGTTTTCATGACACCAGGTGACACTTACTAAAATCCTTCCTGGCTTCTCTTTGCTGTGAGAACTTATTTTATTTCTTAGCAAAGCCCTGCGGGTTTGGCCATCTTTATACCAGCATATCCCTCATTCACTCCACAATCTTCTCCTTCAGTATTTTGATCCCCATGGTGGGCCATGTCCTTCCTGCCACTGGGCCCTTGCACACAATATTACTTATCACTGGATGCCACTCACCTCTTCTTTGTCTAGTCAAGCTTTCTCATCTTTGAGAATTTAGCTCAGATGTCACATCCTCAGGAGCCTGTCTTGATGCTATGGATTAAAGTGACTCTCTCTGTTATGCACCATACATCTTTTCTTCATGATATGTTATGATTATAATTTCACATTTATTTACATATTTGATTATTGCTGGCCACCCTTACTCGACTCTAAGCTCTAAGATGACAAGACTATGCCAGTTCCTCCCCCTCCATTTTTATGCCTGGCACATGGTAAACTCTTAAAGAATTGCTAAATGGATGAATAAATGAAGTTATTACTGATAGTGATAAAGATAATGATGATGATAAGAACTTAGGGCTGGAGAAGATTAGGCAAATGTGGTCCTTACATATGTATTTATATTTCAAAACAGGGCCATACTGTAAATAGATCACAAGACTTTCCCTCCCATCACCTTCCTCTCTGCTTCCCCTTCCCTCTGCCATCTCCTTTATCTTCTTCTCTCTGCTCTTCTCCATCTTTTCTTTTTACCTCCTTTATGGAAATATTATTTTCATATGGGGAGGGGGAGTGGTAGCTGTGAGAGGAGCCCAGAAAGCCAAGAGAGAAGGAGCCAACAGCTGTCCCCTTGACATGTCAGTTTAGTCTTGTAACACACAGAATTGTTCTGAAGGGGATGCAGGAATTAAGGCAAAAAAGGGCTGCTGTCTTGAACACCAGTGAAAACAATAACAATAAAGATGATGATGATTTTGTTAATCATGTCATTAATTTCACCCGCTATTGTCTATTTTTCCTGAAAATGAATCTAGTCTATTAAATGTATAACCATTACACTTTGGGGGGGCACTCTAGACTAACAAGACATAATACATCTTCAGCTCAGATTCTGTCATCTTGCTGTGTGTCTTTTGAAAAGCCTCTGTGCCTCTCATTAATTTTATTTGCCAAAAAAGGATAAAAATATCTGCATAACCATTTCATATTATTGCTACTTTCTTACTTCTTTTTCTAGACTATAAGGGTTAGGAGATGCTGCTGATCTAGCCAGGACTTGGTAAGAAAGCCAGGAAAGGACGAATCCTGTGTTATGCTGAGTGGAGCTCAGTGGTTCCATTCACTACATAACAGGAGCATCAAGACCAAAAAAAAATAAAAAATGGCCCAAACAAAAGAACAGATCAAAGCCCCAGAACAAATACAACTAAGTGACGAAGAGATAGCCAACCTGTCAGATGCACAGTTCAAAGCACTGGTGATCAGGATGCTCACAGAATTGGTTGAATTTGGTCACAAATTAGATGAAAAAATGAAGTCTATGCTAAGTGAAATGAAGGAAAATGCACAGGGAACCAATAGTAGTGGAAAGAAAACTGGGACTCAGATCAATGGAGTGGACCAGAAGGAAGAAAGAAACAACCACACAGAAAAGAATGAAGAACAAGAATTCAAAAAAATGATGAGAGGCTTAGGAACTTCCAGAACATCTTGAAACGTTCCAACATCTGAATTATAGGGTTACCAGAAGGAGAAGAGGAAGAGCAACAGGTGGAAAAGTTATTTGAACAAATAATAAAGAACTTCCCCAATCTGGCAAAGGAAATAGACTTTCAGGAAATCCAAGAAGCTCAGAGAGTCCCAAAGAAGTTGGATCCAAGGAGGAACACACCAAGGCACAACATTATAACATTAGCCAAGGTCAAAATGAAGGAGAGAATTCTAGAAGCAGCAAGAGATAAGGGGATAGTAACCGACAAAGGAGTTCCCTCCAGACCATCAGCTGATTTCTCAAAAGAGACCTTACAGGCAAGAAGGGGCTGGAAAGAAGTGTGCCAAGTCATGAAAGGCAAGGACCTACATCCCAGATTGCTCTACCCTGCAAAGCTTTCATTTAGAATGGAAGGGCAGATAAAGTGCTTCTCAGATAAGGTCAAGTTAAAGGAATTCATCATCACCAACCCCTTATTATATGAAATGTTAAAGGGACTTATCTAAGGAAAAGAAGATAAAAACATGTATAGTAAAATGACAGCAAACTCACAATTATTAACAACAGCACCTAAAACAAAAACACAGACAAACTAAGCAAACAACTAGAACAGGAACAGAGCTACAGAAATGGAGAACACACAGAGGGTTAGCAACAGGGGAGTGGGAGGGGGAGAGAGGGGGAAAAGGTACAGAGAATAAGTAGCATAGATGGTAGGTAGAAAATAGGGGGAGGGCAAGAATAGTATGGGAAATGTAGAAGCTAAAGAACTTATGACACATGGACATGAACTAAAGGGGGGAATGTGGGTGGGAGGGGTATGCAGGGCAGAGGGGAGTGAAGGGGGAAAATGAGACAACTGTAATAGCATAATCAATAAAATATATTTTAAAAAAAAGAAGAGTGAGAGAGGAACACAGGTAGTAAAGTGGCAATGAATAAGTACCTATAAATAATAACCTTAAATGTAAATGGATTAAATGCTCCAATCAAAAGACATAGAGTAGCTGAATAGATAAGAAAACATGACCCACACATATACTGCCAGAAGAGACCCACCTCAAAATAAAGTGCTGACCAAAACAAACAAACCAGTAAATAAATAAAGAAACAAACAGAGGATGGATCCCTGAAACCAAAGTAAGACCAGGACCATAAAGTAGATGCAGTATTCTGTCTGTTTGGGGGGCTTTATTGTATTTGTTTATTATAGTTCTGCTTCTACACTCTCTGGAAGAAACATGCCAAAAGCTTATAAAATGAAAGTTGGAGGGGAAATGCATAATGGAGGGATTAGTCTGATAACATCTAAAAGTGAGACTAATTTTAATATCACAAAAAGAGAGAGATGCATTGTTTCCACTGAAGTAGTACGATAAGCAGTAGCCATCCTGACCTATGATAACTTACGATGTATCCTCAGCAACAATAACAACAATAGCAAAAAAAAGAAACCTTAGCCTTAGTCTTAGTCTAGAGCTAAATATTTACAGAAAATACAGAGAAAGGAAAATCTATTATTTATAACATCACAGGTATGTGATCAGCCAAATCCAGAATGTAGAAAGTCCTACAGGATTTTCTATAGGAAATTCTGTAAAATTCATGTACACAGAAAATTTTAAGGAAAAACATGAAAGAGAGAAGGGGCTGTTACAAAGCAGAATAAATAATCTGCATTAATTGAATGTTGTGTGCAAATTTTACTTGAATAAAACAACTATGAAGAAAAAAAGACATTTTCAAAAGACCAAAAGATAGCAAGTGTTGGTAAGGATGTGTAGAAATTAAAGCCATTGTTCATTGCCGGGGAGAATGTAAAGTGGTACAGCCACCATGCAAATGAGTATAGAAATTTCTTGAGATATGAAAAATTGAATAACTACATGGTCTAGCAATCTCACTTTTGAGTATATATCCAAAAAAGTTAAATGTAGAATCTTGAAGAGATACATGCATTCCTATGTTGTATTCACAATAGCCAAGCTATGGAAACAACCCAAACTTCTACTGAATAGATAAAGAAAAGGTTGTGTATGCACACAATGGTGCAGTAGTCAGCCTTAAACATGAAGTTGATGATGACATATATGACAGCATGGATAAACTTGGAGGACATTATGCTAAGTGAAAAAAGGTAGCCAGAGAAGGACAAGTACTTCCTGATTCCCTTTACATGAGATATCTAAAACAGTCAAACACACAGAGACAGAGAGTGGAACGGTGGTTGCCAGGAATTTGGGAGAGGAAGAAACAATGAGTTGCTTTTCAATGGGTACGAAGTTTCACTTATGTAAGATGAGCATAGTTTGGAGACCTGCAGTACAGCTTTGTGCCGATAGTGAACAACACGGTCTTGTGCATCTAGAAATTTGTCGGGAAAGCAGATTGCACATTAAATGTTCTTACTACATTATTTCAAAAGCTGCTTGATTCAAACAAGAAATAAAGCCATGATAATTTTTAAGAAAAAGACATGCATAGGACAATTGATGATATTTGAACACAGTTTAGATATTAGTTAAAATTCTTTCTAGTAAAATTGGTACTAATTAATGAGAAGAAAATATGAATAGTTAGATAATGGTATTGGATTAATAAGAGTCATTGTCTCTTAGAAATGCAACAAAATTACATATCTGTATGATGAATAAAATTATATAACATACAGTGCATGATGGACAAAATAATAGTTATATAGTTTTAGTTGTTGAAAGTAGATAATAGGTATGTGGGGGGTTATTTCTCTAATCTCTCTACTTTTGTATACCTTTGAAATTTCCATAATAAAATGTTAAGCAAAAACAAACACAATTTCCAGGACAAAATTAGGCACAAAATGCCAACATAGCAATAGATCAATGAATTCACCAACAGTCAGCAAAATAATTTGCAGGTTCTAAGAGGAGTCAGGAGAGAGGTCAGAAAGATAATTTTCAAAAAGGAAACTAAAGTAATAAACTACCTTTCAGAACTAAAACAAAGATGGTTAGAGCAGCAAAGTGGAGAATTCTGGGAGTCAAAAGTAATCAGAGGAAGGGCTCTGAAACACCAAAATTGCCAATAACCATCAGTGTTGTAATTAACAATGCCAAGTCAGTTTGAGATTAACCATAAATAGTTAAAAGGTTTTTTAAAAAAATATATCCTTGTATTTCAAAAGGAATTTGTCTTTCATGCTTTACCAAAATTATTCTTTATAGCTCCCCCACCTTGTAGAGGAACGTTTTGTTACAGACGCCTCACATTTTGCCTGCTGTACCAAGAAAGGAAACCACGATGTGGAATTGGGCCAGCAGCAATGATGTCAGGACAGGTTCAAATGAAGCCCATCCCTTACCTCAGAATTTATAGCCCTGACTGTGCTATGCTGTGCTGTGCATTTCAGTTCAGGGCCGATAAGAGATTTATCAAAGGAAGGTAACAAGATGAATGGAAGGAGCAGGTAAGAGTTCTTAAAACCTTTATGGACTAGAGTAATTCTTGAAACTTTGAGTTTACTCTCTGAAAGTCACACTTCCAGGTATAATGACAAGTTAACATTTGACATATTATATAGGTGAAAAAATAGGACACGGGAATGCACGTCTCTAGTAAAGCTAAGAAGGCTCCCATCCATGGCACGTGCATGCAAACGTCTGTGGGAACCAGACGGGTACTGTTCCCGGGGTGGCGATCAGCACTGGGGACTGGAAAGAACTGGGTCATGTGCTTTCTCAAGAAGGTAACCCGTGCGGCTCAGTTCCAGCCCGTGGTTGCCACGCTGAACCATGGGTCTTTGGTGCACAGTTTTTCACATTTTTTTAGGAGTAGCCAGATATTCAGATGATTATGTGAAATCTTCCAGTTACATAATGTCAGTAAGACATTAAAATTTATAAAATCTCTGTGGGCCAACTCCATGACTACCAAACGAAGTTCAGCTACAGGCCACATTCTGCCTGAAGATAGCATGTTTGCAAACTCTGTTTTATGTTAATTCATATTTTAAAATCCCTTTCCACCTATTTTTTAAAAATTCATCTTGTTTCAAGACAAGCTATAAATTTCCCTCATTCAATTTATTTTTGTGGATTTTTTCTGGTGTTCCAGAATTTTTTAGAAAAAGCTGTTTTTGAATCCTTCTTCATTTTGTTTGTTAAGTATTTTTCCTGAAACTATAAAAAATGAAAATGAATGGGGAGCGACTTGGTGGAGAGAAATTGTGAACTAATCTCTCATAGCTTTTTCATCTTGGGCAATTAGACCTTGGTGCCGAGACTCAGGTTCAAGTTTCCACATTTCCATGGACTTACAAAGGAAAAAAAAAATGATACATTACTTTAACCCAAGCTGAAAAGATAGTGAGTCACTGTATATAATCTGTAGTTCTGGATGAAAATAACCTAAAATGACTCTACCATTAGTTAGCTGATAATGCTATAACACACGAAATGGCAACAGAGGTATCTCTGATTTCTAGCTCAGCATGTAAGTTAAACATTTGGGAGTAAACCTGGCAATTTCATGGCAATTATTTATTGAGTCTTCAAGGTCACAATGATATGAAGTGGAAGACCCACAGAAGCATGGGGGACACAGGATGCTATGAAGAGAGGATTGGGCTGGGAATTGGAAAGTAGGTTCCAGTCCCAACTCTGCTGTCAACAAGCTGCAAAAACCTCTCTGCTCCTTGGTTCATTATTTATTTTCTATTTATACCTTGCCTATTTCCAAAAACAGACTGGAGGTGGCTTTCAATAAAAACCGCTAATGTATCAGAACTCTTTTACAGGTAATAATAACCTGAGATTTAAAAAGTTTTAGCAGCAAATCTTAGCTAAGGCAATATACTGTAATGGAGCTGCTGTGAGCTTCGTGGCTACAGAGTAAAGCAGGAAATGAGTTACATCACTATCATGATATATGGGTTTCAGTTTTCTTATTTACAGAACGGGTGGGAAATGAGAGTTGGCTGAAATAACTTTTTAGGTCTTTTTCAGGTTCAAGTGTTTCTGTTACAAAGCGATACATGCAAAGTGAAAAGAATTTCACACATTCTGCACACTCAAGCACTAACTGGGCTTATGGGTAGAGTTGAAGTCAGGTAATTCACTCATAACTTATGTAACTTTGTAATTAAAAAACTGTAAGAATAAATAACAGTGCTAATAAAAATGCTGGCATGGTTAAAAGGAATGCAAAATTCCAAATAAAGAAAGAAATAGTACAGTATTTAGACTTTATTAAGAGGGTGCTGACTATAGGTTAGTGTAAACCTAGGTAAGGAAACATTGAGTCTTGTGGGTTCAAGGACAAAATGCAGTGCACTCAGACCAACAGCAGTGTACAGTGAGAACTTCAAGAGAGAGCATGAGGTCAAACTAAGCCAAGACAAAGTACATGGGTGAAAAAAAACAGAGTATGGTCCTTCATTCCTCAGCAGATGGCTCATCTGTTTTGAGTTCAGTCACAGAAGAATCTGTGACTGAGAACTGATCAGCCTAAGATGACCTCTGTTTCCATGAAGAAGTCTTAGGGTTTCTCTGTTGCACCCAACACACCTGGAAGGTTCAGTTGCACAAAATATTGATTTGGCCATTACTCTGAAGAGAAGGATGAAAAGGCTAATATGTTGTAACAAAACAAAAGTTATACAATGGATATGGCCACAAGGAATTTATAGTCTAAAATGATGGTTGGGAGAGAGAATGTAGAGTAATTACAAACAAATAAATAAATGAACAAATAAAAAACATAAATAGTAATTTCACAGTGATTACTGGACTGTTATAGCAAACTCAGTAAGGAAAACTTATTCAGACAAAAGAGAATTCATCGAAGGACTGAGGAAAATGGAAGGAGCTATGCAGCCCTTCCCACTTTTGGGGATAAAGTTTCTTTAAATCAGTGTCTCTTAACCAGAGGCTGTTTTGCTCCTTCAAGGTCATTTAGTAATGTCTGGAGACACTTTTGGTTGTTAAAACTAGGGAGGTACTACTGGTATATAAGTAGTAGAACCCAGGCATGCAATGCAAGAACTGGCTATTGCAACCAGGAATTATCTGGCCCAAAATATCAATAGTTTCATGATTGTGAATCCCTACTTTAAATAAAAATAGAACTAGTTTTGCAGTCTGGATCAAACATAATTAATGAGTTTTTCTTTCCATGAGGCAATTTGCCATGACCCATACTGCTTCCTATGACCTCAGTGGACGTCAATCAGACTTTTTTCCAATCCCGTATGTGATGACCTTGAGACCCAACTGTTCCGACTAACTTGATCCTTAAGTTTTAGGATAGAGCTCAGCTCAACTCTATTCCATGTCTGATGTCTTTTTAAATGTTCCCATTTAAATTATTTTCTTTGATTTAGTTCTTTTGACCCCTAATGGACTGGCCTTTTGACTTACAGGGTAATGACTTTCTGGTCCTGGTTATGACCTTTTCTCTTCCTTCAGTTTGACTCTGATGTCCTGAATTTTATTACTCTCAATGGTATTTATTATTCAATTAAATGGAACAAAACTAATTTGAACTTTTTCAGTGTACAACCAAGTCTCTAAATATTTAATGGCTCCTATGTGCTTCTTAAGACACTACTATTATGACAAACATAGCCTAGGCTATTAAAATTATGAAAATAGTCATTAGTTAATAACACTTACCCTGAAGGAGATAAAGTGAATCGGATAAAGACAAAACAAACAGACCTGGCTGGTGTGGATCAATTGATTGGAGCAGTCTCCCATAACGGAAAGGTTGTGGGTTTAATTCCCGGACAGGGCACATACCTAGGTTGAGGGTTTGATCCCAGATACAGGTGGATATGTTCCTGGTCTGGGTGCATATGGGAGGCAGCCAATCAATATTTCTCTCTCTCCCTTCCTCTCTCTCAAAACACAGTGGAAATAAATGTCTGGTGAGGACAAAAAAAATAAAATAAAAACAAAAGAAGCATAATCAAAAGCACTGCTTCTGGACAGGTGAAGCCTGAGATGGGCAGCATAGGAAGGTCCTGAACTTATCTCCCCCAAGGGACGCAACGCACCAAACCTACAGCTACATGTGGATCCTTTCTCTCTGAAAATGACCTGAAAATTAAATAGGCTGCTCCCCACAACTAAGGATCAAAGGGCCACATCATGACAGGTAGGGGAGGCCGAGATGCAGTCCTAAAAAAACCCACCCTCAGTACAGAAACACACAGGACAGAGGCACTTCCCCCAGAAGATCAAGGAGTTAGACCACCCCATCTGGCACTGCAGCCACTGGGAGCTGCACAACAGAGATGACACCCAGAACATCTGGCTTAGAAAACCAATGTGACTGATGTCTAAGGGGCTCAAAGTGTCATAGGAAACAGAAGTTTCTCTCTTAAAGGGGTTGCATGTTGTTTCACTCACCTTAAGACACAGCAAAAGTGTGAAAAGTACCCAGACTCTAAGAGAATGAGATTCATTTACCAACCTAAAACCATCAGGTAGAGGGGCAGGGAGTAATTTAAAGGTGTACTGGAGACAGAGGCATTGGCGAAAGCCACTATTGCAGTCTCTACCTAAACTGCCAAGGCAGTTGGATGAGCTTGGACATGGCGCCCTCCTACCACCCCACTAAGACAGGCAGGGATGAACCTTCATGGCACTATCCCACCACCCTGTTAAAACCAGAGAGGCAGGGTGGTTGCAACCCTCCCCCACTGCCTGGGTGGGGCAGGCAAGCAGGAATGTTTGCTATATTCTCTGCCCCACCCCCAGCCTAAAGTGCGCCTGAGTGCCCAGAGAAGGCGCTCTCTCACCAAGCTACTGAAGTCTGCAGGAATGCATAGTCAAGACACATTCCCCAACCTTCCTGAGACCAATGATTGAGCCCCACTCCTTACATTCTACAACAGGCTTGGTAAAGCCAGCAGGTGTGTACAATCCACAAAAGGGAAGCTTTTGATTTTCTGACCATGATGGCCAAGAGTGCTGGTATAATTGAGCCCCACAGGACTATTATAATCCCAAAGTCAGTCCTTGGCAGGCCATAAACCCTAGGGCAGTGCACAACTAGCAGAATGAAACACCTCAGTCTTCCTGGGAAAAGGGGCTCTTTACTTAGCCAGGAGCTTTAGCCTGAGAGACAGGCTTCAGGCTTCCACATATGGAAAGGCTAAGGAGGCACTCTTAGGGAATGGAAGCAGGGAGACACCATCCTTCTGTACTCCCTTGACTTCACTAGATCTCAGGGAGACCTCCCAGAATGAGCTTAAGCGCTCCTTTGGAGTCCCAGTTTCAGCAACTCTCAGTGAAGATACATCTCCAGAGCTCCTGGTCTGGAGACCAGTAGGGATAATGATTGTGACCTCAGAGGACTGTATATATTTGCATACTAAAACACTGATGCTTGAAAGTCTGGCTTCCAATCAACCAGCAGCTAGGTGATAAATGAGATTCCTACCTTTGGAACACTGTCTTAATACAACCTCAAAACCAGAGCATATCAAGAAAAATTCAGTTGGACCAGACAATCATAAAAATTCCAGAGACAACCAAGAACTAGGGCAAGGGTGAAGGAGAAAGATTATTACCTATACAAAGCCATTCCTTTGAGACTGAAAAAGGTAGCTTTTTTTTTTTGGTCTAATACATAGAAACTAAAACAGAGAGTCAAGCAAGAAGAGAAGACAAAACAATGTGTTGCAATGGAGTGAACAAGTGAATAAGACAATACCCCTGAAAAGGACCTTAAGGATATAGAGATAAATACTTTACCTGATAAAGAATTCAAAGTAATGGTCATAAGGATGGTCATCAAAATCAGAAGAGTGGATGAACATGATGAGAGCTTCAACAAATAGAAAATATAAGAAAGTACCAGATAGAAGTTATAACTGAACTTAAAAAACAAACAAACAAAAAAACAATAGAAGGATTAAAGAGCAGCATGGATGAAGTAGGAGGATGAGTCAGTGAGCTGGAAGACAGAATAATGATGCATACCCAAAAAGAGCCACTCAACCGCAACAACAATAATGAACAGGTGCAAACACATTAAAGGACCTGGGACAACGTCAGGTAGAATGACATTTGTATTATAGGGGCCCAGGAATGAAGAGAGAGAGGGAAAAGAGACCAGAAAAGTTGTTTGATGAAATAATACCTGAAATGTTCCCTACTATGGGGAAGGAAACAGACATCCAGGTCCAAGGAACCCAGAAATGTCCAAATAAGATGAATTCAAAGAGATCCTCACCAAATCGCATTATAATGAAAATTATAAAACATCAAGAAAATAAAACAGTTTGTTGCATACAAGGGGAAACCCCATAAGGTGATTGGCAGATTTTTCTGGAGAAATTTTACAGGACAGGGGGAGTAGCATGACATATTCTAAACACTGAAATAAAAAGTGAAGGTTATCATTCAAAATAGAAGGAGAAGGAGAGATTAAGAGCTCTCTATATAAGCAAAGTCACAGTTTATCACCACCAAGCCAGATTCATAAGAAATGTTAAAAGGACTTTTTAAAGCTAAACAACAACAACAACAAAAGAACATTAATTACTAATCAGAAAACATACAAAGGTAAAAATCTCACTGAAAAGGTAAAGATAGAGTAAAGGTAGTGGACCCATAACTTATAAAGCAAGTATAAAGATTATAAGATATAAGTGGTGAAATTCAAATTATAATTATTAGTTAAGGGATACATAAAATAAAAAAAGTAAAAGCTATCATCAAAAATAGAAAATGTAGGGGGGATAAAATGAAAGCTTTGAAATGTGTTAAAATTTAAGTTCCTATCAACTTAAAATAGGTTGATATACAAATAGGATCCTTTATGTGAACCTCATGATAACCACAAATGAAAAACTTACAGTAAATATATATATAAAAGGAAATGAGAAGGGAATCTGAACAGAACACTAAATAAAGTCACTGAATGACAAGGGAAAAGAGAAAGAGAAGAAGAAAGGAACAGAGAAGGACTACAAAAAGAACCAGTAAACAATTAACAGATGGCAATAAGCACATACCTATCAATAATACCCTAAGTATAAATGGTCTAAATTTTCCAATCAAAATACAGAGAGTGGTTGAATAGATTTAAAAACAAACAAAAAATCATATCCACCCTTATGCTGCCTATAACAGACACACTTCAGAAGAAAGGGGACAAAAATTTAAAGTGAAGAAATGGAAAAAGATATTCTATGCAAATGTAAATTTAAAAAAAACTTGGTATAGCAATACGCATATCTGAAAAATATAGATTTTAAAACAAAAACTGTAATAAAGATGAAGTAGGTCATTGCATAATGGCAAAGGGCTCAATCCAACAAAAAAAAACAAAACACTTATAAAAAATATATGAACCCAACATAGGAGCACCAAAGTATATAAAGCAAATATTAACAAACCTAAAGCGAAAAATTGAATATGGTAATACCAGGAAACCTTAACACCCCACTAATAACAGACAGAAAGTGGATAAGGAAGCTTTGGCCTTAAATGGTACACTATACCATATGTACTTAATAGATATCTACAAAACATTCCATTCAAAAGCAGCAGAACAGATATTTCTCTTAAGTGTGTATGAAACATTGGCCAGAATAGATTAAATGTTTTGTCACAAAAAAGTCTCAAAAAAATTCAAGAGGATTGATATCATATTAAACATCTTTTTCAACTACAATATATGAAACTAGAAATCAATTGCATAAGAAACTAGAAAAAAATAAAAACATGAAGTTAAATAACATGCTACTGAACAGCCAATTAGAAATAATTTTTTTTAAAAAATCCTATTTATAATTGCATCAAAAGAAATAAATTTAATCAAGGAGTTGAAGTGCCTGTAAACTGAAAACTATGACATTGATCAAAGAAATTGAAAAAGACCCCCCAAAATCAAAACATGTTTCATGCTCATGAATTAGAAGAATTAATATTTTTAAATGTCTGTATAATCCAAAGCGATCTACAGATTTACCATAATACCTATCAAAATTCTAATGACACATTTTATATAACCAGAACAAACAATTCTAAAATTTGTATGGAACCACAAAAGATCCAGAATAGCCAGAGCAATCTTGAAAAAGAAGAACAAAGCTGGAAGCATCACACTCCTTGACTTCCAAAGACACTACAAAGTCATAGCAATCAAAACAGTATGACATTGCACAAAAACAGATACAACAATCAGTGAATGGAACCAAATCAAAAGCCCCAAAGTAAACCCACACCTATATGGACAATTAATTTATGATGAAGGAGCCGAGAATATACAATGAAGATAGAACAGTCTCTTTAATAAATGGTGTGGAAAACTGGAAAGCCACATGCAGAATTAAACTAGACCACTATAGTACATCATGCACTAAAAATAGATTGAAGACTTGAACCTAAGACCTAAAACCATCAAGGCCCTAAAGGAAAATATAGATGGTAAGCTCCTTGACATTGATTTTAACAATGATTTTTGTGGATCTGAATCCAAATGCAAGGGAAACAAAAGCAATAGTAAACAAAGGAGATACATCAAACTGAAAAATTCTGCAAAGTAAAAGAGATCATCTTCAAAATAAAAAGACAACGTACTGAATGAGAGAAAATATTTTCAAATTATACATACAATAAGGGGTTAATATCCAAAATACATAAAAAACACACACGACTCAACAGCAATGAAAACCTATTAAAAATGGGCAGAGGATCTGAATAGACATTTTTCTGAAGAAGACATACTGATGACCAACAGGTACATGAAAAGGTACTCAACATCACTAATTATTAGGAAAATCCAAGTTGAAACCACAATGGAACTGGAAACCATTACGCTAAGTGAAATAAGCCAGGCAGTGAAAGACAAATACCATATGGTCTCACCTTTAACTGGAACCTAATCAACAAAACAAACAAGCAAGCAAAATATAACCAAAGACATTGAAATCAAGAACTGACAGTAACCAAACGGGAGTGGGGAGGGAATAATGGGAGGGAAAGGGTGAAGGGTTTATAGGAACAACTATAAAGGTCACATGGACAAACACAACGGGGGGGTGGAAACAGGGGAAGGAGGTGGGGATGGCTGGGGTGGCAGGAACAGGTGGTGGGAAATGTAAAAACTGTACTTGGACAACAGTAAAAATCAAAAGTATTTAATAAAAAATTTAAAAAAAGAAACTATAAAGAGATATCACCTCACACCTGTTAGAATGGCTATTACCAAAAAGACAAGAAACAAGAGGCATTGGGGAACATGTGGAGAAAAGGAAGCCCTCACAAAAACTGTTGAGACTGGAGACTGATGCAGCCACTCTGGAAAACAGCACGTATGTTCCTCAGAATTAAGGCTAGGACTACCATATGATCCAGATATTCCACTGCCGGGTATTCCAAAATTACAAAAGCTTAATTAGTAAGGATATATGTACTCTTATGTTCATTGCAGTATTATTTACAAATAGCCAAGATATGAAAACAACCTAAGCGTCCACTGGTGGATAAACCAATGAAGAGGACGTGGCACATACATGCAATGGAATACTGCTTGGTCATGAAATTAACAATGTAACAACCTCAACAACTTGGGCAGATCTTGAGGGAATGCGGCTAAGTGAAGTAAGTCAGAAGGAGTGGAAATCATACAGAAATACTGTATGATTCCACTTCTTTCTGAAATCTAAAAATAAATAAATAAACACACCGAATAAAACTCGTGATCAGAGAACAGATTGGTGGTTACCAGAGAAGGAGAGTTGGGGAGCGGATGAAAGGGGTGAGAGGAACCAATTGTATGGTGATAGATAGTAACTCGACTTTGGGGGCGATCGCTTTGTAGTATATATGAGCATTAAATTATAGCTGTAAGCCTGAAACATGATACAACAAAAATTGCTTCTAAGAAAGAAGAAATACGCTCTTGTAATTCCATGAGAAGACAGATAGTGGCACAAACAACTGACTGTGGCATCTCTTTTTCCCTGGGATTTAGAATAAATTGCTGCATGTTTGACATTTAATCTAGAATCTGTAGTTTGGAAATCAGGAGAGAACTCAACTGGACCTTTTGGGAGACCCTGTATGCCCATAGTGGATCTGATTTGGACAGAACATTATTGTATAAAAATCTGCCCTTTGCCAGCTGTTTCAAATGCAAATTCCATCTGAGGCTTCTTCTATAAGGGGATGTTACTGGCTTTTCCTGACATTTTTGCTCATGATTGACATTTGCCAGAAATTTCTCCCCAGCCATTGGTTTCATTAACATTATTATTGCTTTTGGTTGGCAGTCTTCCCTCTCTGTGATCTTGTGAAGATCAGATGGCATTTTGTTCCAGAGATAAAACTGTGTTTTGCATACACACACTCACCACACTACAAGCCCACAGGAACACAGGAACACAGCCTACTGTAGATGGAGCAGACGCCAAGAGTGTGTTCTCCCAAACTCCAGGCCAAGGGGCCTCTCACCAATGTTCCAGGACAGGGGAGAGAGAGGAAATGCTTCCACTTTTGCACAGTAAGTGGTCCTCAGTGTGAGGACAATAAAGGGCCATTTCATGGATGTCACGTCTACTTTCTCAAGTCTAAATGGAAAGCAGCATTACAATGAACTAAACATGTATCTAATAAAGGTTCATTAGAGCACAGTAAAGGAAGTTACAGTAATTTCTTCACTAGTGTCTCAAAGTATATGCATACGTGGACAATAGCATGTGGGTCTGTATGCATACAAAAGCAAATGCAGCTCAATTTTCTGCTCTTCACAGTGGATCCTACATTTCAGGATTTATGAGCTGTCAGAATTTCAATAAGTGAAGATGTCATCCTGGATCTAATAATCTATTTGATTAAGCCATGTGAATATGTAACAGAAATTGTTCAGGAATGTATTGACATCAGTAAGTACCTGAAATGCTTTCTCTACTGGTAACCAGTATTTACTGAACGCCTTCTATGTGAGTCAGACACTATGCCAAGGGACCTCTACACTATCTTATTTAATTTCCCTGTGTCTTAGAATTATGCATTCACTCAATCACTGTTTTCAGGAAAAATATATTCCCCACCCTCCTTGAGGTGAGACAGGACCACGGGACTAAGTTATGGTCAGTAAAATGGGCACAGGAGTAATGCATGCCATTTTCAGAGCTTGGCCTTCATAACTCTCACAGGCTCCTTTGCATGAAAGTGCTCTCTTTCTCTTCTCATTGGAGGGATGGATGGGGAAAATCCAGCTGGGGATGCTGAGGCCCATTGGAATCACTGGATGAAGAGATCCTGGATCCTCTGGAGGAAAGCCACTCAGGAAAGCTGATGGCAATTATATTAACTATTGACATTTCATGAACAATAAATAAAGGTAAACAGTGCCTAGTTACTAAGATTTCACTGCTATTTAAACACTGGTTTCCACTAACAGTGTTTAACCTGCTTAATATGGCAATTGTGAACTAGAGAGAGGGTGCAGTTGTAATCCAAAATTTAAATGTGTAGTATGTTTGCCTTCAAGGTTAGGTGGCAGGCAATCAGGAGACTGACAACAGAGGCTCAGAAGATGGGAATTTGGCCCTTCGGTACAAAACATTTGGTATAATAGTCACCTGAAATAGTTTTGAAGGCAAACCACATGCCTACTGAGCCAGAGCTCCATTGGGAGGAACTGGAAAATTCACACGCTAACTGCATGTTCACCCTGTTGGCTGCTTTCACAGGCACTGCAAGAAGAAGATGAAGTCATGATAAAACATGGCTGGTTTGCAAGCAAAAATGGAAAGAAAGAGAGTCAGAAAGCAAGCACCTTATTCCTAGAAAAGCCATTTGCTTCCAGACACGAATAATAAGAGATGGAATTAAAAGTTTTTAATCGTTAGGTGGGTTAGTACACCTCAGGTGAATAAAGTGTCTAAAGACAACTATCAAAGTTGAAGAGTGTGGCTTTTCATTCAAGTTGAGCAATCACCATTAGCTTAAAATAGAAAAGCATGTAAGAGTGAGGTAAAAACAAAGGAAGGGAAACTTGAAACTAAGTGTAAGAAAGAAATATGAGTGGAGATGTTGGCATATGAGGCTAACCTAATCAAAAGATCATATGCAGTGTGTGGGTTGAGCTGTGTCCACCCAAATTCAAACATTGGAGATGTAACAGCCAGTACTCAGAATGTGACCTTACTTTATCTAGGGTATACACAGAGGTAATCGGGTTAAATACAGTTCATTAGAATGAGCCCTAATCCAATCGGACTGGTGTCTTAATAGGAAGAAGAAATTTGGACAAAGATCAGTACAGGAGGAAGACCATGTGAAGACACAGAGAGAAGACAGCAAACCAAAGCAGTGAATTCTCTGGGTTTTCCTGCTGTAATTTTACAAATGGCAGTATCGCTGTGGTTAGCCTGTTTCTCCTCTTTCACTGTATATTAGGGGTGTGGGGAAGAAGGAAGTAGCTTGTCATTTAAAGTCACAGGTATTATACCAGAAGAGCATTATCTAGTGAGGTGGTAAAGAAAAAAGCTCATTACCCAGAGACCCCATTGGAAGTGTCCCTGATGGAACGCTGGAGCATTTCCTCTGAGGTGGCAGTAAACATCATTCTCAGTGTGGGGAAAGCACAGAGGACGAATTTCTCTGTGCTCTCCACACCTGTTCATTTCCTCTTGGCCACACAGCTAAACTACTCTGGCAAGTTGCCTTACAGACAATGTGACTCAGGTGTGGGCTAGGGGATGTCAGTAAAATAATACATGATTCTTCCAATAATGGCCTCTAAAAATCTCTTACAAAATACCTCTTCTCTCCTCCACTCCCTCTTCCTTCACGTTGACTGGACAGATGAACTCTAAGGACTCAGGGAAGTCCAGACTTTCTGGGGTATTTGAAAGAAGCCCAGATCCTAGAATAATTGCTTTAAAGGGAAGCTGCCGAGGTCAACTGCCCAATCCAGCACATTCTCATTGGACTTTATGGGAGCAAGAAATAAGAAACTTTTGTGTGGGTAAGCCACGAAATTCCACAGTTTGTTACTGAAGCAGCTAGTATTACTTCTCTTGGCTCATACATTTCTCAATCATCCAGAAAATAACAACAGGGATAGTCTTTTAGGGTGTTCTCTCAAAGATTATTAAACTGTTCAAGATTGCATGGTAAATTAGCCAAACTGTGGTGGGTTAATCAAGTCATAGTGGTTTAGCATTAGTGGAAGATCCAGAATAAGATTGAAGAAATGTTGACATTAAATCTCTGTGCAAACACATAGAATAGGGGCCTTCTCAAGCCACAACAGAAGTATAGATAGGTGTGACCTGTCAATAGTGTGTATACATGCACATGCCCCCCAACGTTTGCATTAATTTTTTTCTGTAACATTTTAACAAATCACAGTGGTTCCAATGAGTTAAGGATGAGTGAAAATCATTAATATCAGAAAAATATCAGTTGACTCTTATCCCTGCCAATTTATAATAAGTATAATAGGTTATGAACATGGAAAAAGAGGGGAAGAGTCTCTGAAATGTTCAGTGAAACACATCTGAATAGAAAAATTGCTAATGAGGCAGTCTACGTCTCAAACCATCAAGCTATCCAAATGCCAAGCATAACTGAGATCGTGCTGCAGGTCGGGGAGTGAGTGAGAACATAAACACCCGTGAGCAGACCTGCGGCACTGTAAAGAGATCTGATCGAGCTAAGTGGGTTACCTGGAGATGCAAGCACTAGAATATCACCGCAGTTCACAACATGCCTTAATGTCCTAATGAGAAATCTAATCCAAACTATTTGCCTAGTGATTATTTCACAAGATGACTAATCATAGACAGAATTAAGAAATGAAATACATTAGAATTTGTATCGTTATAGAAATCAAACTGTACTTGTTTAAGGGCGGGGAATGGGGGAAGAGAGTAACAACCAGAAGACTTTTTTTTTTAACCAAGAGTTTGCATAGATTTATTGACTACTTTTCTTTGAATGTTGGAGTTACATTCAATTTTACTGACAATGTATCATGATCAGACAGAATTGGATTTTTCCTTTGTATTCAGACATGATTAGATGCTGAGTATAGACATGAACGATAGGCAACTGGTAACCAATGGTCCCACCCAATGCCATAGGCGAAAAGAAATGGAGATCTATGATTCAACTTCTCATAGATATTCAACAAAGCCTGATTTAGTCATTGCAGAAGAACTAGTGGGTATATATTTGGCCTATGCTTGCCTTTACAAGATAATTCAGCCATTATTCTGATATTACAAATAGTCTTTCAGAGTTTTATTGAATTTCTCTCTCCCTCCCTCCCTTCTTAATAATGTGGCCTATATTGAAGTTGATCTTCATAATATTTTAAATAGGCAGAGGCATTATGAACTTTTTGCTTTGCAAAGATAAAAATCATCATTCATATAATTCTAGAATAAGAATAAACAACATACGACACACAGACGCACAGGGAAAAATATGAGACCTCATCCCCCCCGCTTCCCTTCAATATTTTCCTCCTTTTTCTCTCTCTCATTCTTCAACCTCCCTTTCTTCTATTCTCCCCTAATATATTATTTCTACTCCCATTCTCTGTTCTTGTTGTGGGTCCAGGTGGACAGTTAGTCACTGGGACTTACTAAATCCCAGTGAGTTAGCAGATTTTTTCCCTTGGTTTAACTCTTCTTTTGGATCAAGTTCTCTGAAAGTCTTTAGACTAGGCCTTTTCTGACTCTAGATAACCTGTCAATTATATTTACATACAGACACAGAAAATGTCTTCATTTATACCTAATGCTCCTCTCTCTGCCCACCTGGTACTGCAAAGAGGGCTAGTGTAGTGAGATGGGCTTTTTTCATGCTAATCTGAGGTTAAATGCCAACCCTGCCTCAAACTCCCTGTCTTTAAACACGTTTCTTTATCTCTGAACCTCCACTTACTCATCTATAAATGAGCATATTAACACCAATCCCTGAATTGAACATCACATCACAGGTCTATACATTACTTACGTCACGAATGTAAGTCAGGGAATTATCCAATCACAGACTGTGACATATTATGGGCACCCAGTGTATATTAGCTTCTTAGCAGCTCAAGCCTTTCTTCTCAACTTTGCTATTAAGAGTCAACATGCAGGTTTTTAAATTCCCTTTTTCTCCCCGTAACTTCCTAGTTAATCAGCTGGGGACTCCTCTCTCTGCGTTTCCTTAAATTTACATAAAGGCTCTTGCAGGCCCAGGATAGTGGGTAAGAAACAACTTCCCTCTTTGCCTGCTTATCAGGATAAATAACTCTATCTTTGTGGTTTATGTTCAATGCCTGATAATGCATCTCTAAGAGAAACACTTAGGAAGAATACCCATAAATATGGCTATAATGTTTGTTCAAACTACTCTATTTGCAAGGCCAAGTACACAAATGAAGGATGAAAACATACAAAGTGGGTCACTAAAATTAGCCTGCATGGTTTGTGAAGCAGAGGATAATAATACAGTGTGTTGTCTCTTGGAGTGTGTATTCCAAGGTGCTTTAGTTATATAATAAAAAATTATTGTAAGAGTAAGAAATTTATTCTCTTTCATTTTAATGTGATGTCTGCTGGTCTGAGAATGCAGGTCACAGAGATGCACTGCTAAAAGTACACTTTGAAAGATCCTTTTCTTCCCAAACCTTGATATTTGATTATGTAAAGCCAATTCACATTCGTTGGTCATACACAAGCACCGCATCCTCTCAGTGCTGTCGCATCCTACAGGAAGGGACTAGAAGTCAGAAGTTATTTATCATTAACAGGGACCAAGAAAGAAAAGAAAAAGAAAAGAACTGTCTGATCATGATAGAGGAACTCAATACATATTGATCTAGACTGGATGGAAGATACATGGTTTAGCTACAAGAAAGCAGATTTTTGCCTCAACAGAAGGAAGGAAAGAAGGAAACAAATGCAAAATATTAAGTGCCCATTATGTGTGAACAGCTGTACTTAAAATTTTTGTATTTCATCTCATTCATTTGTCCTTAAAAATTGCCATTTTACACTTGAAAATAAAAGTAGACTAGAGATGTTTATGGAGCTTGCTGTGGCCACTCAGCTGGTGAATAGCATAAATGACATTCATCTCAGTTTATGATAGACTCTAAAACGACCATTCTATCTTTGTAACTGCAGAGAACACTTTCACGCCTGGAGCTGCTGCAAAATTCAATCAGAGACTGAATGGGTAAAAAGTTCTCCATCACCAGAAATAGGGGCCCCGGGCCCATAGGAGCCAAATATTGAAGAGAAGCCCCCATGGGTGGAGGTTGAACTTCCACAGTAGCTTTCATATCTGCGTTCCTGTATTCATCTCCCTTCTCTCCACCATTCTGGTGGTCCGGTGGATTGGAGCACACTTGTATCTGTTTTAAACAGCGTTTGCTTTTATCTTCTATCACTGGGGGTTTGCCAAGCACTTTATCAACACAACCACATTTAGTCCTCAGCCCTTACCTGAAAGGTCATTTTACTGTCCCACTTTTCAGGTAAGGAAAAGTAATTTTAGACAGTAAAGAAGAGACTTGCTGAGGACATACAGGTAGGACATTTTAAATCTGGCGTTCTAATCTGGGTCAATCTGACTCAAATAAAGGTTCACACTTTGATCGAGATGTTGAGAATCTCAAAATTCTATAGAAAAAAATGACAGTAGGGAAAAAAATCAACCCTTTCCATGTGAGGGGTTTGCCTCACTCAAAGTAGTATCTTGTACAAGTTAACCTAGAGGGTGCTAGAGGTGCTGAAATGGGCCTTGATGGCTTTCTTGCCTGCGATTAGTCTTACACATTTTTCGATCGCTTAGCCATGCACTAGGGCTCTCCTCATTCATTTGTCAACTTGTCAAGGTTTCTCTTCTTCTATCAGGAAATATGACAGGGAGTTATCACCCTGATCTGTCCATCAAGCTAAACAAATTGGTGAGAACTGCTGGAAGAAAACAATGGACTTGTCTACCCCTATAAGCATTCTTATCACATGGCCGGCCTTTGAGGGAATAGATGTCATTGCCACATGCAGCTTCATGTAGATTTCATTCCTTAATACGTAAGTGAATATATAAAAACATCAATATAAGTGAACAAATAAGTAAACAATCAGAACTTCATAACAACTCCTTTGCTTTCTTCCTAAAACAAGAATTGCTGAGAGGAAAGCCAAGGGATGAGTTTATCCATGGAAACTTCTGCTTAATTCTCATACTCTTTAGAATTGCACAGAGAGGCAGGCTGATACTCCACACACCTGAGGCTCAAGTACGACTACTTACGAGTGAACAGAAATTTAAAAAAGAACATGGCTCTTTTTATGAAGGTGTTTACAGTCTCTTCCAACCGTCTTACCCCCTTCATTATTTTTTTCCTCATCAAAAGTTCTGGTTAGAAATAGCTCATCTTCACTCTTCTTGCTTTGGAATAAAGGGTGGAGATTGTTTCAAATCTAGCAAAACTGTGAGTCTATAACATCTTTATGACCTCATATTAGATGACTTTTACATCTTACTTATGCCTTCAGATTCACTATTAATTTTCTTCATAGGAATGAGCTAGTACCCACCATTAAGTAAACGGGCCATAAATTGAATATATCCTCACAGTTATTCCTGATGCCTGATATGTCCACCTTCCCATTTCTCAGTTTATGTGTCTTAGCTAGTAGCCCAGAGGAAACAGATGTCACACTAGAATTCAAATAATTCACACTGAACTTAAGACAAAGACTACTTACAAATATGTGGGCAGACTTTAGGAACATCACAAGGGAGAGCCACAACCTGCCCCACCTCTGCCACCTCTTCCAGGTGAAAGGGGAGAAGAGAAGAAATGGCAGTGGAGGCCAACGGGAAAGGGAATGGAGAGGGAGGCCATAGGAGAAGCTGTGATTTCTGAGGGAGGGAAGCTACCAAGAATAACCTCAAAAAGAGAGAGGATAAAGAATGAACTCAGCCCTCTTCCTTTTTATCTTCTCCTAGGGCTCCTTAATGGACAAAGACCACTGGAGACTAGAAGGCAAAGGAGCCCATTAATATAGGTCAGCCTCCTGGGGTAGACAGGAAGGCAAAGAAGGGTGGTCAGTGGACCTGAATGGGCAAACAAGGTGTCTATCATACTATGTCTTCAAATTATACCCAGCAACCCACATAGACCATGGAACCCTCATTGCCACAATAGCCACGTTTTCTGTGAACTACTGCAGTAATTTCTCCCTCCTCCTTCGCATGTTGATTACATACAATCTCACCCATTTCTTTTGTTTCATATGCAGTTGATTTTCCCATTAGATTATACATTACTGGAAGGCTGAGACTACATCTAATTTCTTGGAAAATGTGGTGTTATGAATGATCAAGACCCAGTCCAATATAGTGTGAAATATTCAAACTCCATATATTTCTTTAACATGAATGTATAAGTGAAATGTCAGTGGATTTAAGAAAATTACCTAAAGGCTCACAGTGAATGAAGGTGAGAAAACAGATAAGAGTTATTCCAGATTTTATGCATTTAGGTTTTGTGCCTTCAGTTTACAATCAAGAAAGCTTTCTCTTTCTTCCTTCTTTTCCTTCCTTCCTTCTTCCTTCCTTCTCTCTCATACATGCATACAAGCTTTAAACATTATCTCTCTGGGTTACCATCATTTTCATTTTGGGGAAGGCAAGGTTCATCTTCTGTAAGAATTCATGTGGGATAGGTTGATATTCTAAATGAATGTGGCAGGAAATATTAATATCCTACCTTTTATTTTGAGCCTCCCTATGTCTTACTCCCTCTAAATCACCATGTAATCAATCTGAAGCAGCAACACGCAACGCTATTAAAATTCGGGATGTTTGAAGAGGGAATTAGTTTACTCACTCATTATTCTTGATTAATAGAAAATTATCCTGCTAACATTTACTGTGCTATTCATTTGTTATTTTGAAGTGATTAGCCACAAATAGCAGTTAAGAACAAGCTAGTTTTGTCGTTTCAGCCACAGCTGTAATTACCTCCCCAGTGTCTCTTCTTTCAAACACACCTTCCTCACTTGAAAACAGCTCACACCCTTCCGAAAACACCACACTCTCTTGGATATCAGTTTTCTTTCTCTTCTCCAGAGTGAAATTGGTGGGCCTGCTCCTCTTTACCTCATTCCTGAAGACCTGCGAGTATCCTAAGAAGTTGAGTTTATGGCCCAAAGCTGGAAAAGCTCAGTGCACTGATAACCCTACTTCCCAGGTTCCCCCATTACCTGGTTTACGTCCGCAGCTTTCAATGCATTTGTCATGGAGTTACCTTCCTCTAAGAAGAAACCTGAGGATCTCAGGTTGGACAGTGGCTGGCATGACTGTTAGCCTCTTACATCTCTGCCCTCCTTCCTTTTCTCTTTGAAACAACCCCTCCCCCCCATCCTGGCACCTGGACATCTTCTTTCTTAGGCACTGCCAAATTGTGCACATTTAATTGTCCCACTTAAATTTCCTTTATGTGTATTTTACACCCACAAGGAATTAGCTTCACCTGGCTGTCACTTAATGAAGAACAAATTAATTTACCTTCATGTGTTAACAATGACTGAAAATTGGTCTGCTAAGGTGTTAATCATCCTGAGATATTTACATTTTGTCACTTTTAGGGCCCTTACACAGTAATACTCAGCCTAAACCATTATCATCAGCTGAGAAGTTTTTTTTTAAAACAATTAACAATTGGGCCCTTTGTCATAGTTTCTCACATAATAAGCAGGATGGAGCCTACACCTAAGAATCGGTTCTTGTTGGAATTTTAGGAATCTGTAACAACAAAATGTGTTAGTTATGCAGTTAATCTTGTTTCAGCTGGCCAACACAGTGCCCCTAAGGCAGGGGTGTCAAACTCATTTTCACCGGGAGCCACATCAGCCTGGCGGTTGCCTGCAAAGGGCCGGATGGAATTTTAGGACTGTATAAATGTAATGACTCCTTAACTAGGGGTGAGGAGCTCAGCGCTGCCTCCAGGTAGAAACAAGGTGGAGGGCCAGATTCAGCCTGTGGGCCTTGTGTTTGCCACCTGTGCCCTACATTCATGGTTTGTCAGATACTACCGTATTTTTCAGACCATAAGATGCACCTAGGTTTTAGAGGAGGAAAAGAGGAAATAAAATTTTGAAGCAAAAAATGTGGTAAAATATTTAATAACATAATATTTCACCAATGTAAATCTGAACAGAACTACAGCAGCATTAACAAGCATAAATCTTCCCAAATTTGGGGGGGAAACGTGTGTTTTATAATCTGAAAAATACGGTACTTCTTTTTTCCTCTAAGTCCAAGTCTTTTGCCTACTTTTACAACTCAACCAATTTTTAAAGACTCCTTCCAAAGAATCATTTAGAATGACAGGGCTTATTCCAGTACTTCATTCCAGAGCTCTGCATTAAATCCTCTGGAACCTGCAATTGAACATTTACCAGTTGAAGTGGACTAAAGCATGTTTAAGTTTGAGAACCACTCACTGCTCTAGGTGAAAGCAAAGATCCCAGATCTACCAGGGCTGGAAGCTAATTTGTGCTGGGTTTTGGTTTTGGTTTTGTTTTCACACTGCAGTGGATCACGGGTCCCAGAAATCACAATATATCCTCCAAAAGCATCTTCAACTTATGTTAGAAAATATCTTTTTTTAAAATAGCGTAACAATGTGAAATGCTCAGTTTCTCTGACTCCATCCCGAAGTCTGCCTTGTTCCCTTGGCCTTCAGGATGATAGCTTTTGTTTTGTCTTGCACATAAAACGTACTAATCATTAGAAGAATTCGAATTGCCAGATTGAGTTTTTGAAAAGCAGTCCCTCCCATTCTCCCTTCTCTTGACTTAAAAGAAGCCAACTCTGTACTTTCTTAAGATGGATTTAAGAAACCTCTAGGACTCCCACTTACTTGGTTGGCACCTTCTGGATTAGTAAACCTTTCCTTACTCCAAAGTCTGACATTTTGAGTTCTGGCCTTTTGAAGTGTCAGTCACATGGACTTTGGACTGTTGACAATAAGATACAGTCAATGACTTGTTTGACATGATATTATGATGTTTCGTGCACCTCATACTTTAATTCAGTGTGCACCTGGCACAGCCAAGTCTAAGTTACTGCACAGCAGTGAACACAATCCGACTCACTTCCCTCAGGGAGCTTAGAGTTCAGTCAGGGAGAAGGATGGAAGACTCAACTAACTAATACAAAGCAGAAGGTAACAGGGGCTAAAATCAGGATCTGGAACCAGAATAAACATGAGGGTATTCTAAAGACCTCCTGTAAAAGAGATAGCAGATGAGCCGGGCTTTAAAGAATGGGCTGGTTTGCAACAGGCACTGAGGGCACAGGACAGACAGACTAATGGTGACCACGATGGGCCTTGGCTCATGCTGTTGCCTTTCACACATCAGGTTTTTCTAGTGGATTCCTATCTATCCCCCAAAGCCTTGCTTTGGCTCCATCTTGTCTACGAAGTCTCCCTCTTCCCCTTAGTGCCAAATTCACCATCCTGCCTTTGTTCCACTGCTTAGTTTGCAACTGCTGCTATGCTAAAAGCACCATGCTCATGTAAGCTGCCAGAAATGAGGTATTTATGTAACTGACTTTACACTAGACTGTGATCTACTTAGTAGCGAAAACATGACTTGCTCATCTTTCAATGTCCAACACTTAGCAGGCCACCTGGTACACAATACACATTTGCAGACTTAACATTTATATTGTAGTGGTGAAGAGCCAAACGGACTGGTTTCTATCTTGACTTTATAACATTGGTAAAGTGATTTAATCTTTTTACACCTCAGTTTCTTCATTAGTAAAATGAGAGACAACAAGCATTTTTGAATACTATTTCAACTACTATTTGAAAATAGCAAATGCCAGAGTACTGATATAAGGATAAAATGAGTTAATACATGTGAAGTGTACAGGAGAGGGCCTGGTGTATAATAAGGGTTCAGTATTTACTAATATTTTGTTAGTAGTAAAATTGAATAGATACATCCTTCTCTCCTTACATCATTCTCCTTAGAATTCATGTTAGTCTCTCACTGAGATGTTAAGTGCTTGGGCAAGTCATGGCCATGAATGCACCTGGATACCTTATTTTGATACAGGACTCCTGTTCCCAGTACTAAACCTTTCAAGGGTATTGTCCTGCATCACTGCGTGGCATTAGACATCTGGCACAGAGGTTCCAGGTATTGTTGCAAACCATCCAATGAATCAGGGGAACAGCCCAACCAGCCTCCAGACTTTTCAGGTCAATGCCATCTACTCCTTTACTAAGAACAGAGGTTGTTGTTGTTTGGTTTTTTCTTTCTTTTCTTTCTTTGTTTTCTTGCTCTTTCTTTCTTTCTTTCTTTCTTTCTTTCTTTCTTTCTGTCTTTCTTTCTTTCTTTCTTTCTTTCTTTCTTTCTTTCTTTCTTTCTTTCTTTCTTTCTTTCTTTCTTTCTTTCTTTTCTTCTTTTAGGACTGAGGATTTTGCACTGTGATCCTAACTATGCTTCTCAAACAGGAACAATCATGATGTCAATCTCAGCTTTCTACACTACTGAATGGAGCCTCTCTCAGCCTGGGATATTGTGCCAGCTTTGTATTTTTCCTTATCCGTTGCTGGAGAAAACTTTGAAGCAGTGGCTGTCAAGAGCTGTCTTACAGAGGGCACTGATCAGCCCACTACCTTCAACGTCTAAAGCAGTGGTTCTCTACCTGGAGGGGTTTTGCCCCAACCTGGTGACATTTGGCAATATCTAGAGACGTGTTCAGTTATCACAACTGGAGAATGCTACTGGCTTCTAGTGGGTAGAGGCTAAGGATGCTGCTAAACATCCTATATTTGCAGAACAACCCTGACAACAAATAATTATGTTGCCCAAAATACCAACAGTGCCAAGGTAGAACCAGGTCACTACCTGAGCATGGGTTTAAAGAAATGGTTTACATTTTAAGCATCCCATTGCTGACTCAGTTTGGGGCAGTAAAACTCGTGGGAGGAAGAAAGTAAAGCAGAAGGTGAGGATGATAGAGAAGGGCAAAGAGACTTTCTTTTGACAATAACACTTATTTCATTCGGATGCTTTACATTTTCTACATCCCAGCAATCTAATTTACTACCTTTTTTTCTGGAAACAGACATGCCGCACAGTTATTTGACTGTTGGTTTCAATAGTAATGATACCCAGCAAGAACCCCGGACCTGGAGAGCAGCTTTGTGGATTCTGTGGTCTGACCCACTGCCCTTTAATAAGACGGAGTTCCCTTTGTGACTCTCACTTGGTGAGGATTGAGGTACTGGGAGCAAAAGGCCCATTTGATTCACTTTACCCTCCGGTTTTCCTTAAAATCACACATGTCACAGTGGAGGGCCCCAGGTGAGAAGAAAAGAAGCAGATATCAAATTGGATTAAATAATAAAGAACTGGAGTCACAACCCCTATCTTTCCTAGCTGCCTTCCCACATCATTCACTTAGTTTCCTGTCTATAAAGCAGAATTATCTGACGGTCTCTAAACTATTCCAACTTAACATGCATGTCACACTTTAGTAATTATTGGTCATAATTACAAAGAAGCAATCATATCTTTTTATAGGGAGATTATTTCAGCCTTCTAATTTCAAAGTCAATGAGTTAGCACGATAGTTATATGGATAAATTATTTGTGTTCATGCTTTGGTGCTTCAAAACTTTGTTGAAAAAGAAAAGACACACTGTTTTATTTTTGTAGCTACTCCCTCTTCAATCCTAAACTTCCAATATTTAAGATTTGCTCAATTTCAAAATTTAACCAACTTAAAATGAGTCATTACTCTCAGAGATATTCAATTTTTAACTTGAGTCTGTAATTTTGTTTTTAATAGATAATTGAAAATGTGAGTCTCCATAAATAAATTGTGATCTTTCTCCCTCAAGATATCGCTTTATCTTGTGACTTGGTCTTCTATAATGTAGCTTTATGGCTACATGTTTGAAGATTTGATCTGCTGAAAGATTTACACATGTTTAAATGTATTCCTTTCCTACATCATCTTTTTCCGTGAGCCCGACAGACTGGGGAGCCTATTGCAAATGTGGCATTTCCACTGCTGCAAAGGTTAACTCATTAGCTCCTTAAATCTTTTTCAAATCCCGGGACAAAAAGGGCTGTGCTGCTGAATAGAGTCAGAGACGCCTTATAAGCAAACCATCTTATAACACATCAACTAAAAATAGGAAAAATTGTTAAAGAAATAGAGACACACATTCTTTACCAATGATATTATTTTTGGTTCAAAAACTATACAAAGAATATTTTAGTTAAGAAGTCTTCATGTACTGTAAGTAGAATAGACCAACTTATGTTAGTCTAATCAAAGATATGGGACACTGTGGCTTCCAAAAGTGATTCTGTTTAAACTTAAATAGTTCATGTCACTCTTATGTTCAAAATGATCCAATCATCTTCTAACATTCAAAGTAAAACAGAATAGGAGAGTTTGTCATGGCGGCAAAAGTGTAAATAGTCTGGCTTACCATCTCTGCTGTTCTCATTTACCTATTCACCCCGCCCTCCTCACTTCTCCACTCCATCCTCACAGGTAGGCAGGCATCTGTGCTTGTTCTCCCTGCCCAGAAGGCCCTTTCTTGTTACATGAAGCTGACTCCATTTCACTCAAATAGCAACTCCCCACTGACACCTTAACTAGCTACCTAAACTCTACTCATACTTCCTACCACACTTTATTTTCCTCTTAGTACTTATCACTATCTATCATACAGTATATTTTAATTATCATATGTATTTTGTATTTAACACATTGGCATATAAGATTCATGAGGGCAGGAATTTTTGTGAATATTTTTTTCACTACTATAAGCACAGTATCTAGGACAGAGCCTAGGGCCTAGTACATGCTCAAGAGATAATTATAGAATTAAAGAAACAGTTTCAATCTTGTCTGTGGAATTTGAATGTGAGAAGTTAATCTTGGATTCACAAAGGACCAGGAAGCTGGTAAGAACTTTGAAAGCTTCTCGTTTTGGATTCCCAGATTCTCCTACATGATCTTCTCCTCCTGGTTCCGTGTCATTTATTTCACCATCTCTATAGCTTCATGTTTATTGATTCAGCATGTAATCATTGAGTTCCTATTTTCTCAGTTTCATCCCCAAACGCCACTAGATTCTCTAGACCCCCTTATCTTTCCATGAGGAAGAATTTAATTGGCCAACATTCGGATAAAGTGCCCTGCTGTGGCCATTCCATGGTAGTCAAAGGAAGGGATTGCGTGGGACAGAACAGGTCTGCCTGGGACTTTCACTCCTATGGATGTGAGGTTGGGTGTATTTTTTATATTTTCAGGTATTTTCCAAACCCACATTTATACAATTTCATTAATATATAAAAATAGCAGAAAATAAGAACAAGTTTAGCAGGAAAGAGAGATGGCTGTCTCTATTCTGGCCTTTGTTTAAATCAACAAAATCCTCTGTTCTGTGTTATGAGAAAAAAAATCAAATTCTGTCTAGTCACACCCTACAAGGCTGTATTCTGAAGGAACCATAGCTGTCACAGACAACCAGTTTTCAATGTTTTAAGGGAGTGTTTTCAACCTTTTGTGTGCATATGCCCCTTCTCCTTTAGTGCACAAACACTTCATAGACAACCCCCATGATACAGTCATATTTCAGAAATCACAATGGTATCTATATACAGCCTAAAATATAACAGTATATCAATGTGTGGCACTTCTTTTATTAGCCGACATTGTTTCACAGATCTCTTATAACAGGTCCATTAGTCCTCAGAGTTCATGGTCCATGGGTTGGGACCCACCAAGACTATACATAATGCATCCAAACCCTTAAACAATTTGTTCCCTCTCTCACTGAACCAATATTTACTTAGACACACACTCTTTCTTGGGTATTATGCTAGAGTTATAAAAGATAAACATGGTTTCTGCTGAGTGAATATACACGATTTGCCATCATTTGCTAGTACTCTAGCCCTTGGATAATAATTATTGGAGAACTTACTGAATAGCAAGCCCTATATTCATTTTATTGAATTATTCACAAAAATGCTGTGATGTGAAAACTACTATATCTTTATTCTAGAGATGAAAAAAGTGGGGCAAAGCGTTGTCCAAAGACTTGGCCACCTCTATACAGCTCATAAACGATATGGCGAGAACTTAGAGCTCAAGGCTCATAAGGAAAGCAAACAGTTATATAAGAAGAATATTAAAATAGAATGCAATACATTTTCTAATGCAAAATTTGACAAAGTTTTATGGGAGCTCATGGAACAGAGTGGCAACCTGTCAGTTTGTACAATAAATAGGTGCAGGGAAAGCATCATATTCGGAGACAGAAGTAGGGCTTAGGTCTCAGTCCTTCTACCAGCAATGCACATGAATTTCTCCAATCTCTTAACCTCATAGCTTCGTGTGTTTTTTATCATAAAAATAGAAACAACACCACACATCTTTCCTCATTTCATTCTTCTAAGTACTTAATAAATAATAAATGTCAAATATATGCCAGATACTATGTTTGAGAATTGTAGAACTATATATGGAAGTTCTGGTGTATAGTATACACACAGTAATTATTTTCATTCTTCACTATTGTCTTTTCTAATCACCTTTAAATGTGTAGAGGTAAGAACTGAGTGAAAGGCTTTGCCATCTATTTTAAGAGCATTCATTTTCTTTGGTGTCTCTGGGACAAAGAACAGTTTTGACTCATTTCTGTGTCATGGCTGTCTTTAGTTCAGTGGTTTTTAACAGTCATAAATATAACTTTGGCTGGGCGCCCCAGAGTCATAAAAAGTGAGGGGCTATTTTTAGGTCATCACTACTCGGTTGGCAACAAAAACTTTAATTGGCAATCAATGTGCATAAGGCCATTTCGGAGAGAATGAATGGAGTTCACTTGGACATAGGCTACTCATGAACTGGGAACATAGAGAACGTGCTCTGAGAATCTGGTGTGAGAGCTTGTTTTACAGTTTCTGTTCACTGTGACATTACCACCAACCCCAACTTTGTCATTTCTTCCTAAAGCCATAATGGTTGAACCCTGAAATGGGAATTGAACAGACCTGGGTTCCAGGCTCAGCTCTGTGAGATTGGGTAATTTAATTAACATCTCTGGGCTTTGTTTTCCCCCTTCCCAAATAAAGGAAATGTGTGTTGGAGCATACTTGCTGATTCTGTGCTAGTTGAAAAAGCTTATGTACTACAACAGCAACAAATCAGGATGTTCCTAGGTGGGCAACTTTCTACATGCAGAGGACAGGAGGGACCTAGTATGCATTTACATTGCACTTTTTTTTGGTTAATACATTTTTTTCACTTTCTATATTCGGGCAAATAAAGCTTCATTGCAGTGAGGAGGAAGGGAAAGGGTATAAACAGAAGGGGACAGGTAGAGCTGTTATGAAAATCTTTTAGTTCTTGGGAAAAATGAGGGCAGGGTATAGGATTTATAGAGACTAGGGATTTTGTTGATTATGTTGATATTTTTAATCCTATCTGTCATTAATTGGGAAACTTCAAGGGACCTATCTAGGGCTCTGGGCTAAGTGTTGTAAGAAGGAAAACAGATCTCTGTCCTTTTCTTACCTCAAGGGCCTCAGATTCTAGCTTAAGAAATGGAACAGGGCTGCCAAAGTAAACAAATCATTTCCTCCATTAGGCAGTGAGTTCTCAAAACTAATAAGTGACACAGACATTGAGTTCAGATGTAAGAGTTATGGGGTGACAAGGGAAAGAATCCGAGCAAAACTAGAAAGGACGTGGAGGAAAAGTCAGCATGATTCAACTTCTTGATACATGGAGAGAGGCAGTTTGCATTCCAAAAAGTAACGAACCATGAAGCACCAGCTGATAATCATGGCTAGACTGAAAATTTCTTCCTAGGAAATAGTAGACAATGAGATGAAAATGTGGGTATTAGTCACCTTGGGGATGATTTTCGACATCAGATTAAAATAAAGTCAACATAAAGTGGATGAGAATTATTTAGAGCTGTGGCTAAGGTGGATCAGCCCTAAGTGTAAAATGGCCAATGGCATAAGCTTTGGCACTGACTCCGGCACCCTTCCCCACCTCTTCTTTGCTCTTTACTTCCCTCTAAACGAGGTTGATAAACACAGTCAGGACTTGCCTTCAGGAGAATCTGCAAGCAGGCCATTTACCGCTGGCTCTTCTGACAGGTCAACCAAGTTTGTAGTGGCCTTAAACTGTCAAGGGACCCTCAGGGCACTGTCCTATACCCCTGTTTTTGCTCCTCTGTTGAAGCCCAACCAAACTTGTCTGTCCTGAAGCTTTCATTCAGCCTACTACTCTACCTCTTATGACTCTAGTTTGCTAAATTGATCAAATGATTAAGTTAACAGCTAGTAATGAGTTCAAAATGAAAGATCTCTCACATTGTTCAGGCACAAGATGTCAGGTTTGATTATGGTTATTAGAGGTAGTTCCTCCAATGAGCTACCTCTAATGATAACTCCAAAGGACTTATCCAAATAGTAAAAATGCCAGTAAAAGACTTATACTCAGACAACTGTACAATGCTGAAGAAAGAAATTAAGGAAGACACAAATAGATGGAAGCACATACCATGTTCATGGATTGAAAGAATTAACATTGTTAAAACGTTCACACTACACAAAGTAATTTATAGATTCAACGCCATCCCTGTTAAAATACCAATGACATACTCTGGTTGCTCTTCAGATTGTATAAATCTTTCACATTTTTTTACCAATGACATATTTCACAAATATAGAACAAACATTTCAAAAATTTATATGGAACCATAAATGACCCTGCATAACCACAGCAATTTTGAGAAAGAAAATCAATGTAGGAGGGATCATAATACCTGATATCAAACTATATTACAAGGCCACAGTAATGAAAACAGTCTGATACTGGCATAAGAACAGACACATAGATCAATGGAACAGAATAGAAAGCCCAGAAATAAACCCATGTCTCTATGGTCAATTAGTATTTGATAAAGGGAATAGAAGCATAAAATGGAGTAAAATAGCCTTGTCAACAAATGGTGTTGGGAGATCTGGACAACAATATGGAAAAAAATGAAACTTGACCACCAACTTACACCATACACAAAAATAAATTTGAGATGGATAAAAGACTTCAATATGAGTTGTGACACCATAAAAGTCCTAAACAAGAACATAGGCAGGAAAATTTCAGATATTCCACACAGCAATATTTTCACTGATATGTCCCCTACAGCAAAGAACATAAAGGAAAGAATAAACAAATGGGAGCTCAAAATAAAAAGCTTCTGCATGGCTAAAGAAAACATCAGCAAAATGAAAAGGGAGCCAATTATGTGGGAAAATATAATTGCCAACAATGCCTCAGACAAGGGTTTGATCTCCAAAATACATAAAGAACTCACACAACTCCACTCCAGGAAGACAAACAATCCAATGAAAAAATGGGCAAAGGACCTGAACAGACAGTTCCCAAGGAGGACATACAGAGGGCCCAGATACATATGAAAGGATGTTTGTTCAGCCTCACTAGCCATCAGAGAGATGAAAATTAAAACTACAATGAGATATCACTTCATACTGATCAGAATGGCCATCATAAACAAATCAACAAACAAGTGCTGGCAAAAGCACGTGGAGAAAAGGTAACCCTAATACATTGTTGGTGGGAATGCAGACTAGTATAGCCACTGTGGAAAACATAAGGAATTTCCTCAAAAAACTAAAAATGGAGCTGCCTTTTGACCTGGCAATTTCACTGCTGGGATTATACCTAAGAATCCTGAAACATCAATTCAAAAGAATCTATGCACCCCAATGTTTATAGTAGCCCAATTTACAATAGCCAAGTGCTGGAAACAACGTAAGTGCCCATCAGTGGATGAGTGGATCAAAAATCTGTGGTACATTTTCACAGTGGGATACTACACAGCAGAAAGAAAGAAGGAGCTCCTAACCTTCACAACAGCATGGATGGAACTGAATGAAGATCATTATTTTAAGTAAGCCAGGTGGTGAAAGACAAATACCATATGATCTCACCTATAAGTGGAATCTAATCAAGAAAACAAACGAGCAAGCAAAATATAACCAGAGACATTGAAATAAAGAACAAACTGACAGTAACCAGAGGGGTGGGGGAGGTGGGTGACAGGGGAAAAATGAAGGGTCATCAAGGAACATATATAAAAGACCCATGGACAAAGCCAAAGGGGGGATGGCATCGAGGGTAGGAGGTGGAGGTGGGGGATGGGGGAAAGTGGTGGTGGGAAAATGGAGACAACTGTACTTGAATGACAACTTTTTTTTTTAAAGAAAAAAACAAAGGGTAAAAATGCCAGGAAGGGCAGGAGGAAGTAAGGGAATATACTGTCTTCCAGCTCCGCCTGAGTCTGAGCACCCAGCGCTCTGTTCATACTGCATCCTTAACTTGGAAACTTTCCCTACACCTGTCTCACTAGCAAACACTACCGCCTTTCAAAAGCCAGCTAAAATGTCACTATCCCTTGAATGCCTCCTCCAACCCGCTTTTAAGGAAGAATATTAATTGGCTTCTTATTTTTGAGAGCATTTTCAAATTGTTTATCTTACTATCTTTAATTTACAAATGAGGAAAATGAATTTTAGAGCAGTTAAGAATTGCTCAAAGTTACAGAACTAGTAAGTGGTTAGAGATAGTGTCAAAAACTCTTAACCACCCACTCATCCATTAAAATTTTATTTTTTGCTCCTTTGTTCCCCCTTGAGCATGTTGTTTGTGTCTTTGTTATAACAACTAGCGCAGTCTCCTTTGTACTATGATAAAATGTTTACTCTACAGTCCCCCTCAATAAATTATAAACTCCTTGAGTTTAAGGGCCATATTTAATTCATTGTTTTATCACCCATAGTACCCAGTGAGTGTCTGATGAGAATAATGTGCTTAATAAATTTCAGTTGAATTATAGAAAACAAATCAGGAGAAAGTGTAACACAAATTTCCTTAGAGTCATTAAGTTATTTTTTAAACATATTTTCTACTTTACCTAGTGTGTGTATCTGTGTGTTTGTATGTATCTGAAGTTCAAGGAAAATACATCTACCTAAGTTCATGTTGAAAGCCTATTACTTTTGCCTCTTGTGAATGGTGTAGAAGTGGAAAATATAGAAGAATTGGGTACTAAAAGACACTGTTATTATTTTACAGAGGAAATATCCCCTAAGTATATACCAAACTCCCAGAGAACAAAGCTAATGAAATCTCACATGTGCATTCCTAACAGAGCCCCCTCTTCATTTATTATTTAGTGGAAATTGTATGGTGATGATTTCTTTCAAGCTTTCTTCCCCCTGGCTTCAGCTTTTAGATAAAACACACTCCATCCCCCGCTCTAATAGCTCTCAGAAAGTGATAGGGATGTTAAAGGAATTTCAGCTTCCCTTTCTCTTTCTCTAGAGGTGAGGACTACGCAGATCGTTTTTTCATGATCAAAACACTTCCTGATCCAGCATCAACAGAGCGGTGCCCTTCTTCAAAACTCAGAGAAGAAAAATCACCTTGAGAGAATGTCTCAGTTGTTCCATTGGTCCCAATTGCCAACCCAAGCGCTTGCTTTCTCGGATCAAATCCTGAGCCAGACTCTATTTTGCAGCCTCTCAGCTGGATGCTAAGGTTATTATTCCACAGCATCCTTTAGCTGAAAAAGTTGTCTGAATCAGTTCCTAGGAGTTGAATCTCCTACTACCCCAGGGGCTCTCTGATTCTTACCTCTTAAAAACTGTAGCACTGTGCATAGCACACTAGAGATTCTCAGATCAGTTGTGGCCACACTTTATTTCTCTTAAGCAGGTAAACAAATGCAAATGTGTGTCACCTTCCAGAGGCAGCAAAAGGGAGGCCAAAATCATTTTTTATATTATTACTATGACAATTTGCCTCTGTCCAGTTCAGGCCCCATGCATCCTTGAATGAGCATCAAGGAGATGTTTTAGTGCACCAGGTCTGAGATGAGACAACTTGGATACAATCCTAGCTCTGCAGTGCATCAACTCTATAACATCAGAAAAGTTCCCTGGCCTCACTGAATCTACTTCTATAAAATGGGCATATGATAGTACCTGCCTCATGTGGCTCCTGTGAACATGAATTAGAATGATGACGATAAAGCACTTAGCATACTTCTTAAATAAATTTGAGTCGTCTCATAGTGCTTTTATTATAATAAAGTTCTTCCCATCACCATGTCAAGGTGAAAAGGCAGATTGGACTGGATTCTGCCCCACCTGGGTGGTTCAGTTGGTTGTAGCATTATCCCATACGCCAAAATGTTGCAGTTTTGATCATCAGTCAGGATACAGACCTAGGTTGTAAGTTCGATCCCCAGTCAGGATACATATGGCAGGCAACTGATCAATGTTTCTCTCTCATACCCTTGTTTTTCTCTCCCTGTCTCTCCCTTCCTCTCTCTCTACAAAGCAATGAATACATCCTTGGGTGAGGATAAAATAAAATAATTTTCCTGGATTAAACCCTCATTTTATCACAGATCAGAAGTGTTGGCTCAGGCAAGCTCACTTGTATCTCACAACTTCAGTTTCTTATCTACTCAGCTGCAAAATTAGGCTAAAAACAGTAATTATTTTTTGACAATTGTAAGCATTAAGTACTAATACAAGTAATATCCTTAGCACAGTCTGACTATAGCAATGCTATTAATAAATATTATTATTAAAATGCATTAGTGGAAGTATAGTATCATAATTACTATTATTATTATTATTATTATTATTATCAGTCAATTGTATGCTTTTTGGAACAAGAACATTATTCTCTAAACATCTATCTCTGGCTTTTCTTAACCATCCAAGTGGTTTCAGCCAACCTAGATACTAAGCTCCTAAAGCAGTAAACCAGGTGGCATAATTTTGCCACTGGGAAGAAAGACTCCAGTGTGCCAACAGAGTGGCCAGCATTTGGCTATGGGGGATATTTTCATGGCAATTTACCTCTGTGCTTCTCAGTTCTGGGACTTGTTTTCTCTCTTCTCTCTCACTCATCAACAATGTAAATATTTATTATTAATAACAGGAGCTTTGCTCTTACATTTGAGCAATCCCCACTCATCTTTCCTCCCAAGAGTTTTTAGTTTCCTTCAGTTTCTTTCCCTACGTGAGTTTTGTTGGGAAGGACGGGCACCCCACTCTGACTATAACCCTGTGGCAGGCATCTCATTTGTTACATAACACTTGTAATTAGAAAGGAAAGAGATGTGTATTCACTCTCCCTCTTCTTCTTCATACTCTATTTGCTCCTGAACACACAAATGCCTTATAACCCTCACTCCAAATGTGCATACTCCCATATAGTCCTCTTTTCTCGATCACCCTCTTCCCTGGATGCTGTAACAAATATCTACATTTTTTCCTGCCTCTTTGGCTGTTCCTTCTCAATCTCTTTTGCAAGCCCTCTTTCCCATCCTCATGAGAGCTCCTCCACTTTTCTTCTTTACAAATGCATGCCTCCATTGGGAGGCATTGTCTCAAGCCAGTCACCTGGGCAGCATTGCTGAATTCTTATTCTTCATCATAAATGGAATTACAGTCCCCTGCCAAGATATCCCTAAGTTTTGTTGAGTTTCCATCTTACTACTTCTTGAATCCATATACATTCTGGATTCCTACTTTCTAGTTCAGACTACCATGTCACTTACTTAAATTAAGTGCAATAGCTTCTTAATTTGTCTCTCTATTACTAAAACTTATTCCACATCCTTCAAACCCATTGTCTATTGTATAGCTAAGATGATATTTCTAGAATGATAGTGTACTTATGTCAAAGCAACACTTAAGACCTGTCTTTCCTTACCTGTCTAACTTTTATCTGTTGCCACGCCCAAACTCCACATGCTAACCACAAATGGTGGTGTCCAGGTCCCAGCAGGCTAGGATAGTCTGTTTCCATACGTGCTCTTTGCTCTTCCTTTAAAATCTTCCTTTCCTCACCTACACACACAATATAATTAACTTCTCATCCTGTGAACTTGGGTGGAGAATTTGCTTCTTTTAGAAAACCTTCCCCATACACCCAGGTTTTGATCTGGTAACACTTTTAGGTGCTCACTGACTTGCCCCACAAGAGCATGCACCTACAGTGTGATTGCCAATTTACTTTCTGTGTATCTTCTTCACAGTATGATTATTCAAGACCAAAAGGCAAAGAGGAACTGTATCATTCATATGTATATGTAAGTCTCCAGCACTGTGACAGGTTCCTTTTCAGTAAAGGAGAGGGAAAGGGAAGGAAGAAAGGGAAACAGTAGAAGAAATCTAATCTAACCTCACAAATAAGATGAAGAGAAGGGTGCAACTTCCCACCAAAGAAATATTTTATTGGAATCTAAGTGAGTTTTATGCCTGGAAATTCACTGTTGCTTGGTTAACTTTATCACTGCTATGTTTTGATTTGCCCCCCTTCTTACAATTGCCTACTGACTTCTTTACTCCAAACATGTAAGTAGATTTTCAGTTGAATCAAGTTGAAATCCCAAGCATACCTATAAACAAAAATAAATGACTTTTTGTTTGTAGAAAATAGCAGGAGCTTCTCTCTTCATGTTATTGGCATTCTTTAATGCTTCACTCAACACAACAGCACTGTCCAAACTCTGAACTCTAAATGCTAAATTATCCTGTGTCTGTGTCTCAAAAAGCCCTAACTCCTACCTGCTAAGTTGCAATTATATCCTATTAGCATAAGTGTTTTAGCTTTGAATCATTGGGGTTTTTTTAGTCCCTATTTACAAAATTGGGAAGAAAAAATGCACCTAACAACTAAATAAATTAGAATTTAGCTATCCTCCAGAAATTAAAATATCATCAAAAAGATGTTCATGGTCCCAAGTCAGTTGCTTCAGTGTCTTTCACTGGATAAAGGTTATGACTAAAAATGAAAGTTCTGATGATGATAATGATGACAACAAAGATGATGATGATGATGACAGTGACAATAAGGATAGTCAATATTTTGTAAGCTCCTGTAGTATGTCTGATGGGTTGATAAGCCTTTTTACATGAATCATCTTATTTACTAATTATAGTAAACCCAAAGGATAGATATTATTATCATTTCTATTTTACCCAAGAGGAAACTGAGTTTTAAAATGTTAACTAATTTGCCAAAGGTCCCACAGCTAATTGAATGGGCAGGACAGAATTCAAATCCAACACAAAAGATTTAGTGTTTAATTTCATGTCAAGGCAATTCCAACAGACTGAGATAAATACTCATGAGGCATTCTAGTCTTCTGTTTAGGTTTGCCCAGTTTAGCAGGCAGTACCATTCACATCCTATTTTGATCATTTGCTCACTGCTAGGATACATTATAAGACTTCAGCTCTAGAGGGAAAGGATTAGCCATTTCCACTCATTGCCTTTCTTATTTCAAAAATTAGAACTCTGCAGCCTTGGCTGGTGTGGCTCAGTGGATTGAGTGCCAGCCTGTGAATCAACGGGTTGCTGGTTCGACCTCTAGCCCAGGTACATGCCCTGGTCCCGGGCTAGGTTTCCAGAAGGGGGCACATGAGAGGCAACCACACATTGAGGTTTCTCTCCATTCTTTCTCTCTCCCTTCCCCTCTCTCTAAAAATATATAAATAAAATATTTTTAAAACTAGAACTCTTTATTTGAAAATCTAAACATGATTTTTTCAAGTTATTTTTTCAGATGCCTTTTGTAATGTATGATAAATACTGTTTTAAAATATAGGTAGATATAATTTAGTTTTACATACAAATTCTTAATTTGTATCCATAAAATCATTAATTTCTCACCAGTTTTCTACAAAATATATAACCTCTTTATGCCTCCATATTCTGATTTGTATAATATAATAATACTATTATCATACTCATTCGATTATTATAAATGCTAGATAGATTTAAGTAAATAATTTAGCACAGTGCCTGGAACATAGCAGATACTCACTAAAAGCCAACTGTTTTTATTATTAGATTTTACAGACTAGAAACTCCTTTTATAATTGACTCTGTATAGACTCAAACATTCTATATGATGGTTTCAAAGCCAGAGAGCAGTTTGTTGATATAATTCTTTCTGACAGCTTACCATATATCTCAACAAGCCACAGTCAAAATGTGTTCCCTAGAAGATGTACAAGTTTAAATAAAGGCTAAGTCTGGCTTTGCTTTCCTAGTTTCTAATTAACTACAAAGGTCTGTTTTTCCTTCTGCCATCCTTGCTTATTCACCCAGAGAGAACAGAAAGCTACATGTAGATAAGTTTTTATACGAGCAGCATTAATTCCGTGACAATTTTAAAAATTGTGTTTCTCAGTCATTTTTTCTTCTTTTTACACTTTTTATGCCTCATCTGCCATAGGGTGCATGTCTCTTTCTCCTCTTCAATGTGCATAAGACACACGTGCACACACGAACACCTATGCGTGGCTTTTGCCTTATAGGTGCCAAGGTTGCAGCCTAGCTGGGTCCTAGCTTTAACTGTTTTCATCAGAAATTTTCACCTATAACTCTTTATTTTGTCAGTTGATGCCTGTCTTCCTTGTCGTGCTCTTTCCACAGAGCCTGGGAATCAGATGTGGATGTGGGATAGGGACAAAGTCAGCAGCTGTGGCAGAAGCAGCGATCCTCATCCACATTTTTCTTACACTTAGGCAGGTCTTGTCACTAGTTGTGAGCAGTTGCTGCAAGAGGAAATGGCATGTGTCACTATCAGGCTGAACCAGTGGCAAGCTCATGCGCAGACCTCCCAAGCATCATTGACAAAAGAGGCTGTTTGTTCCAGACGGTGCAGCTCTGATGGGATGTTTCATCAGACTGGATACATGAGTCACCCCGTGGAGAGATGCTTGGAACTACAGATGACTCTGTATGACAGATAAATACCAAAATATGTTTTTATGTGTTCATCTATTGACTTGGGGGCTTTTGCTACTGTAATATAACCTATTCTCTCTAGACTAAAATGAAATTATCAGCCTTATAAATTTATAAATCCTAAAGCAGGAGAATGTTTCTCCCAATAGTTTCAGCAACATCTTGAATAAATTCTTAGAGACCTGAGTTGCGTCATCATTCCTGAACCATCACTGTGATTATTGTGATTAAATAATCTGATTGGGTAGTCTGATGTCATGAACCATACCCTAGATGGAGAAGAAAGGAGCAGAATATACCCAACATCATTACCTGGGCTTAAAAGGACTGCTGTGGACTGATGGAGGACTAGTTCTCCAAAGCCTGCTGTATGTATTGATAAAGCAGGGCACTGATAGTTTCTGAGACCCATCTTTATTGACATATAGTAACTTGCCATAATAACAATGCTGTTGAGAGGAATAATAATAATATATTTGTGTTTCCTAAAGTGCTTAAGTGACAGACAGTTTGGCTTTTTATACTTGTTGACATCAAACACTTGTAAAAAAGTGAATACACCTTTTGTCACCTATGGCTATGTATAATGGACAGTGTACATGCAACTGGCTGGTACCTTCTGCTGCCCCCTCATCTCTCAGCTTATTCCACACCAGCTTAAGGACCTGCTGTGGGCTAATCAATAGCTAATCCTAAGGAGTCAGGTAGTCCTAGAACTGCCACTTCAAGGGCAAAAGGAGAATGTACTTGGCTTATAGCAAAGAGCAGACCTTGAGTTTGGATACTGCCTAATGAGCATACCAGTTTAAAAAAATGTCAATTTCGCTAAAATTGCTTAGAAGCTCAACTCAGGTAAACTGCAATTGAAAATATACTACACTGTTACAATTATAGCTGGCTTTCTTAGAAGCTGCATTGACCCTAAGAGGTCTGAAAATTTGGAGTAAATGCTTTGATGTAGTTCATAAAATTGGATTTACATTAAAGACTAATGTGGGGCTGCTCAAATGTAACACAAAGAACTCATCCCTGAATTCAGGGAATAAACACACACCTACACCCCGCCACACAGAGGAAACATGTTAGACTCAGCCAGAGCCAGGGTTATGGGTGGGGGAAGGTGGAAAGGAGAGTTTTGTTTTTATGTTTGCTTTTCTCCTTAGTCAAGAATAGAGGGTGGATGGCTTGCTGCCAGAGGTAATGCAGTGTGTTTTCAGAGATGATCATCTGTTTCTATTTCAAATGAGAACATCTCAAGAATCAGGGTAAAATCTTACAATTTCTGTAAGCTGCAGAAGTTCACAGAATGATGGTTGTTATTGCCTGGCCATGCGTAAACTTGGTTGTAATTTTCGATGGCATGATTAGACCCCTGGACGTTTTGTTCAAAACACCATTTAAGGGTCATTTGCAAAGGAATATATTGTCCTTGCTCTTCCAACAACCAGGCATTGTCTGAAAATCTCCCATTGTCACTGGGAACGCACTAGCCCCAGGACTTACTGATTGGGTATTAGCAGCGGACGAAAGCTCTAGAAGACGATAGTGGAACCTTGTCAGTTCACACATTGAATGGCACAAAGAAAGATGTGATGCAGGAAAAAGTGTGGCTGTTGGTGACTTGAGTCATTTAATGTTCCTAGAGAATGACAGAAAAGCAGGGGGAAAATGGACAGAATTGCACAATGAGTTAATTTTGCTGTTGTTATTTGAAATGTGATAGCTAGAGAGGAAGAAATATGTCTGAAGTTTACAGTGTTTAATGCTTTTCACAAAAATTCAACTTTTTAAGGTTATCTCACTGGCAATACTAAGCTACAGACCCCTTGAGATAATTTTATGTGTTCAGGTATTTCCACAATGAGTGGGGCAGTATTGTATCATTTATGGGATGCCTATTAGAATAGAATGATCTAAACAATTCAATATTTATGCAATAAAAAATATAAACCTTCAAATATACAGCTTGACCAATAGGAAAATGTAAAAGTATTAATATATCCCTGCCTTATTTAAGTGTGTAAATGGGTCATAATTTACTACTCATTGATGATAGCATCATAACGTACACAAATTATATATTCATGGGGAAATTGCTACTCTTCTGTAGCTACCAGTTTTCTTATTAGTGAAATAGAAAGGAAAAGGGTTAACTGGATAATTTTAAGGTAATTTGATGCTTTGAGTGTCTGTGTTTCCATTGGGTTAAAAACATTGACATGTTAGGCTGGGATAAAGCCATTGTGCTTTGCCCTCCGTAAAAGCCCTGAGTGAGAGTGTGTTTGCGGTTGCAGCGGAAAGAACAGCACAGCTATGTCTGGCGCATGGGTGACATTGGCCAGTCCACCAATTCTGGGTCACACTTTCCTCTTCTGTGAGAAGAGCAACTGTATAAAGGACCCATGAAACTTTAAGATACTATGTTGTTTTTGTTTTTTTTTTTAAGAGAGAGGGGGAAGGAGGGAGAAAGAAAGGGAAAGAAACGTAGATTGGTTGCCTCTCATATGCACCTGACCTAGAAACCAAACCCACAACCCAGGCATGCGCCCTGACCAGGAATCGAACCGGCACGCTTTCCCTTTGTGGGACAACACCCAAACAACCAAGCCACACCGGCCATAGTATATGCTATTAAACTATGATTTTTAATAACATACATTTAAGCCTGCAGAGGTTAATGAAAAATTAGAGACATAATCTTAGGATCTTTAGCTTACTCTTACGGAAAACAGTTCTAAAGTCAAATCTCAAGCAATTTTCTAAGTAAACTTCATCTGTCACAGAAAGAGCGTAAAATTTTTGCCATTATATTTTCTACTGTCCTACTAATAAAATTCAGGCCTCTCCTGTTGTCTGTATCGATAAATTAATCCTTAGTAAACATACATCACATGCCTATTTTATGCAAGGCACAGTGTTAGGAGTTGGCTTTCCTAACATAGCAGGACGTGATCCGATCGATTTATGGAAACCAAGGTTAGGGACTCCTAGGAATTGTTGCGGGTTACTCTCAGAAGGGAAACAGTTACAAATAGAAATGTCCCTTCTGGTAGTCTGAACTCTGCTCCCTCTGTGATTAACAGTCCAATTAACAAGGCTAGGTTAGCAGTTATAGCAGAATTACTTGCAGCTGTTAAGTATTTGTGACCATAATTATAAGCTGGCCCAGTTTTCACCTAGTCAGAACAATCACATGTATGTGCGAGAACTAATTTTTTGAGTTTCTCCTGTGGAACCATTTGGGGCACAGAAATGTTACCTAAGTTCCCAGGGTGTTGGAAACCAATAAACAAAAAATACAACACCCAGACTTTCTACAGTTTTTAGGTGGAAGAACATTTAGAAACTTCCTACTGATTATCTTTTGGGCACGTTAGATTTTGTTTTCTCCAACCATATATGGTATAAAATACTATAAGTTATCTACCCTTTAAATACTGATATTCTTACTTTCACTTCTGAATTTAGTTGTTTAGTATTCATGTGGCACTTAGGATTTGTAACTCAATTTACAATAATTAATTTGTTGAAGAAACACACAGATGGATATTTTGGTATTCAAATTATATTGCATCTTGATATTGTCTTTAAATATGTATAAATATATATTGCCAAAATGTTTTTGTAATTATGAAAATTACAGTAAAGTATGTTTTCAAACTGACTTTTCATTTCTGTCTTCAAAACTCTATTATTCTACTCTTGTGATTGTGATATATTTTGGCAAATAAGTATCAATAATTCCTATTGTATAAAGTTCTTGGTCTGAAAACATTTTGACACAACCCTCCACCAAGGGGTTTAGAGTTATGAAATATTTAAGAAGAGTCTCTTTAACTAATAAATTAACAAATAAATACATTATCTTTCTAACATTTTATTTTATTTTCACATTGCTTTATGTTTCTATGGGCTTTCTTTAAACATCCCTAAACAAGCTGGCATTCCTGATTAGTAATAATGTTTTGTCTCTATCAAGTTTGGTCCCCATTTTTCTTTCCCTCTCCTTTAAATACAGATATTAAAGAAATCATTGTAAATCTGATAAACTTCAAGTCAGTGATATTACATATCTCATGATGAAAAGAGCTTAGCTTAGAACAGGAGAAAATAACTACTCTTTTATGTTAATTGAGTAGACACCTATAGTAGGAGAACATATACATACAAAATATTTGCTAAGAGCCAATAAAAGTTTTAAAAATTAAAGTGAAATTTAGTGATATGGAGAGTATGTATTAAAATTAAACCAGTAGGGGAGCTAGGTGGAGGCAGACAGAGGGGGAAAAATTGGGGCAACTGTAATAGCATAAACAATAAAATATTTTTTAAAATAAAATTGAAGCAGTAAATCTGATCAACCCCCCAAAAAATGGTTAAGAAAAAAAGGGAAAGAAAACAAGAAACAATAACATTAAGAATAATAAAAAGTAGGACTACAGATAGATAGCTATTTCAAAAATTATAAGTAAATACTGAATGGTATTTTATAATACTAAGCCAGGAAACCTGGAGGATATATTTGTACTAGAAGAAGAAACCTGGGTGAATTAATGTAGTGATAACATAGGGATAGTTATAGACTTAACACTCTCCCTCTAAAGGAATTAGACCAGTTTATTCTACTAGAGACTTGCACCATCAAAGATGAGTTGATCTCTTATCTTATCAATGATAAGAACTGAGTAAAATTCAGAAACCATTTTAATCAAAAAAACAGGCAAGCCTGAAAACAAAATTAAACAAAAATAGCACACACCAAAAAATATTCATAGGAGAAAATCTCTCAGATTTTAGTAACATGTATCTCTTCTAAGAAAAATATTGGGTTGGCCAAAAAGTTCTTTTGTTTTTTTCCCATAAGATGGCTCTAGTAGTGCTTAGTTGTCTTTAACTTCATTCAAAACAGTTTTGTTAGACTGAATTGTGACAGCTGTCATATCAGCAATGCAACGAGCATATGTTCATAATACAGTCTTTCCTACAAGTCAGCAGGGCAACTCCTTGGCTAGCTGCCTGCTAAGCATCCCAGTAGCAAGGAATAGACAAGAGTCACACACAGTAACTACGTCATTCATTCAGCTTTTATTGAATGCAGGTTCACTCAAAGTACAACATTAGCATACATTAATTTCCGACCCACACTCTAACAATCTAAGAGAAACATAACACACACCGAGCAATCAGTAGGGAATAACGAACCGAGTCCCAGAGACTCAGTCTGCAGGTCCAGGAGACAGTTTGGCAAGGGGTTGTCAGTATCTTGCAAGAAAGGATCTCCAGAGCCAGGTGGGCAGCAGTGCAGACGAAGTCCTCAATCCGGCAGGGCAGAGCCTCTGGTGGTGATGCCAAGGGAGGTCAGTGTGGCATGGAGCAAGACTCTGGTGTGTGGAGCTCAGCTGTCTCAGCAGTGGTCTGGACCCCGCCTCAGTTACACCTTGAAAGTGGTGTGTAGCCCACCTTTCTGGGTCTCCACACCCCTAATGGTAAGTGGGGAATTTTCCCAGGAGCCGATCTATGGGCGGTCCCACACTGTGGATGTGGCTGTCCTCCTCACATGAGCAAATATCTTGGATGTGTCTCCGTGCCAGATGTGTCTAGTGGGACTTAGGTAGTTTCACTCTTGAACCCAAGTGTCATGGCTGACTGGCAGCCATCTAAGTTGACAGGAGTGACTCAGCTTTGTTTTATATACTTTATGCTTGCTTGACTGGACCAATGCCATTTTATTGGTCCTGCTCTCCACAAGTGTGCATTAGAAAAAAAACACATCAAAATTGGTGAATTTTTTGTGTAGCCATTCTAATATTGAAGACAGAAGAAAATAGTCAACATTTTTAATATATTATGCATTATTATTTCAAGAAAGGTAAAAATGCAACTGAAATGCAAAAAGATTAGTGCAGCGTATGGAAAAGGTGCTGTAACTTATCGCATGTGTCAAAAATGAGTTTGCGAAGTTTCGTGCTGGAGATTTCTTGCTGGATGATGCTCCACAGACAGGTAGACCAGCTGAAGTGGATAGTGATCAAACTGAGACATGAACTGAGAAGAATTAACATGATACCATGCAGGAGATAGCTGGCATACTCAAAATATCCAAATCAATAAAGTTATTGGTGAAAATAAAAAATATGTATTTTATATTATGGGGAAAAAAGTTAATACATTTTGGCCAACCCAATAAATCTTTCAGATCCCCATTTTGATTTGTATATTTAATGTTACATATCGAAAAACACAAAGAAAGTTAAACTTTACATTAGTTATAGCTGTTTTACCTTAAATCCAAAAAACAATGGCATGCAAGTGAAATGCATACTATGAACACAGTAGAGCATAGAGTAACATATTCCTAGCCACCAAATTTCAGCCACTACATTCAGTGGAGTAGTATTTTATAGAAAAGAGGTCTATTTTTTCTGTTTTTATGTTTAATAAAACTGATAATGAGTATCCCTGTTCACATAAATGTATTTCAAGAAGAATTACTAAGAATTTCAAAACTAGGGGTGTTGGAAAGGGGAGGGAGGAGGGGAGGAATGGGTGGGTGGGCTGGAATGGGAATAAAGGATAGAAACTGTACTGAATAAACTAAAATAAAAACTAAAAATATATATATATAATAAAAAAAAGAATTTCAAGGTTTGATTTACTAGTTACAAATCATCAGAACACATAATTTTTCAAAAACTGTGCAAATGAGCCACCTTGTACCCTTTAAAACACCAATTTTAATCAGGTGCCATATAGCGAATCTGTGGATATGCCTAGTTCACTGGAAATAAATGAGCATTGTGGTAATAGTAAAGCATGTACGAATGGCTATTTTAACTTTTATTGCTGGAATAGGAGCAAACAAAATATTTCTATGTATAACTTCATTTATTTTTACAAATTAATATATTTGAGGCAAAATCTACATCTGTGTTTTCCATTTCTGACTGCACATGAGTTTTTCTTTTTTAAATACTAACATCCAAACTCTCGCTTCATGGATTCTGATTCATTTAACGTGAGGTGAGGCCCAGGAAAGTGCAGGATCCGCTGAAGGCTTCCACGCATGCACGTACAAGTAACTCTGGTGAATTATAACCGCACGACTCAATTCTTCTGGGCTTGTTCTGCCCACATTAACATGTTCTTTAAGAATGACCCGATTCTCTCGCTTTTTTCCTAGTCCTTGTTTCCTGGGCACCTTGTCATTTTTTTTAATCTATCTTTGGGGAGGGCTCTGTTTTAAGTGCAAAGGCAGAGTAAGACTCACTGGACGCAGAGACAAGTTCTCAGTTGTAGGGTGGTGACCCACATTTTGAAGATTGTGCTCAAGTATGTATAATTTTAGAATATTATCAAACTAGAATGTAATATGGAAGTGTTTTACAATAAAAATAGATCTATAAGATGCTTGGGCCCATGCGTCTCATTTTGATGAATATAGTTAGAAAACAATTTAACTTATAAATATGTGTAAATATATAGGCAACTAAGGTAAAATTAAATGTGATTATATTTTTAATGAATGAATGAATGATATTTTATGATTAATAAGTATTTTATCAGAAAGGTAAATATAACTTATCATTAGAAAATCTATTAATACAATTCATAGCACTAATAATTAAAGGAGAAACATAAAATGATCTCAATAATTATAAAACCATTTTAATAAAAGTCACCCATTCTTAGTCCCTCAGGAATAGAAAAACTCCATTAACTTAATAAAAAAGTTTTTTCCTTAAATCTACAGTAAATATCATATTTAATAATGAAATATTACAATAATTGGAATTTAGTCAAGGACAATATTTTAATTACCCCAAACTGCTATTATTTAACAATAACAATCTTGTCAATGAAATTTTGAAAAAAGGACATGTGGGATAAGATTTTTGGAAATTAAGTAGCAACATTTGTGTTCCATTAACTATCACCCTAGAAAAACAAAGATGACCACTTGAAAAATTTTTCCTATATTCAGCAATAACAAGTCAAGGTGCATGACAGGGAACAAAGGGAGTTGTTATTCACCATGAAACAAGTACTATCCAATAATTAGACATCAGCCAAAGAAACAGGCAAGGTATTTAAAAGGAAACAATACATGTAGCTCTGTTTCTGGCCAAGATAAAGTAACTGCGACTGGATTTACCCAATTGCCTTAGCCAAATAGTAAAAGCAAGAGAAGTATAAACAATGGCTTTTAAGTATTGGAAAATAGTCAGTGCAGGACATAGATCTCCAAGACAGGAACATCAGATGAGGTTAGGAAGAGTGCCAGAAAGGAGAGCGAGCCAGTGAGATGGGGAGAGAGAAAGAGAAAGGGACGTGGAGGGGAAGAGAGTGTGTGGTGTAGAGAGAGAGGAAGAGAGAGAGGGCGGGAGGGACAGAGAAAGGGAAGGAGCTCTGAAGACACACAGAGGCCTGACCACCCACTCTTCAGGTGAGTAATGATTGAAGCATGTATGTACTGCAACTACTCAGTGTTAGAGAAAAAACCAGTAAAGAGAAGGCAAAGAACCCTATGGAGCTCACAATAGACCGGGTATATAACTGGTGTTCAACCAGCTACCGTGGAAAATTCCTAACAACAACGGGACCTTCTGTAGTATAACAGTGGGCGTTTGTAACCCACCCTGCCATTCTTTTGACATTGTTTCTGTAAATGCTGACTCTGACTAATATGTAGCATGCAGATAAACAACATGTTTGTGTGAGAATCCTTAGAACTAACTTCAAAAGATACAGACTCTGACATTCAGTCATTTCAGCTCTGGGAGATTTGCTGACCTCCAAATGCAAAGCCAGGATGTATCAACCAGAATGATGCATGCCAGACTGTTGCATGACCAATGTTGAGGTCTTATCAGAATGGACTGTGCAAGTCTGCACACTTCAGGACTTTTCAACCCCCTCCCAATGATCTCTTTGTTCTGCTTTCCCTCTCTTTCCTTATAAAAAAACCTCTGCCTGCACTGAAACATGAAGATGAGCTTTGGGACAAGAGTCCCCCATCTTCTCTGGTTACTGGCATCTGAATAAACCACTTTCCTTGTCCACCAGCACCTGTCTCGCAAGTTTGGCTTTTGTTGCTGCAGGCAGATGGACATGTGTTCAGTTATAGGAGAGCACTCAGAGGAGTAATGCTTCTGAATGCAGGTAAAATTAGTCCATGACTCTAGGGTGCTCTGATACCACACTAGAAGGCTTAAATGTAATGCTCAAAAGGATCAAACATTCTCCAAATACCTTAACCTATTTCAAAACAAACCACAAAAATATTTGAATAAATACAAAAATATCTAGCACCCAACAAAGTAAAACTCACAATGTCATCTAGAAAAAGAAGGCATAAAGAGAAGCAGGAGAATACAAGCCATGAAGTGGGAAAAAATATTAATCAAAACAGAGCCAGAAATAGCACAGATCATACAATAAGTGAACAAGTGTGCAACAACAGTTACATAACTGCCTTCTATACAGAAAGGTAAAGGAATGTATGAACATGTTAAGAAGACACATGAAACATGTAACAAAAACTTGAACTTCTAGAGATCAAAATGCAAGATCAGAAATGACAAACATACTGGCACAGATGAAAAGCAGGTTAGACACTGAAGAAAACAGGTTAATAAGCTTGAATACAGTAGCCCCTCTTATGAGGATATGTTCCAAGACACCCTGTGGATACCTGGAACCATGTATAATACTGATCCCCATAAATACTATGTTTTTCCTATACAGACATATATATGATCAAGTTTAATTTATGAATTGTCACAGTAATAGATTAACAACAATAACCAATAATAAAATAGATTACAATAATATACTATAATGAAAGCTATGTGAATGTGGTCTCTTTCTATCTGTCTATCTAATTGATCTAATAACTGAGACAGCTACCAAGTAACTCATGGGGGTAACATGTACAGTGTGGATATGCTGGGGAAAGGGACGTTTCACATCCAGGTGGGACAGAGTGACATAGACTCATTTTTCCCTGGCCCATACCCTGTCGCCACCCAGCAACTTCAAGTGGCCCACTCTGTCTACACAAGCAGGGCAAGAACAGGTCAGGAAGGAAATTCCATTCTCCAACTCCCACCAAGTGGAAGTAGGTAATCCTGCTCTACCAGAACTGGTGGCAGAAGGAAACACAACTCTGATGTCTTCTGGTCTTGCAACAAAGAGCAGAGGGTGACACAGGGCCAACATCATTTGACTCCACCCCTACCCCCACTGTCAGCAGAAGAAAGACTCAAAGAAGCACCATCTGTCCCAGAAGTTAACACCAGCAGGGATCCAATGCAAGCCCCATCAACATGAGGCAACCTGGAAGATGGACTCAGGAAAGCAGTCCCCAGACCCTGACAGGTGACACTCTTCCTGTCCCCCACCTGGCAGCACGAGGCACAAGAAGCACATTTTTCTACTGTGGTCAGTATCAGCAAGAATCAAGCAGGAGCCCAGGTGGTACCAGATGAACAAAGCAGACCACAGTAACATTGCAAGGGTTCAAAAACAAATAGTCTTGGAATCACAAGTGTGAGCCAGAACCTACCTGTTTGCCCAAAACAGGGTAACTGCTTGCTAAAATTGACTTAAATAGGATCCAGCAGCTCCTAACATAAAATCCAAAATGTCCATGATTCAACTGAAAAATCATTCAATATAACTACCACATAAATGAGAAAAGTGTATTTTCTGACTCCATTTAAAATAAATAGAAGTCAATAACAAAAACCTATCTGAAAAATCCCTTAAACATGGAAACTAAATAATATCTCTCTATGTATCCATTGAATCAAAAAGGAAATTAAAAAAATGAACAATATTTTGAACTGAAGGAAATTGAAAACACAACATATAAAAATTTATGGACTGCAACTAATGCAGGACTAGAGGAAAATTTATAACGCTAAGTGCCTGTAATATAAAGACTACAGGGCAAGAAGCTAATCTTCCATTGTAAGGAATTATAAAAATGGGGGGAAATTAATCCTAAAGTAAGGAGCACAAGGATACATTAACAATAAGAGTGAAAGTAAATGAAATAGAAAATAGAAAAACAACAGAGGCAAATGAAAGAAACTAAAAGCTAGGTTTTTGAGAAAATCAGTCCAATAGATATGCTTCTAGCCAGACTAATGAGAAAAAAGAGTGAAAATTCAAATTATTAAAATTAAAATCAAGATAGTATTGGGGTTATTAGAAAAGATCCTTAAGATGTTAAAACGATAATCAACAATATTATAAACCTAATGTAAATAAATTCAACAAGTTAGATTAAATGAACAAATTCATTAAAGAACAAACTGCCAAAACTCACTGAAGAAAAAAGTAAGCTAATAGCTCTATATCTATTAAATATGTGGAATTAATAGTTAACATCCTTTCCACAATAAAAAACTGGGCACAGATGATGTCATTGGTGATTTCTACCCAATATTTAACTTGGTCATTACTTTTTTGTCTCTAAATGTATATTCACTATGGACATACTTGTAGTTTTCAGAAAACCTAATATTGATTCCTAGACCTAGGACAAAGAGCTATTGTACTGGGGTAGATTAAATGGATACTTTAGAAATCCGCCTGCACCAAACAGACCAGAAATGAAAAGCAGCAATGACTTCTAAGTGAAATGAAACATGTAGTGACACCCTCGAAGACATAAAGAATGTAGTCCCTGCCAAATCTCCATTTATGTCACCACCCCAGCCCCTAAAATACAATATGAACCAAAGTATGGGACTCTGTGTAGAATTAACCAAGTAGACCATTCATATCCTCCTGCATGCTGAGTGTGGGCACTCACCTGGGGAATGCATATTTCCCACCCCTAAGAGAAAAGAGAATCAGAAGCAGTTGAACTTTCTGTGTAAGGAACAGAATTATATTAACGCTTTTTCCCTTTATCATAACATTGTCCAAAAATACCTGGGACATCTGCACATTCTGCAGAACATCACATTGGTACACTACGTATGGCACTTTACTCCAATAAGACTAGATGAACAAGAACTGGCAACTTAGAGGCTGTGGTCAGACACACCTGCCCTACAGGGAGACATCTGTGATGTTTTTAGGGATCTAGTCATCTAGAACATGTGGGGACATCTCCGTCACAGCAAGGGACATGTCCATGCATTTTATATTTCCCATCAGTAAACCCAGAATATTTGTTAGGTTTCTTTGGGCTTTGAAAGAGCATATTTCATACTTGTAAATACACTTCTGACTCATTTAGTAGGTGATATGTCCACTTTCCAGTAAGTATGAATTATTGTTATAATTCCTTTATGTGAATTATTAAACAAACTGTGGTTCATGTAGTATATGATACTAAAGAACATTAAGGCAGCACGTCAATAATAAAAAGGAATAAATACTTCATACATGCAACAACTTCTATGGATTTTAAAGGCACTATTGAACGAAAAGAGCCACCCTCAAAGGTCACATACTGTACAACTCCATTTACTTAGCATGCTCAAAATGACAAAATTATAAAGGTGAAAAAGAGATCAGTGGTTACCAGAGATTAGGGCAAACAAATTATAAAACCTGATTATGCGGGGACAGCTTGAGGGAGATGGTTGTGGTCACAGAGTTTTCTGTATCTTCATCAGTGGTGGTTACACAAATATACACATGTGAGAAAATAACAACACTAACCGACGTTGAATTCATGGTCTTCGTACTCCACTACAATTGTGTGGGATGGAAGCATGGGGAGAAACGGTGGGGGTGCATGGGGCCTCTATGCCCTATTCTTGCATCTTTCTGTGAATCTATAATTATTTCAATTGCAAAAGCTTTGAAAATTCAAACAATGCTAGATTTTTCCACTGACGTTGGAATTGAAACTGAGAACAAGCGTTGATTTTAAGCTACTTTGCATAACTAAAGTGTTTATCTTTAAATAGCAAGATAATGAACAGGGTAGAGGAAGCTTCACACTACACTGCCCTTGGGAATGACCAGTGGCAGCAGATTCACACCTGGAAAATCATGTTCCATCTAGGCCATAACTGAGCTGTGAGTAACGGGCCAGACGGCAGGCAAAGCTGCTCACCATTTGAATCCTCTCGCTGCTTGTTCTTACTCTTTTTACTAGGCACATAATTGAGTCCTCCGATGTTCCACACACGTTTTTAGTGACCTCATATTCCACATTTGCTCAATCACTACCTTCAGTAGAAACAAAGGTGTGTGCTGATTAATTAAAGCCCATTACTTCTCATTTCATAAGTGAATATGGAAGGCAACAGATTTCTCTTATGTGCCCAAATGGAAAATTGCTGCTCTCTCATTCTGGGTGAGGAGGTTATAGAAAATATAGACGAAAACGACAAAAAATAAAAACCAATGATTATGTATGCCATTTTTTTCAAAAAGGTGTGATTTTTGACATGTTAAATGTGTTTATAACAGGGCACTGCTGTGCTATGCAGAGAATGAAGGGTTGGGCAGCTCAGGTTAAAACCCCTGCTGCCAGCGATCAGCCGTGTGACACAGCACAACTTCTTCAACCTCTGCGTGGCCCCGTGTGAAGGAGATGGCAATGGTATAGAGTAAGCGAGGTGACGATATGTTAGGGATTGTTTAATATGACTTTCTACATACTGAGCTCTTCATACGTGTTATTTTTTAAATAATTTCTCATACTTGAAATCTATAATCATTTATTTTACCCTTTTACCCTTGCTTACAAAGCAAATATAGGTGTTTTATTTGCCAAGAAAAATTTTATAACTGAAATGGATCACTGAACACAAAGCAAAAAATATCATCACCTCATTTAAGGCATGCTTACATAGACCACTTACAGCCGTTTCAGTCATAAATGTCTTGTTTATGCATGAACCTGAAAGGAGGGACATCACTTACAGATGAGTTTCCATGCATCATCCGACTTCACACTTAGAACTTCTCTTCTGCCCCTGGGCCTGGCATTCTGGGCACTGGACAGGGATTCAGCTTTCTCATGCCCTGACTCTCTGTGCCATACACAGTACTGGATGCAAGCTTTTACCAAAAGGAAAATAAAGATGGGGAGAGAGGAATCATTGTCTCATTAAGCAGATGATAATTGCAATTATTCACCAAGAATTATGAATTACAAATGAAGATTGCTAAGTCAATTGGGAAACAGTTTGGCTATAAATACTCATATTAAGCAGCCTAATGAAATCCGCTTTGCTTTAGAAACTTCCACTCCTGTTTTCATCAAGTGCTCTGCAGAAGTACAAATCTTGATAAATTATTCCTGTCTCTTGCAATTCAGGAAAAAGAAGTGGTGTACCATAATAATTGTGTTGATGGTTGCAGGATCTTCTGATGATAATGATATCACCTACAATTCAATTGCATATGGTTTTCAGGTTTTCTCACTCAAAATTATTATTTCATATGATGCTCACAACACCATGTAATATCAGGTAAGAAAAATATTCCATTGCAAATTTATAGCTAAGGAAAACGTAGTATCAAAAGGCATAATGACTATCCCAAGGTCATATAGTCTGTTGCCAGAGTAGAATCTGGGCCTGCTTATTTCCAATAATGGGAAATTCTTTTCCCTAAATCACATTGCCTCCACCATGTGTTCTGATGATTTTGATTTCATATCTCAAAATGACTTGAACAATAACAGAATGTATTGAACTTTGTAAATACCAAGTACATATGTAGATAGGTAGGTATGACAGTTGGTTTGATCTAGTAGCTCAGAAATATCACCTGATTTTTTTTCTATCTCTTCCCTCTTCCTACAGTGGGAAAACAGCCCTTTTTTGGTCTTAAGAACAGCTCACACTCTTACAACAAAACTCTCAGCTACTGCTAGGAAAGAAAGATTGTGGCAAGAAGAGAGGTAAGAAATAAATGGTAGAGAGGGAAAGAGACCCTATTAAACATGAAGCCTGGATTTAGTTCTGATGCTCTGTGACAAAGACAAAACCACATGCTGATCGGCTTCAATCAGTAGTAACCTTCATTTCTTTATCAATCACCCTGGCAGAGTGTTAAGTTCATGTTCATTGCATTACAATAATCAGAACCCAGTTCTGGAGTCCATATGAATTGCACCCAAACTCAAACTACATAGAGGCTATACAATGATGTGGGTAGATCACTTCCCAAAGAAACATCTGGGAGATATGAGAAAATGGAGGTGATTGGTAATGTGAGCTGAAAAGTCACAAATGAATACCTTCTCCACCTTCAAATGTGCTGCTCATTAAACAAACCTGGGCAGTGTCTCGGGGCTATGATACATGGATCTAGAACATGGAAGATGGAGTCTACATCTGGGGATTAAAAGAGCTATAAATGTACATTAGTTCTTATAGAAGTTCAAGATTTGAAATAGGATGGACAATGGGAACCCATTCAAGAAGTAGTTTGAAAAAAATCTATGTGGCCGGCGGTACATCTTGTGAGCTTCTATGTTCTACATACATCCCCTTCCTCCTTAACTTGCTTCATTTGTGTATCTGCCAGCTTTATCCTAAGATTAGCTGGAACTGGCAGTTACAGTCCTCACTGTAAATTGATCTTATCCAAATCCATCTGGCTGTAAGCCCACCTGTGTGATCTTATAAAATTATTTGACTTCTCTGGGCTTTACCTTCCTCTTCTATAAACTTAATGGTTCTATAAAATTATTTCTAAAATGCCTTAGAATCTCTAAGGTTTCTTCCTGTTTTGATATTATTGTAATTGACTTGCTCTAGAGTTGGATTCACTTTGCTTGGACACCATACTTCATCCTGCACACATGAAGGAGAAATGCAGAAAGACTTGGGCTAAAGACCTCCATTCCATTTTATCATACACTTAACTGACTTTCTTGGCTGGGGGAAAATTGGAAGGTTCCTTGGGCTTTAACATTGACCTTAGTCTTCCTCCTTCAGCTGGTGGCAGGCAGATTACATACTAACAGGTTTCCACCTTCTTATCCAGAACTTAGTTTAGTTTTTAATATAATACTTGGTAGCCTGACCTAAATGATGGCTGTGGGTTTAATTGAAAACTGCTTCAGGAATGATACCTGATGTTCACTTTCAAACAGTCTTGGATTGACAATTTAATCACCAGCTTCAACCTTGCATCTAAACTTTTGCTGTTACTATTAGCCTTTAGTAACAAGGATTTCTATTTTTGTCCACGTTGCTTTTGGAATTAAGTCCTAAGAGTAGGATCAGCAGGTCAAAGAGGACATAGATATGTTATTTTGCTAGAAATTGCCAAATTTATGACCATAAGGACATTTTATATCCTCACCAGAAAAGTGTGAGAGGGTTTATTTCCTGTTAGCCTCACAAATATGCTGGCAAATTTTGGAATGCTGGCCAATAGCTGAGCAGTTGCACTGAAGCGAAGTTTTATTTTTAAATTGTTTTTAAATTGAGAAATAAATGACACATAACATTGTGTAAGTTAAGGTGTAAAACATACTGATTTGATAGTTATATTGCAATATGATTGTTACTGTAGTGTTAGGTAACACCTCTTTTGCATCACACAATTATTTCTTCTATTTGTGGGAGCAATTTAAAATTTAGTCTCTTTAGCAGGTTTAATATTTGTAATATAGTTTCGTCCATAATCCTCTTATATGTGAATTTGAGCATGCTTCACTAAGATTAAGAGTAATTTGCAATTTTTTTCCTATAAATTCTATTAATTTCTTTAGCCCATAATCCTGTGGATAGCTGAACATTTTCTTTTTAGAAGTCTTTTAATGCTAACCCTTGTCTGTGACAAAAGGTGCAAAAATTTTTCCCATTATGTCATTTATCTTTTTACTTGATTATATATTTTTTTTGTTTGGGCAACTTTTATGATGTGATCATTTTTACAATTTAAAAACTTCAGAGACGACTTTAAATAAAGGGCTGAGGGAATGTCTTTCTGGAGAGGTGACAATGAATCTGAGTGACCTGACAGTAGGGTGAGCAGCCGTCCAGGTTTCTCCAGGACTAGTGAGTGTTTTGGGGGTGGGACAGTGTGTGCTAAAACTAGGATAGTCCCAGGCAAACCTCGGTGAGCTAGTCATTCTATCCAACAATTGTGGTGTATCAGCTACCTGGGGAGGACAGGAAAGAGTGTTCGGGGTGGAGTGAACATCAAGGACAAAACTCTAAAGCAGAAAAGGACCAAACATTTTCTGAGAAGTGCCATAAGACCAGCGTACAATTAGCGCAACCAGAAGTGAGAAGAGTCCCCCAGTTAGATGATTAGATAGAAGGGCCAAATCATGTGAGATTATAACCCTAAAGGTGGAGTAAGGGCAACTTGCATTTATATTAAAAGTTTTGGGAGATTATTAACAGGTTTTACTATGAGAGTGGCATGATCCATTAATACTATTTGGAACTTCTTTCTCTGTCATTGATTCAGTGCAGGCTTTTGGTTCCATTTAGAATCTGTGTGCTTCAATTTTTCTGTATGGAAACTTGATCTGCTATAATGAATCTCTTCCCTCTCACTTCAGGGCCCACACAAAGGAATGAAAAAGCCCTTGTTGGATAAACATATGGCAGAAGGATTAAAAAGTGGCCCCTGCTTCCCTCACATCACTCCTTAAAGTGCCTTCCCGAGGGGAATAGCTGATGGGAAAGCTTTAAAGACCGAAAATCCCTCCAAAGCAATACAGGACCTTTAAATTTACAACACTTTTATTTTCCTCTGTGTGTTCCTAAGGCTCAAGGGGAAGAATTTAAAGATTTACCTGATAACTAGATACATCCTATTTTGTTGGACATTTTGAACTTTAAGTATAAACACAAACTGGTTGGATTATTCTTATTTTCAATCCTTGTGTATAACCGTATTTTGTCCAACCACTCTTCTCGATTTCTTAACAACACGTAAGGTGGATTCCATGACTTTGCAACCACTTTAAGTTATTAGAAAAGTCACTCAGCCCAAACTGATTTAAGACTCCAGTCTCAGACCCAATTCAAATATTAACTTCTCTCTCCACTTCAGCAGGCCTCACTGTAGAGGACTCGGGATATGAAAGGGATGTGTGGCTTTCTGAGGCCCCCCCCCCCATATCCAACACCTTCGAGGATGGAGGTTGCATGGTCTGGTTCTGGAATACCTCCTCTCTCCTCCCACCTCTGTGTAGGGATAGGGGATGTGAGGAAGTAAGAAAAAAGGAAGTGTGTCATTGGTCCATGGTCCTACGCTGACTCAGGCTAATCCTATTTGTGCCTGACGCTATCCAAAAACACGGTGATTTCTGCAAATTAGGAGTGATTTCTTGAAGCAGAAATTAAGCTTCACTCTGACGCTTCCATTGCTGAGGACTCAGAGAGGAATAGCCATATCTCCTTTCAGCCCTGAGGTTTCCACACACCCATCCTCTCTCTAGGTAGGAATCCCTGCTCTCTCGGAAGCCAAGTGGACAACCTCACAGATGTGGTCCTTCCTCTATTCATCCCTTTTTTTTTTTACTTCATTTGAAAGCTACTCAGATTTTCTTCCACACCCAAGTACAGAATTCTCTCATCCATTTCCATTCATCTCCATTTGTTAACACACCCAGGTTTTCTTCCAGGAATGATTTCTCCAGCATCACTGGGTAACCCATAACGGCTTTGGTTGCTCTAAGTTAATTAACCCCTCTTTAACTCCTTGCCATGAGGATTTAGTTGTATGTGAGTCCCATCCCTTTTCCCTAAGTGATTCCAACTTGCTCTGTTTATCTGGGCAATTCTGTTTTCAAAAACCAGAGTTCCTTGTCTCTGTGGGAACTCTCCCCAACTCCAGAGAACAAGTTTCAAGTTGTACCAAGAACTTAAAGCTCATTCCCACCCCTATCTAGTAACTGTAGATTTTACAACTGAACCATTCTGCAAGGATGGGAGTGAGATGCTAGTGTGCCTTTATTGTAGGCATCCCAAGTGGTACTCATTTGTAGAGTTTGGAGGCCCCTCTCACTTGGCTTTGGATGACAAGTATTGTAGATTCTCTCTCCTTGGAAAGGAAAGTACTGTAGATTCTCCACCTTCCCCTAGTCTGGAGGCAGGTATGAACTACAAAGAGGTTAGAAAAGAACTCAGGGTACAAATGGATGGGGTGCATGAGGCACTAATAGAGATGCTGCTATCCCTTTAATGAATTAGAGACAGGCATTTCCGCTCTGGAAGGCTGGAGTCCATGTACACAGCCAGGTTAGCAGGATGCATCTGCATTTCAGTTCTCCTTACCCTCCTGAGTGGGCCCATTTGAACAATAAACAGCCTACACAAAACAACTACGGGCTGTGGTCCAACACCAGGGAGAGTCAGGGATGACAAGGCTGGTGTCGGCTGCTGCTCAATAAATACTGAAGAAGGGGGTCTGGCCTCAACTGGCATTCGCTCTGTCCCCGCTGCACTGTGAAAATGAGATGCCAAAAGAAACCAACAAACTTCCTCCTGAATAAATATAATTACTGTCAGACATCATATTCAGTAGCTTGTGTTGCTGCTTGGAAATTTTGTTTTAAATTCATATCCAAGGACAATGTGAAAGCAAAGCTATTGTTTATAATAACTGAGAGGAACTAGGCACTTTTTAAAAAAGCCTAAAGAATATTTTAAGGTTAAGTGACATTACCTTTACCTAACATACTCAAAATAGCAGGATCATATTTCAATTAAGAGAAGCAAATTCTGGAACCAAATACAAAATGCATTGAGTCATAATTTAAAAAAGAAAGAAAAAAGGCTGGCCTTTAGCTTCAGGAGAATTGCTATATGTGCAAAATTTCCTACTATTTTCTTTTTTGTTCACTTAAAAGAGTTTTAGTTTACTTTTATTTTTCTTTTAAACAGTACAAATGAAAAGTTACTCATAATTCTTAGTTCAGAACACCATCATCATCGGTTCCTCCATTATTTACTTGTTTTTTTTTTTACTTATTTATTTTTCCCATATATCCCCACTCCAAATCACATTTTTCCTGCTATAGGCCATTACTTTAATGAGTTTTAAATATATCTGTGAATTTTTATATAATATCTTTAAAATGCACACATTTGGGTTGTATTTTAAACTGTTAATTTTAATTATTTTAAAAAAAATTTTATATTTGTATACTTAAATTCTATATTTTAATCTGATATGAATTTTAAAACTTTTATACATGCTACTATAGCATTTTTCTATTTATAAGGTTTTTCATTCTCTGTTTTTAAGATAATTTGTTTTCATTGCATATGCATGACTATGTGTATGATTTTTGCTTCTACTTGAACAGAATATTTCACAGTTTGCATTCACCGCATTATGATTGTCCTTTCTCTAAATAATGGATTGCCTCCAGTTGTAAATATACTGATCCATGGTTCTTATGAAGCGGTGTAAAACTTGAATAGCTGTGCCACTTACTTTGACTAAGTATTGCCAGTTGTTCTCCAGAATGGCTACACTGTTCTAAACTCTCAACCCTTTGAATTATGGGCTCTCTGCTTTTGCCAACAAACATCTCCTTTACAACTGGCTTGCCCTGACTGTCATAAATACATTATTGTATCCACTCGGTGCAAAGGGCCATGCATATTCTCAGGAGTCAATGAAAAGAATCCGGATTGGAGACTGCTGTAAGCTGGGTGGATGGATACAGAGAGGACACTGAAATTATTAATAAGGCTGATGCAAATTAAATAAGCTAAATAGATGGTAAGTTAACACTCTTAATGAGTGTCCTTCATGCTCTTGCCTTCTTTTTTATATTAAAAGTAAGCTTATTGCTAAACATTTAGGGAAGAAAATATCTCAATTATGAAAAACATTTTTATAAAAACATTTAACAAGAATAAATATTTATAAAAGCTTTGTTTTATTTACTTTCTGCTTTTTAAAAATATATACATGTGTTTTTACAATGTGTGTGTGTGTGTTTTACTATGGTCAGAAAACACATGACATGAAACCTACCCTCTTAAACAATTTTTCAGTGTGCAGTATAGTGTTCTTAACTAAAGCACAGTGTTGTACAGCAGATTTCTAGAACTTTCTTACCTCTCATAACTGAAACTTTATACCCATTGAACAGCAGTTCCTATTTCCCCCTCTCTAACCCTGGCAACCACTTACTACCTCCTCCTTCTCTCTTACTCTCTTTTAAAACAATTTTCTGATTATCACAATTATGCATGATTTTAGATAATGGGAAATTATAGACGAGTACAACAATGTAGAAAAATAAAATTTTATCCAATCTTTCTTATTCAGAGGCAATTAGTCTGTTCTATAATTTTAAAACATATTTGAGATATTGTAATGTGCTACATTTTATATAATTAACCCAAAATATATCTCAAATTTAACCCTGTATAATTTAACGTTTTCCTCAAACATCATTTTTTAAAGATTTTATTCATTTATTTTTAGAGAGAGGGAAAGAGAGGGAAAGAAACATCAATGTGTGGTTGCCTCTCACACACCCCCTACTGAGGACCTGGCCCACAGCCCAGGCATGTGCCCTGACTGGGAATCGAGCCCATGACCCTTTGGTTCACAGTCTGGCACTCAATCCACTGAGACACACCAGGCAGGGATCAAACATCATTTTAAAAGTTTACTTAGTTTGTTACAATGTATGAACAATACAGATTTCTTAATCTGAACATCAGTTTTCAATTTATAATTTGAAATTATGGTTATGATTATGAACCCTGAAAGGGGAATATTTATTATAGTAAATTTAAACCAAATAAATAAAGGAGACTTTGTCTCTCTTATCACTGCCTGCTATCTCCTTTGCTCCAAAAATAGAATATGAATTCTTAATTTACATTTTAGAAGTTCAGTTCAAATCAGATATCTGATATCTAGGTAAAATTTGTGGTTTCCTTTCTCTAGGGAGAATATAACTAGAAGCAGGAAATCAGGAGATTTGATGGGTCTTTGGAATGAATCCCTAAATTTTACTCATTGCATTGTTAGGAATTAATGCCATTGTAAAGGGACAAAGGACAATTGAAATAAAATAAAAAGATTGGTGAAATTTTCCTTTGATTTTGGAAAAAAGATAGGGATGTTAGCATGTTTTAGTTTCAATTTTCAACTGAAAACAAGGAAATGGTTGGAACAATTTTTTTAATTTTCTAAAGTCATAGAGGAGCTACCAAGACAATGAAAAATTGGAAGCCAACATTCCAGAAACCAGGGAAGCTCAAAATAGTGAACCAAATATTTGGTATTGCTTTTCTTTTTGAGGCATTTACTGATGTATAAGAACAGCAGCTGAAAGGCTAAAAATATGAACATAAAGAGGAGCTAAAATGATCAGTGGTCTCACAGGTCGGGGGTAAGACTGGAGCTCAGGAGCCATCACAAAGGAGGGGCCGTGGCTCACAGGCGAGACTTGAACTGGGGACCTGAAAAGCTGTATTGTAAATATACATGTGAACAGATATAGACCAGCTCCTGCAAGGACAGAGTTTCAGTTTTGAAGCAGCTCTAATCCTGAGTAGGAAGTAGAATATAAAAGGTATTTACTTCCACCAAACTGTCAAGAAATCAACAGGAAAAAATTACATTTTTTTTTTAAAAGCCATGGAAGATTTGAGGGGAAAAAGAATCTGAAAAACTGAACTCTAGAGTGATGAGCCCTTCCTTGATGAGTGAGTGATACACGGGACATTTCTCTGCGTGGGGCCAGTTACTAAGGTTAGTGGAGGGCAGGGGAGAGAGAAAGGGGCAAGTCTATGACCCCCTCACACCCACTTAAAGAAAAATAAGGTGATATAAGGAACTACATTATACTATAAGTTTGAGAACTCAGATGAAATGAGAAAAAATTAAAAAACAGCTTTTTTTAGGTATAGCTGATATGCAGGAAAAAAAACCCTATACATAATTAGTATATACAATTTAATGAGTTTAGACAAATACAAATACACATGAAAACATCTCTATAATCAAAGTAATGGGCATATCCATCACTCCAAAAGTAAAAGTTTTCTTGTTCCTCTTTGGGGGCATTGTTTTTGCTTTTGTTCTGGTTTTTTGTTGTCATTGTAAGAACACGATGAGTTCTACCTTTTTAATGAAGTTTTAAGTACACAGTACAAAGTTGTTAACTATGGGCACTGCGCTGTACAACACATCAGTAGAACTCACTCACTCATAACTGAAACTTTAGACCCATTGTGAATGGCTTTTGGGAATGTTTTGGTTAGGCTGCCAGGCATTTTTATAATGTCTTACGCTTCCTAATATAAGGACAGAAATGCTGAAACAGTAAACAATTTTATCATTTTGTCAACATGCTCTTTTATATTCCTAATGTCAAGTACAAGTTTTGGTCCAAGAAAGCATTCAATAAAGATTTGAGCTGAGAAGCAAGTGTTGAATAGAACAAAATTTAAATTTGTAGACCTGTCATAGAGAGGTAGGGAAAGAAAGTTGACATTTTTGAAGACCCAGGAAGTACCTGGCACTGAACAAGGTCATTATTTATATTTTGTGGCCTGGAGTTTTAAGAGAATTGAATAACAACTTATTGACCACATCAAAGTCTGAGGAGGAGTATGCAGAAGCAATATCAATGATATGGCAGACGCAGTATCAACTGAAGTACTTCAGTTGCAAAGTGCTCTGCAGTTGCTTCTGGCCTTTCATAAATGCTTGTTTTTCTGCTGCTACTTTCCCTCTCCAATTCTAGAACACTGGCAGCATGGTATAAAGGGTATCAACATGCCTTTTGAGACTTTCCTTCATCCTACTATGAATCCCCACATGGACTGGAGATGTAACCTCTTTCTGCCTCTACTCTTCTATAAAACCATTCAATTAGAGAGTGACAATCAAGAAAAATTGAGATGACATATGCGAAGTGCTTCTCACAGTGTCTGCAATCTAAAATATACTCAAAATATATTATCTGTTATTATTATTATTGCAGGTAAAGCAGCAAAGGATGCTAATAGTATATTCTGTAGCAAAAGATGGAGTTTCTCAGAACATTAGTTACCATATAAGTAAAGAAAATGTCTTGGCTTTGAATTTCTAAGGCCTATCCAGTGCTAAAACTTACACACTGCATACGTTCATACACCCAAATAAATACATATATATCACAGGTCTTTATCTGATATGATACAACATATATTTATTTCTGTCTTCCATGTGCAGGTATCTGATTATCTTCAGTGGACTTCTTAGCTTGAGCTCAACATAGTAACACGCCAATAAAAAAGATGCAGATAGAAGAGAAATGGCTTATACCTGTATTAGTCACATATGTGATCTATATATAAGATGGTCTCTCCATCCATCTACACAGTGTTTAGTTATTAAATAATACTTGCTTTTTCATGCAGTTTGCAAACTCAATATCATTACAAAAGGGCCACAGTTGTTTCCAATGCATATGTATACAACATTTCACTTTTGAATTCAATAACTTCCATGTGCTCTCAGTAGCTTTGTGCCTTGGAACTCAATCACATTTCTAATGAGATACTCAGGACCCCCCGATGTTCCTGTGTACTATATCCCCATGGTGTTTGCTAGGACTCCACTTCTAAAGGTCATTTAGGAAAGCTTATCAGAGTGCAAATGTTATTAAGCTAACCCTATTAAATCTATTCTAATAAAAAATAAATGATTAAAAACTTCAGAATTTACTCTGAGTAGTAAATTACCTGTGCCCTATCTTCCAAATGAAGATATTGATAATGTAGATATGTGGCTGGTAAGGCACCCTAAGGGCTAGAAAACAAATATATCAATGGAATGACCAGTAATAGTAAAATGTGGTAAGTGCTGTGACAGGGGCTTCATGTGGCAGAAAGAGCAGGAGCATGTTACTTATCCTAGAAAGTATCAAAAAGGGGTATCGAGATAAAACAACGTATGAGCTGAGATCTCAAAGATAAGGGGATTTTTCCACTTAAGAGAAAATGTTTCAGGAAGAGGTACAATGGCGTTGATGGTGCCACGAAGATGGTCATCAGCCTGAAACTGAAGCCTTTTCTTACTTAGCAGCTAAAAAAGAGCCTGAGGTCACCTTAAGACCCTCACCAAATGGAAATAGGGATGCAGCAGGTAGAAGGCTATTTCACATCCCTATTATTTATGAGTACTGGAAAGTCAGAGAAGTTCATTGTAAGCATGAGCACTGACAGCAGCACTCCATCAAGGAAGGCAAGTGAAACCTGTGAAATGATTGAACACCACTTGTCAACTGAGAAGTCAAGAAAATTCCAAACAAATTTTGAACAAGTACATGGTTCTTCTGTGCAGAGGAGGATTATGGGACAAAAGAGTCAAGATACATAAAATTCAAGCTTAGAAATAGGGGGCATTTATTTTAGATACTCTCTATAATTGAGCTTCCCGATTCTTCTGTGTCTGAGCCAATAGACATGCTAGAGATGCAACTAATGAAGGCAGGCATAAATGTAATGGCCACCGACCACACCTTCATGGCATGAGTTGTCTTCCTCAAACATAGATCCAGAAAAAAGCCTTATTCTATGACACCTTCCAATCCTGTTGCTGTCAGATGACAACATCAGGACGCTCCTGAACTATACTTTTTATTCGTAGAGATTCACGACTATTCTTAGTTCTCTTTGATAAAATAATCCAGCCATCTTCTGCCTGCCTCAGAACTCCCCTATTGTCTCTGAAGCCCTTTCCTATAGACACAAGGTATTATGTCGGGAACTATTTACCCAAATTGGCTCAGATGTATTCTATGCAGCCACCCCGGGCAATCTGCACTGCTGGCGGTGTTTATAAATTCTAGGAAAGCTTTACAGACAAGTCGCCTCTATTTTCATGGTACTTATGGCCCAGGTTGGGATTCAGTATTCCAGACTAAAACAGTTCTCACTCAGAAGTACCTGTGTGGAAGAGAGAGTGCCTGTAAAATCCTTTATAAAGGTGTAGATGATTCCACAATGCATACCTGGTCTTAACATTTTTCAGTTTCCTTATGGGTAACCTAGTTTTAATAAAAAGATAACTATTTTTCAAAAGAAAAAATTGTGAAAAAAATGGCATTGCTTTACATTTTTGTAGATGTCTCTTAGGACAGGCATAATGGAAGAGAGCCGGATTCTCATATCTGCTTGTGCATTCAGTCTGTAGTGACGTTGTTTTGGTTGAAGTCTATAAAGAAAATAAAGCTTCACAAAGGAAAGTAGTTGAGGATGAGAAAATTTTATGGATTCTTCTAAAGATGTTGGGAACCCCAGGGTGCTTGGAGCATATTTTAGAGTCTGGTCTAAACCACAGTGGGCAGTGAGTCTTTGCTGATTACAGAGATGGATGCAACTAGCCCCACTGAGGAGGGACATGAGTCAGAGAGAGAAACTTGGTTCTAAAATTTGTTAATGTAGGAGCAATTTCCTCCTTATGGTGCTGTTTATTTCTCATCTTGGAGGAAAATGATGCCTCCATTTTTGACTTGACCTAACCATGTGCTTGTTTCCTTATGTTTTAATGGGCAAATGTGCCAATGAACACACAGCACTGTTCATTGGTTAATTACCTTCTTTAGGGCAGTTTCTACAAGACACTTGTCTCAGAGTGGGGAAAGCCAAGCTTTTTAATTATCCGGAGTTAAATATAACATCATATTTTAAGGTACATATGAAACATTCCATATGTACCATCTCTTTAGTATAGTTTTTATTGTATTGGCTTGAATGGAATAGGGAATACCTATACTTTTCAAACAAGAAGTTTGCATGATAGAAACTCATGAATAAGCGTAGTATTCAATAAGTGTTGGTTGAATTACAAGATTGAAGAGATGATTTTGAAGATGAAACTCTTTACCCAAATATTCTCCCATGTCTGTTTAAGCTTCAACCTTTGTCTGGGCTTTCTTTGTCATTTCTGAATGAGCCTGAATCACGTGGTGGTCCACCCTTCAGCAGCAGCGGGGACTTCCGGCTTCTGCCTCCGGTCCTCCTGCTGACCATGCTGAAGTGCTGTGACTCTATTCCCTTCATTGCCAGGAGCTTCAGCTTGGCTAATATAACATAAATATCCTAGAAACTCCCCAAGGACTTTGGGAGCTAGAGATTTAATACTTTGAAAATATTTGAAAAAGCTGAAAGAAATATATAAACAGAAAATATTAGTAGCAATAAAAGTGAAAAGAAAAAGTGAGATGAAAATTTCTAAATAGCCCCGCTCTTTCAAGAGGTTGAGTTCGAACCACTTCATTTAAATATATATTTTACCTCTTATTTTCAGAGCATTTAATGGCACTAAGTACGAATCATTTTATATAAAAGTAAAAATACTAAAACAATTTCATTACATCTGGGGAGACCAAAGGACAATAATTAGAGTTACTAATTGGACTAAACCTAAAACAAAATGCTTGAATGTGGCCCAACACAAAGTCATAAATTTATTTAAAACCTCTTTTTTGCTCATCACTTTTCATTAGTGCTTGTGTATTTAACGTGTGGCCCAAGGTAACTTTTCTTCTTCCAGTGTGGCCCAGAGACGCCAATAGGTCGGACACCCCTGCCAGGGTGTGGTGCTCTAGACTCTCCCTAAAGAAGTTCGCTTGGTTGTTGGTTGTGTGTGTGGGCACATGTGTCCGGTAAATATATAAAAGGGTATTAGTCTAAGATAAAAGTACAAGTTCTTCTGACTTTGTAACTTGCTTATATGTTAAAGATTTATGTATTCCAATTCTCTACTTCAGTTAGAAATCTTAAGTCAATCTTCATTCTAATCTTTGGATTCCCCACTCACTAATAATGAACAAATCATAACCCATTCAAGGTGCTTCTACCACAAAAGATCCTCCAAATGAGTTACTACCTCTAGTAATAATATTCAACTACTCTTATGGTGTCACTTAACTTGGAAGGATACACACTGGCAGACATTTGAGTAGATAAACTCATGTTTATAATGCTGGGTTAAAAAAAAAAACAAAAAACAGGGAAATCCATTCACCTGCACAACTCATACAGATATAAGATACAGTTAAAAACAAGTTCATTCAGAAATAGTGTTCGAAATTTGCTAGAAATCTTGACATTTAATGTAAAATTCACCTATTTTATCATCCAGCAATTATTTTTCTGTATGCTTGTTGCAGGTAAAGTATGGTTAACTGTATTGACAACTATAGAAATTACAATAAACCACAAGACTCTGTCCAGGAGGCATATACATTAGGGGGAAAAATATATATATAAGATCTTAAAAAGTTTTAAAAATTAAGCAAAATAAAAACCAAAAATCATAAGGCCACATTGCTTGTTTAAAGTAGAAAATTGCGGAAGGTGATATGGTTCTTCTAATTCTTACCCTTATGATTAAGAACAAACAAGTGATAGAAAATGTATATTTTTCTGGTGTTGTGTTTCCTTGGCCATCTTTCTTTTCTAATAGCACAAAATTTAGATTCAGTTACCACCTTATAATAATTCAAAATATATATCTTTAGCCTATATCTCAATCTTAATACATAGACTCAACCTTTCATATATTTGCAAGGTATCAGACAACAGCTAAATTTCTGTGAATTAGTTATCTAATATATGAATGAATTAGCTGCCACTTCCACCATATTTCTGACCATCAAAGTAGAACCAACTGGTAATTCAGAATTGAGTATCCTATTTTGAGAAAGCTACATCAAAGTGCAGAAAAGAGACAAAAAGACACAGACTATGCTCATTTGGGAAAAACAGATTTCAACAAATTCAGGAAACAGTATAATAGTACATTGTAGACAGATGCAATTAAAGAAAGGGAGTCTATTGAATCACTCACCAGTATTTGCTGAGGGACATTCTTGTCTACTGTGCTCAGCACTAAGACAATTTCAGATAAAGAACAAGAGGCTCTACTAATCAATGAATAGTTGTTGTACAATGACCTTGAGATTTGATTGGCATTTTCCATTTAGCTGTGTCTCATTGAGATAAGTGCTGTAAAATATTCTTATAAAAGTTACTGTTATCCTTTCCTATGTCAACAGTTTGTTTTATCCATCAAGTAATTGTAAATTTGCTGGTGAGAAATGCTAAAATCTATGGTTACATAAATAAAAGACAAATAAAAAGGATTGTTAAAAATGAAAAAAATGAGGGACCCTAAAAATTAATTTCTAATGAGGAAACCGATCATCAGAAAGCTGATCTCTTAGGTACCTTCCAACTGAAAGAATGTAGACTCCCTGGTACTGCCTTGGATAAGAGGTTCTCACCAAGAACAGAAAACACTGTAGACCTACAAAACTGGAAACCTCACAACCCATTCTTGCTCAGAAATTTGTGACTGATACCAACCAGACTGATGCCCAGGTCAGAATATCGGTTAGACAAGGGTAGTCTCACTAGATTTCACTTAGATACAGGCTCTCTCCCTGTGAGGTTATTCACAATCATCTCTTTCTCACCTGCATAATGCGAAATGTTTTTGTTTAAATTTTCAATCTTTTTTTTTCAATTAAAAAGAATATTGAGTAATATTTGGAAAATATATAAGAAAAAAGCATAGAGCATATATGTTTTAAAGTGATCTGTAATTTTACTATCTCACTATACACATATGTATGTTACTCATTAAATAAGCATTGGTTACATGTTGCATATATCTTTTTTCTGTAAGTAATAATACTATGTTATATAACCTTTTAGAACTATAAATATTATAAATATTTTTCTAATCTATTAAAATGATTTACAAAATTATTTCTATTATATAGATATAATTTTCTGACTCAATATAAGTTATAGATAATATGACTTATTGACTAATTTTCCTACTATTGAACATTTAAGTTGTCCCCACAATTTTATAACTAAGAATAATGCTTAGATAAGCTCTGGAAACACTTGGACACACATCTGATAATACCTTTATGATTCATTTTAGGTGGAGTATTGACATACCTTGGCAAATTACCCTGGAAAAGAATATACCCTATAGTCCTTCCCATACTTCATAGAACTGCTTGTGTTCTCATAGCCTAAACAGGATTTTTTCAAATTTGAGTGAAAATGTTGTTTTATAATTCGTATTTGTCTGATTAGCTTTAAGGCTGACTATACTTACATATAATCACCAGCCAATGTATGCAGGTTTTGGTCTGTTATTTGTTTATAAATTATCTGTTCTATGCTCAATTTTAATCAGAGTATATTTCTCTGGCTTGTTTGTAAGAGTTATTGGAGATTAAAGATATTAACCCTTTATTTATCATAAAGATTGTGATTTTTCCCTAGCTGACATTTGATTTTGAGTTTTATTCTTAGAAAAATGTATATATAGAGACAATCATTTTAAAAAGTGAGATGAAGATAGCAATGTATTTATTAATATTTACTATATGTCAAATAATGTAGCAAACAGTTTACAGGCTTTATCTCTTTTAATCTTAAGAACTCCATGAAGTAATTAATATTATTATTGTGCCTATTTTACTAATGCAAGAAACTAAGGTTTAGGAGGATTAAACAATTAATCCAAATTTCGTGCAATCAGTAGGGGGCAGATTTGGCTGTCTGAATGAGGTCAGAACCTTTACCCTGAGTGCCTACCTTCAAACATCTCTCTTTATCATACATTATTGCAACAAGCTTCCCAAAACAGAAATCAAATAAACACTACCCTATATTTTCTTCTGGTTCCTTTATGATTTTATTTTTACCTTTTAGAGATAAATGTGGAATATGTTGTAAGCTAGAAATCTTTCTATTATTACATGTATTTACAATCTGGCAATCAAATTGTCTTATGAATATTTACTAATTTGTTCCCCGCTGACATGAAATGAATTACCAACCTTTATTACCAGGTCAAATGTCCTACTCTCATTTGGATTTGGACCCTGGATTTAAGTCTAAATTCTGGAGAAGCAAACTTTATTTAGAATGTCAACCAACAACAACCATGGCAGTAAAATAGATACACGAAGGTACTGCAGTCTAAATTCAAAGAGAAATTCCTTGGAGGTAGTTCTTTCAGATGCTGGCACCAATCACCAAGGGTTGACTCCATTTTATTGGACTATGTGAGGCTATGTACTATCCCAGCTTTTACTCACTGAGCATTTATTAGATGCCTGGCATGTCTCTGAGTGTATTATATGCTCTGCATACTTCTCTTCCTGAGTTTCAAAGGACCCTAAACCCCATTTAAAATGCTGAAAGAGAGAGACAGGGATTAATCATGTCTTCGAGTTCTCTGACCTAGGGAGATAAGGTAAGCAGAGAGAGGTATGAGGTCTTTCCATATTAACTGAACTATCGGGAGGGCAATTCTCATGTACCTACAGGAATCGCTCACGTCTAAGGGAGGATCAAGTCCAAGGGCTATACTCAGGAGAGGCGGAGGCAAGTCTGGCTTGTCAAAGGGAAGGCCAGAGTGTAAAGGATGGGTCTCTGAGTGAGACTGGCCCAGGCCCTGGTCCCTGCAAACATTCGGGGAATGCTAACATAAAATGTGTTTATTCCTTTTAAACAAGCTATCACTTGCTACAAAAAAAGAGGCAGATTTCAACAGAAAAATATGTTAATCTGAGAGGATGGAGAGTTCATTTTATTGATCGTTGTCCAGAGACATGCCTTATTGGCCAACCATTTAGGTTAAGGTAGGTCTTTTATTCATCGGCATTAAATCATACAGGAGTAAAATGAAAAGCTCACAGATAAAGACCAAACGTGTTCGAGAGATACTAAATCATTATCCTAACGGTAGAAACAAGCATCCTTGAGGAGACAGACAGAAGAAAAGAGGGACAGGTCAGAGAAGGGCAGTCCTGCTCACAAGAACAGAGCAAGCAAAGAGGGTAAAAAAGGAGCTGCAGAAGAAATGACATTTGTATAGCGGAGGGGCACACGATGGAACTGGTCAAGCTGAGTCAGTTTCAGAATGAAAGTAAGGTCTGGTTCCTGTCAAATGGACACCAGGGACCATGGCCAATTCTTCTTCATTCTTGTATCACAGCTTGCTCATCACTTCTCTGGAAAGCCTGAGTCATGAGTTATTTCTCACTGCAGTGTTCTCACATGGAAACCTGTTTCCTACTCTTAGAAATTGTGAGTAGAATGTAGAAATAAAGAGGGTGGCTCTGGAGCCCTTAGTTCAAACGCCAACATCATCCTAACCCTCAGTGCAAATCTCAGCAACATCAACATTGCTGTGTCTCAGTCTGTTCACCTGTAAAATGAAGTTAATAGTACCATACCATTAGCTCATTATGGGGACCAAAAGAGGTAATGAACACAAATTTAACTCTTAGGAAAGAGTCAGATAATTAACCATTGCTCAATAAATGTTGGTCATTATTATGATCACAGCTCTTCTTATTGTTTGTATTGCTCACTGGACAGTAAGTTCATGACCAGTTTAGATGTTCATTGCCGTAGGGCTTCTGAAGACTTAGCATGCATACAAATCCCCTGAGAATTTTGCTAAATGTAGATGTTGTTTCAGGAGAGGTAGAGTGGGATGTAAGTTTCTGTATTGTAATAAACTCTCAGGTAATGAGCTGTGTGTCCATCAAGGAATCCAAGTGCTGAAGGATTTGGCCAGCACCCCAACCCTCTACCCACTTTTGCTTCGGTTCCATGAGATAACTTTACCTGTGTTTGAAGATGGCAGGATTGCCTATGCCACTTCTTATTTCCACACTGAGAGTGGGTTCCATAGATAGGAAAAGTCAGTGCTACTGGCAGAACGGAATCCTGGTGTTGTTCCTCTGTGTAGGGGGTTTCCTGGACTCCTGTTCCAGCACCAACTCCATCAGGCTGCCAGAGAACCTGGGGAGCGTGAGTCCACTCTATGAGGCTTAGTCTGCCTAGTTTTCCTCACTTCTTCTGATCCACCAAATTTATGAAGGTGTGAGGTGGCTGAGAAGCTGGTTCTCTCAGGAAAGCAGACACCCCTGGCCCTTCATGAGGTTTTTATAGGTCATGGAAGCCACCCAGTCTGAGCTCTCAAGGAGCAGGATCTAGCCTGGAGTCCATGTTTTCACAGGTTCCTATCTGATGGCCTAGGGTAGCTGTATAGTTTTCTGACAACTGGTGTTTGCTTTATGGGGCTAGGTAATACCGACTCTGCAATGATTATGATCAAATCTAGGGTGCACAGTATTTTGTACAAATAAATACTTAAAAATGTCTAGTCGGTTGCAATGGCAATGTGCTGTGTAGAGACAGCAGTGTATGCGGCTGCCTTTACAGAAGACCTTCTGGAAGTCTTCCTTGATTGTAACAATCTTTAGTCATTCTTTCTCTGAACTCATACTACTAAAAAGTCTAAATAATTAAAATTTGGCACTCGATAACTGTATCTTCCTCACTGCTCCCTACTGCTGTTTTCATTTTGTTAAAATCTTGTGTCCATGACTGGACTCTCATTCCTTTCAGGGCCTTGCCTGTCTCACCCATCCGTCCGTGTGGTCAGAAGAGCACGGTCTCCCGGGGCAATCAGGGAAATGCTGCTCGGCTTGGGAACTAGTTCTTCTCTCCTCCTGGAAAGACACTGCAGCATGTTGATGCAGCAACTGAAACTGAAATCTCCAAACCTCTCCTATCTTTAAATGCAAAGGAAAGCCTTCTAATCCTTTGGTGTAAATATTGAATTAGAACAACCCGGAAGGGAGCTTTTTTCTTTGGGAAAGTCCAGCTGCCTCAGGCTTCTAGGTATTTAGGATTTTGTCTTCACATATATGACAAATGATAATAAAAAAATTCTGTGGTCTTTAAGAATGTCATCTGAGGTTTTGAATAAAACCTACTGGATCAATTTCATTTTCTGTGTGTGTGTGTTTGCATGTGACAGAGAGAGGGAGAGAAGCAAAGAGAGATGGAGACAGAAACTGAGAGAGAAGGGTGTGCACATGTGTGGAATCTATTCTTACACACACAATTGTATATTTATATACAATATATATCATATGTATTATATACTTATATAAAATCACTCTCCAACTCCAAAGGGAGAGCATATAAATGGAGTGATATGTTTAACATGTTAGTTCATAGAAAGTTCAAGCCTGTACTCTGAGCACTAATAAAATGGAAACACCAAATAAATGAGAAAAAAATAAAAACAACATATTTAACATTTTTAAGCATTCAGTTTTTTAAAATAAAAGTTTAGTTGTATTTTTGTTTCAAATGATACATGGCTCTGAGAGGGGACTCAAGAGTTGGAAAATTTTAGTTTAAGGTAAAAAGTTACAAGCTTAGCAAGTAACGTATATACGTTAAAGCTTTTGTTTCAGAAACTACAGATAAGGCTCATCCTGGTGCCTGGGAAAACAGCTGACCTCCTGGAACACTGCTAAAAATTACAGCCTGGGGACAACTGGAGGCATCCGGGCCTTTGTGTTCCAGGGAGAGACAGATGACCACCCTCCCCTGGGAACAGCTGACTGCCCAGGGTAGGACCGTTGCAGCTTCTTTCACCTAATTCTCCCTGAACCTCAAAGCCCTCACTGTACCTTGTTTATTCCTTGGTATAAAAATGTTGGCCTGGAAAGAAAAGACAAGATTATGGTCTGTTAGGGTATGAACCCACCATCTTCTCAGATCACTGGCCATCTGAATAAAGTGCCCATAAAGGTTCAATCGCTGTCATTGCTTACTGGGTTTGGTAGTGACAGGCGACCCGAACGCTGGTGTCTTTTCCGGTTTCAGCTCCATACACCTTCCTGTGCGTAGCATCCCTGAAGTTTTCGACAGAGTCCTGGGAAAACTTGGTGTGACACGCCAGAATATGGGACAAATGAGAGGTATAAAACTCTGCCTGGGCCATGTATGAGGAGTTTGCCACCTAAATTTCCAATCTAATACTATCGCATGTGATATGACGCAAATCACTTTACATTGTAGAGCCTTACTTTTTGTGTGTTTTAAGCAGCAATTAAGTGACAATAGCAATATTAACTTCCTATATAGGGAGTTTGGGGACCAAAACAGGGTAGCAGTTGTGTGAAAATGAACCGCAAAGTTAAAGTTTCTATATAAACAAAAGCTCTTGTTGATCAGTGGGATCTGAGAGACTAGGGAAAGAGAGGAAGTAAAAATAATGTAACCATTTCCTACTTTACTTGTGAGAGGAGAGTAGTGTCCTTACATTAAAAAGTTAGGAGACTCATCAGAGAAAACTCATCCTGCTGGGCTGGAGGTGATAGGTAATATCTAAGTAATATTCTTAGTTCTCCACACAGTATGAGTTGTACACATTTACATTCCTAGAAAATAGTCAATGCTTACACACTTCTGCTCTATTGTAAACCTTTGGGTAGCAAAGACTGTTTTATATTACTTTTTTTGTGCTTTTCTAGGGCCAAGGCATTGAAATGCACAAGATTTGGTTGGTTTTGAGTATTTCCTCATGATTTTGGGTGCTAGCCCATCTTTGCCTTTTTATCTTTTTCATTCACTCTCTTGGCATGGTGAGTGGGGTTCTGGTTCAGGCGAGAAGGCAAGTACAATCTCCTTTTCTAATGGGTATTTTGTCTGTGAAATAGTTACATTGATGCATAGTACATAGAAGTGACATGTGTGTTAGCTATTATCCTTTTTAGTAATAAGTGCTAAAATTACAAGACTATGAATTTTCTTCCAAATAAGCTTTGGGCTGCTCATTATTTGGCTGAATTTTAAATCATATGATTTTGAATATTTAGCCTTCAGTGGTCATATGGATCAACATAGTCATTTTTTAAGAAACAAAAATAAAATCATTGTGAAAAGTGACTTGACCAATATCACAGAGTAGTTTCCAAAATATATATGCAATTACACTTTGTCAAAATAAACCAGGGAAGAAAAAAAAATTAAGTTTTCTTTTGACTGTATTTTTCAGGGCCTAATGTATAAATATCTGAAATTAAGCAACTTAATTATTACTATTTTCAAGAAAGTGAATCTTTAACCAAGTAAACAAGCAAATATAAATGGAAATAAAAATTGAGCAAATAAAAAAGGAAAATTTCACCTTCATTATGTCCAAAAGGATTTTTTAGATTCTCACAATAAAAGCCAATTTTTTAAATCACTTGGATAATTATTGCTTTTTCAAAATTATTTTTGGCAGCAATCTAAGCCTTCTTACATTACATAAACAAGGAAGACTTGAAAAAGTTTGGCTTTTTAATTTTATTCCTCAAATATTAGTTCTAAGGTGAAATTGCTGCCTGGTTATAAATTCATAGCTAGAAATAGGTTTGGAAAAATCTGTAGCCACTCTATGACAATGCATTTTTTTGTTCTATAACCATTATCATTACTATTAGCATGATATCAGGGTTTTCCCTTTGGAAAGCTTAAAAACATGGCAAACAGACTAACTATATAGGGTTGACATGCCCTTTTCAAAGTCTCCATTAGGTGTCTCATTTGGGAAATATCAACCTAATGAACAAAGGACAGGTTTAATTTTGTTTCATTGGATTGTGAAGAGACAAAACATGAATTAATTAGTGTTAACTACAACACACTTCACTACTATCCTGCCAACACAAAGATATTCTGTTGTGCCAAGATAAGAGACACGCTCAGGATGATCAGAGAAATGTAAGTGGGTTGTTGCAATTATTGTTACAATCATTGCTGCAAAGAATTCTAATTGAAAGGGGATTTTGCATTTGGGGGGTAATAAGCTCCATTAAGATCTGGGGCTAGACATTTAATTTAGTTTTAATGGCATAATTTTATGTTAATTAGATGCAAATAATTAGTAAAGATATTTATTGTGATTGTTCATACAGGCAACATCTTAAAATGATAAATAGGGACTTTTGGAGGGTAATCCAGACACTCAGCTCCTCACCGGGTGAAGTGGTAGTGAATGGAGAAAAAGCCTCAGGCAGGGTAAGTGAGCGTTTCTATGGCGAGGGAGGAGAGATGCCATTTGCAAGGCATTGCCGTCAGGTTATAGCGCTGGCTAGTTTCTACACTCTGAGGCTGTTCCCACTCTGTGTATGGCAACATAAATCACAGTAATGTTAGCAAGTCAGTGGTATCCTTTTGTACCTCAGAGTTCTTAGACAGCAAATCACACAATGGGACAAAGACACAACGCACACTACCTGCAGTGCTAAACGATGTATACTTACGTGTGTGCACATAAAAAACTACACATCACAGTGCTTTCTAATGATTATTCTGTGCCTCGCCACTATACCCAACAAAGTAATGTAATTCAGTTCCTACTCTTGGCAAGTGTTCTCTGTGATGTGTCTAGTTGTCACTCAAAGGTGGCAGTGTCTGAGATGGCAGAGAGGGTTATGCTCCCCACACATGTATACACTATAATACAAAGCCTTCACAGATTTCCTAGTTGTTTTTGTATCTGCCTAACACATGCCTGACTCTTTGGGAACTGTGGAAATCTTTTTGACTTGGCCCCTACTCTGGAGTTTCCAATGATAAATTTAGGGACACTTAAACTCACTATTGCAAGACAATAATTATATGTTAAACATTTCTATGATGTGAGAAGGCAGTCACCATTGACTTGGTTCAGCTTGGGAAATTGTCAATGGAGGATTTAAGACATAGAAATTGAATCCACAGAGAGATACAGGAGAGTGGGCGGTGACTTCAACATGTTACTGACAGTGAATAGAAACATGTTCATATGGGGGGAATAACATAAGATCAGATGAGTGGGGTTCACACTTTCTTTGGTAACAGGCAGAAGGGGACCAAGATATAATGAGTGATATGCATGCTACGATATTTTAAAAAGACTTTGTCTGATGTCTTACCCAGATGCACAGCCACTTCCTCGAACTGAAGCCTCAGGAAAGGCTCACCATTGTGAAGATAGTCCCAGGCTTCCCAAGCCATGGAATCTTGTAAAGTAAAATCCCCAAGTGTTTCTCTCTAAGCTCAGGAGTGAGTTTCTACAACTATTTCCCTGAAAGAAGATAGATTCAAAAATTCCAAACTGCTGCAAAATAGAGATTTTTTATGAAGAATTAGCTGCCAACCAGTGTGGTTTGTACCTCATTATAGAAAGAATTTGAAAAGACCTGGGTTGGATAATGATAGAGAACTCCCAAACGACCACAGCACTACCTGTGCCCTCGCTTCACAAGCCAAATACAAACACTGAACTCCCTAAGTTTCTCATTTGGACAATGACTATTTACATGAAACCATGCATGCCCATGGATGCCATTAAGGAATTAGTACTAAGGCTTTAACAATTCTAAATGAAGAGATGGCTTCCTTAGTAAAAGAAAACCATATCTCCACAGTGGTGGATGCCTTGGAAATCTTTAGAGAATGCAAAAAAATTTTGCTTTTTTACTTTGAAATTAGGAAAAAAAATTAAATGTTTATAGACATTTTTAATGTAGGGAAAAGTCAAAATATGTTCAAAATACATTTTGATAATATTTCACTAATTTTTACTTTGTTGGTTGAAGCGCTGGTTGTTGGTTTTTGCTTCCGCCGGCCCCCACCCCAGGAAACTGGCAACAGACCAGTGTCAGACACTGGATATCACCTCCCTTCTGTTACTTAAAACTGTGATACATTTCAAGATTGTTTCTCTGATTCAGAACCTTCTTTTTCCTCAATTGGTCATATGGGAAAAGTATATTTATTTTACTTTTCAATAAATGTGTATTTATATTCCTTATGATGTTTTCAAAACTGATAATGGAGTTGTTAATATTTTATGATCTCAAAAAGTGAATCAATTGGCTGTTTACCTCTGGAACTACCCATTTGTTTTGGTCCCCAAATATACCCACTCCTTGCATGGTTAGTTCTTAGTAGAAAACATACTTATTTCTGTTCTTATAACTGACTCTTTAACCACATGCATCATGGTTAGGCTCAGCACCCCCGTGTGATCTGTGAGCAGGTTTCACATCACTTCCACACAAAGAGTAGGTAGGCATCTGCCTAGAACCAACTCATTTTCATTATCTACAACTTCCCGTATTTATAGGAGACAATTCTGGGTGGCGTGGGCCCAGACAGGACCCACGCCCATGCATAGGCTCTCCTGTGGGGAATCAGGCCTGCATTGTACCTAGGCCGCTTTGAGACTTGCTTTTGCTAAAACTCCCTCACCCTGGATTGAGGCAGCAAATGTTTACTGCATATCTTTAAAGTAACTTCCTAAAATCCAAGCTAAACCTTCCAAGGACAAGTGTACCCAGTTCAACCACTTTTCCCTTTGCATTTTCAAATGTCCTTCTTCTGTGATGTGATTAGCAGCATCTTCTCCTTTGTTTTCTATAAAGGTAACCACCTAAAGTGAACCTCTGCATAGTAAATGAGGACCATCATGTAACGTGCCCAGAAAAGCAATAAAAGCTTGTCAAGGCAAGGGCCGAGGCTTTTTCTCCTCTTGAGAGAGAAGCCGTGCCATTCCTTTTCCTCCACAGGACTGGGTAGTCCGTGTGAATTTATCATGTCTCATCCACAATGTCTCCGACCCCACAAGTCAGGGTCTGCATCACTTATTAATAGGAGAAAAGGGTTTTCCCATCTTCCCTGAGTGTAAAGAATAAATTGACAGGGTCAGGAGATAGATATGAACCCCCAGAATTCCCAGGTGAAGGACAGATGGGCACAGTTCCCACATCTCCTGCTGTCCCCTTCACTGTGGCTGTGGGTTTCTCTTGGCTGTTCGCAGTCAGAGGGTCAGAAGCTGAAGTTAGCTTTTGAGTGTAATGTCTGTGCCCTGTTTACAGCACTTCACTCACCATGACAAATGGGACCTGCCAGGCTCACTGTATTCTGAACCCATCCCTGCTGGGTTTCATCATCACATTCTTTAACCAAAAGTGCAACTCTGAATATGTATCAGTCAGGATATACTTCTCCAGAGATGCTGAAAATTTAACACTAAATTAGGTACATGCTAGAAATGGAAGTATAAGATAAGTTTACAAAATGCATTTTATGATGCTAAAAGGGACAAAACTGAATCACAATTTAGATAGGTTGAAAGAACGCCTAAATTGCGTTCCAGGTTTCTGACCTTCATTAACAGAAGAATGACAGAATACAACCAAGATATGAAAGGATGGAGAAGGAATAATATTAACCAATTATTTGCTGTAAGTCTACTCTACAAGCCTACTGGTCTTCAAACATTGAATAATTTCAAGAATCATTTGCGTAAAGTTATCGGTATCTTGCTTTTTATCTTCATCTTCTGAAATTATGAAATTCAATATTTTTTGATCCACAAAAACTCAATTTCATTAGACCTACACTAAAACTTACGCTGTGGTTAGGACTCAGACTCAGTGCCACCTGAAATGGCATGGGTTGTAGGTGGTTTTGACCTGGGGCAGAGGAAGAGCTCCGACTGAGAGATCCTGGCAGTGGGTTCCTGTGGACAAGACAAGCAGTGATATGAAGGCACTCAAGGGGCTGGTGGAAGAGACCGAACATTTTCCATCAGCTTATAGCCAAAAATGCAGAATGGCACTAGTGGTTTCCAAAAACAATTAGGAAAATGTAAAGCAATCCACCTTTAAGTTTTGGATTTGCTTGTTAATTTACTCTACTGCCTTTAATATACACTTCTCCTGTCTTCAAAATTTCAACTTTCCATCTTAAAACTTCTCATCTCAAAATCTCAGGTGTCTGAAGGAAAAGTGAATAGGAGGCATCCATTTCTAATTCAGTTTTTCAAAGAAAAAAAATATGTTTGAAATAAATAATACCAAAGACTCTGTTAAACTTTCCTTTTACTCATTTTTATCCCTGCTTCCCCTATCCTCCTTTCTCTCAATTTCCCTCTCATTCTTCTATATCAAGATATTTGCTTTCTTTATAGAATAAACAAACTAAAATCCTCATAGTCCGACATCTGTCTTGACATTCTATAGAAAAAACAGGCTATAAATCATGGAGCTGAGTTATCTCAAGGTGAGCAAGAGGAAAAGGAAAGATTTATAGGATGATAGATCACTGTCACTGATTTCTGTCCAGGGGGCAGCGAACCATAGGGTTCACATGAAGCATCCAGGAAGGGAGGCTGCCTGGATAAGGCTAATCTTTAGATGACATTTTCAGAGCTAAAACTAGGAACCCTAAGGCAAACCAGCATCCTCAGCCTCTGTAGTCTAAATAAAATCTCTCTCTAGACCTCTGACTCTCTGATTCACATTCTGTCCTCTTTACTTTATTCAAACTCAGCTCTTCTTGGGGTACCCACATGCAATGCTCCTCAACCTTCTTCCCATTGATTATATCCCTTTATTTTCACAATATTCTTCGGTCAAGGCAAGGCTTCCTATGCCTCCCCTCCAGGCAATAATCCCAGGTTAACTCTATGCTATAAAAACTTTTCCAATCAAGAATACTTTGAGGCCTTATGTATAAACCCACACTCCTTTCTAAGTGTAGCTATTTGCCCACTAGTGTTTTGCTTTATTCTAGTTCTTTTATTCAACAGTCATTAGACCAGAGACATGAATATGCATACAAGTCCTGTGTTGACCATGGGTGATACAGAGTCTCTTAAAGGAGATATGCATGGTCCCAGATCTCAAGGAATTCAGGGTAAATTGACAATGTCTATCCAGTAAGATAAGTTGTAGCTGAAGATGTGTATAGGATGCTATCAGAGCACAGAATAGATGTATAGCTTTCAGACTAGGGAGACAAGAGAGACTCCTTGGAGGATATGGAGCCTGAGGTAAGGCTATGAGGGACCTGGGTGGGAGACTTGGTGGGGCATTTCAGAACACTTGGAACAGCCTGAAATGTTGAGGGAACTTTAGGATTTTTGAGTAGTTTCTACACAGAATTCATACAATCGACGATGGGAAATATGCCAGAAAATCTCAACCGTAAGATCTCCTATTTTGATAGACATCAAAATCACCCAGGGAATTTACTAAGGGATAGATTCCTGGCTGCATCCAGAAAATCTGATCAATGGGGCTCAGTAGTCTACCTTTTTAATAAGCTCTTTCCGAGCATTGTTCTGGCTCATGAAGAATCGTCAATGCTGAGCAAAGATATTTGAAAAGGATCTTGACAGATTCAGAGAGATGCTGTAGGGTCTTAAGCAGAAAAAGGAGAAGATCCAGTGGTTGAGAAGAGGTTGACTGATTTGGAACTGTTTAAAAGGTAATTTAGGTCATCTGCTTACTTTATTTATTTACAATAGAGTTTGGGTCCTAGTGTTTCTTTTTTTTTTTTAATCAGTCCCTCAGAGCAGTATTTATAAAAATACAGCATGTCATGGTGATCTGGGATATTGAAAAATAAAAATTCCTGGGCTTCATTTCTTAAAAACTAGATCAGAATCCCTGGGGTGGGAGCCAGTGGTCTACATTTTAACAAGTTTCTGACATGAGTCTCATATGCTACAAATAACAAAGTAAGTCCAGAGCATAAACTGGGTTGATGCCTTCCAGAGAATACATAATACATTGCATCATCCTTAAAGGAACACTTTATCAGAAAAGGGGGTTTAGTATTCCCAAGAAGCACTTAATTCCTATCTCCACAGCAGGTAGAGAAATAAAATGAAATGAAACAAAAACTTCTTAGGCTCATATTGAAGGAACAGCAGCTTCTAAAAGTCACATGGAAGTAACCATGTATTAAGACGTCTCTGGGGAAAAAGGGGAAAAAAGGTGCCAATGCTTCTGTGAAGCTTAAGGAGCTTTTCCATAAAAGAAATCGGGTAATTCTTTTTGAATTAAAGTTAAACCTTGGCTTAGTTCTCTTTCATTTTTCTTCTGGTAAATCTCTGGCTAAATTAATTAAGCTGTATTTAAAGCAGCAACCAACCTGACGCAGGAGGCCATGCGGCACGCTGAATGTCGACAGTGAAATTAGAACAAAAGTTAGAATCTGCTGCTTGGGGTAAGCAGGCCTGCTCTTTTCTCTGCTCCTCTCTCCCCCTCCGCACCCCCCACTTCAGAATCCATGGACTGGCTGCAAACCCCACCTTTGGACCCTCATCCCTGAGTTCTTCAGCTGACTTTTTTTTCCCTGTTATATAGAAAATATGGCAAATGCATGAACAATGAGAAAGAATAGCAGCTTCAGTTGACCCCATAACTGGAACCCAGATTAAGGCAGAGCCCTCAGGTCCCCGACAGCAGACAGTGTGCGCACAGCGGAAGCGGAGGTGGTGTGATGACTGACTTGATGTGTCTACCTGACTGGGCTAAGGGATAAGTGGGCAGGTGGTGACACTGCTTCTGGGTGTGTCTGCGAGGGTGTTTCAGGAAGGATTAGCATTTGCTTTGGTAGACTGAGTCAAGATCCCCATCACCAATGCGGGTGGCGTCAGTCACTGCTCTGAGAGCCTGCACAGAATTTAGGCAGGGAAAGGCAAATTTGCTGTTTTGTTTGAGTTGGGACAGCCAACCTCTCCCACCCGTGGACAATGTTACTCCTGGTTCTTAGACCTTTGGACTCTGGGACTCATACCACCAGCAGCCCCCCGGCTCTCAGGCATTTGGACTTGGGCTGAACTACACTACTGGTGTCCCTGAGTCTCCAGTTTATGCACATCAGATGGGGGACTTCTCAGCCTCTATATTCACATGAGCCAATTCCTATAAGAAACTTTTTATATATTTTTGTTTTCATTCTATCAGTTGTTTCTCTAGAGACCCTTGAAATACACCAGGCACTAAAGTACAAACACACATGCTAAAATTCATTTCTATTTCTTCCTCATTTCCTCCTTGTCTCTGTATCCCTCCCTTCCTCTGTCCCTCTCTGCCTTCCTCCTTTTCTCCTTGCCCTTTCTTCTTTTACTCCTTTCTTCTCCTTTACTTACATACTGATTGAGCACCCACTGTGTGCTTGCAGTGATAAATTGGTGATGAAAAATATAGGCAAAATCTCTGACCCACCATTTGTATTCTAGTGGAGGACACAGATCATATGCAGTTAGAACAAGTAATGAACAAAAATAATTAAAGATTGAGACAGGGGTTATAAAGTAACAAAACACAATGCCATGGCAGAGAATAAGAGAGGGGAATGTTAGATTAGGAGGAGGTGGTAAGGGTACTTTTGAATGGAGACATGCAGCATGAGAAGGATCCAAGAAAGCTGGAAGAAGTGTGTTTCTGGCAGAAATGAGCAGTAGTAAAGGGTCCTGGAATGAATTTGAGTGGAACTCACTTACCTCTTGGAGACCACCTTTTCTCTTCTTTTTCAGCCCTGTTCAATAAGAAATCATTTCTAAGAGTTCTAAGTGGAAATTTCACAGGACTCTGTAAGGGACTCTCTGAAATGAAGAGGTTGCTTTCAAAGTGAATTGTTCATCTTCTTTACTTGTAAGTTTAAGACATGTGTAGTTTAAGAGCCTGAGGATCAAGGAAGCTAACAAAAAATAATGGCCAGTGGAAAAGGACTCGGTGGGACCAGAGCTTTTCTGTAGCCATAATTTACCTTCCAAGCTCTACATTCAGCACAGTTTTTCTTACCACTGACTACAGGAAAGAGGAAGGCAGCCTTGACTTATACAGTAATTATATGGGCTTAGTTATGAGTCCTTGAAATTTGTTTGGCCTGAAGAGTAATGCAATTTAAAGCAAAATTTGTTGTGGTTCTGGAGTGAGGGGATGCTTCCTAAATGCTAACCTGAGGCAATTTGGAAATGCCAGCTGGGCCCTGGTGGGGCGGAGACTGCTATGACCCTTTGGCATTCTGATTTGTGCCTGTCTGCAAACCAAGGTGATGTGATTCTACGCCAATTAGCTGGCACACACAAAATTTGTCCCCTTCCCTAGTGAGTGGTGACCATAGCGGACCATGCACCTCTTCAAACATGACAAATGGGCACACAAGTCATTGCTTTGGTTAATCCTTATCGGGACTGACAGGCCCCCAAGAAACACTGGGGAAGCAGAAAATGTGATTGGTCACAAACAGCATCAGGGAGGACAAACCCTCCTATGTTTGGACCAGGTGAAATTAGCAGGCAAAATGTAAATGCATTACTGCCCCAAAGCACTAACTCAGAAGCCTGTGTGTAAACATCCTGTACTTCTCAGAAGACTCATTAGGCCAGGAAGGAATAAGAGGCTTACCTCCCCAGGCTGAATACTCTCTGGTGTAGAGAAGACTCGACAGGTTTAGAGAACATGGAAGCTTGTAAACCTCCTGATGTTTTACAAAAGAAACAGCATTCTCACAAACAGATTTAAAAAAACTTAAGTGTGATTTTGATGGGTATCAGTTTATAATTGATAGCTGTGGTTATTTTAAGTCATGACTCTCAGTGAATAAAAGGATGAACACGTGCCATGACAAAGGCTACTTCATCATGTTCCTCACTGAAAAACTGACCCGAAGCTTCGCTGCTTTGTACCTTCTGCTGACCTAAGAGCTATCAGTAGATCCTACTTCCTGTAAGAGAATCCTGAGAACTCTCTTTAATTCAAGAACCCTGTGAAACCTATCTGAATGAAATCCTGTTTTATAGTTACACTGGTCCTTTTTGTATTCACAACCCAAAGAAACAAAGAGACAAAGACAAAGAAAGATCTACAGGAGCTATTTTAATGCCCAAAAACCAGTTGTTTTATGTGTATATGTGTGTATGTATATATGTATGTATATACATATATAATTTGATACCTATCTTAACTACATATTTATGTAGTATTTAATGAAAGAAATGGATGGAGAAATTTTAAGACCCAATGAAAAAGGAATGTTTCTTTTTTACCTTTTTCCTTTGTATATTTAAGAACTTGGGACTTTCATACAATTAGCATGTATGCATGTGTTGATAGATGGTATCAACTTATACAGATATTTACAAGCAACATGGAGAACTCGGCAGAAATGATACCTCAGAATGCTGTAACACTCCCCCCAAATTCCAAAAGCCAACACTCAGGGTAAGAAAAATAAAAGGAATTTCTACATCTAACCAAAACCACTTTGTTGGTTCTAAAAGACACAGATTAGTCAATGACACATCTTCCTCGGTCTCTTTAATATTTACGACAGAATGTCTGTCACTTCTTCCAATAGGCTGGGAGACAAATGACAGGTTTAACTGGAGTCCGATAGAAACAATATTTATGAGCAGCTAGTTGCCTGGAGGCAGTGCAATTCTGTCACCTCCCTCAATCAGCATTTCTTAAACACGTCTTTTGGGACATAAATTCCACAAGATACCCAGTAAAATCTCCAGTCAACCACATTTAGAAAATTGTGCATATCATATGCCCCGCTAGAGATTCAGAACACACACAGCATGCAAAAACCTCTGAGAATCCCTGCAGTAAATAAAACCCTTCAATTAACTCACATAGAATTTTGCAAACCTTTTTGGTAAGGAGTCATTATTATGCAAATGCCTATGTCACACACTCAGAAACAACCCTGCACCAGCTTCTTCAGTGTACTTCCCGAAATCTTCTGCCCCAGCCCTGGTTGTGCTGCCCAACCTTCTGCTACTCAAAAACATTGCAACTGCCTTTTCACCCTGCAATTCCACTGCTGGGATTATACCCAAAGAAGACTGAAACACCAATTCAAAAGAACCTATGCACCCCAATGTTTATAGCAGCACAATTTATAAGAGCTAAATGCTGGAAGTGGCCTAGGTGCCCATCAGTAAATGAATGGATCAAAAGACTGTGCCACATTTACACAATGGAATACTACACAGCAGAAAGAAAGAAGGAGCTCCTACCCTTCACGACAGCATGGATGGAACTGAAGAGCATCATGCTAAGTGAAATAAGCCAATCAGTGAAAGACAAGTACCATATGATCTCACCTATAAGTGGAACCTAATCAACAAAACAAACAAGCAGGCAAAATTTAAACAGAGACATTGGAATAAAGAACAGACTGACGGTAACCAGAGGGGAGGTGGGAAGGGGATAATGGGGGAAAGAAGGGGAAGGGTCACCAAGAAACACATATAAAGGATGCATGGGCCCTGGCTTGTGTGGCTCAGTGGATTGAGCCCTAGCCTGTGAATCAAGGATGCATGGACAAAGACAACGGTGGAGGGAGGATTGAGGGTGGGAGGTGGAAGGTGGGTGGGGTGCAGCGAGAGGATGGGGGAAAAATGGAGACAACTGTACTTGAAAAACAATGAAAAATAAGTACATTTAAAAAAAGAATTGCAGTTAATGAGCAAAATCTTTCTTGATGCTTCTATCACTTTATATCTATCAAGCACTCTGATACATGTTGTTTCTGTCTATGAAGACATTATTGTGAAACAATTAAACATGAAGAGTCACTAAATTTTAGTTACCATTACGAAATGGCACAATGTTGATTTCCCTTTATACTGTGCAAGATAATCCCCAAAATGACCCTCTGGCGTGACTGCTGTTGTTCCCAATTACAGTCATGTGCTACATAACAACGTTTCAGTCAACAAGGGCCAGAATATTCCTAACACTAGTAACTCTGTAGCTGTAGTCCTGGCCTAAAGCAGTTGTCCCATATATAGCAATGCTATCAGCTAGGAATGCCTGGGGTGCTCACCTGGGCCACTGGTGAGCTTCCCATAGAAATATTCCCCTTGTAAACCAATGTTACAACCTGACTGACCCTTGTGTTTGTTATTACAGTTGCAAGATGCCCTTCAGCAACAACCTTTGGGAAACTTTGAAGAATAAGGAGTTTAATCCTTACAGGCCCTGGAGCACAGAAGGCAGGCTGGTGGCACACGGGGAGGCTGTGATTACAGAGAGGGACCACTCAGCTGCAGCGGGGCCTGGGGTTCTGCTTCCACTGGGGCCCAGCATTTCCCAGGCTCCCTCATTATTGGTGAATGTAAAACATAGGAGTATTAATTTAAAGCGCAGGAAGAGAACAAACCAAGTCACCCAAAAGATCGGTTAGCCTAACCACCAGGATCTCTAGACCAAAGGGACCTCAGAGGATGCCGGACGGGCCGTTTATCTAATTGTGGCTGGTGAGGTGTTTGCTGGAGACAGCCTTCCTTGAATCGGATGCCTCTTTAAAGGGGATACCTGGACAATCAAAGCCTACACAAGAGGAAAAGCCACCTGTCAGGATTTCAGCCAAGTTACTCATGTGTTTGTGGTGGTGCTGGTGCAAACAAGCCTGCAGAGCTGCCAGTCTGATAAAAGAACAGCGCGTACAATGACAGCAGTAGGTTACGGCATATCGGTCTGCGCCAGTGCACTCGATGACGGCGGAGCAAGGAGGAGACCTCACAGCGATGCGTGTCTCAGAACACTCTCCGGTCTTTAAGCTGTGCATGACTACAGCCATGAGAGAAAGAGCCTGAAGGAGCTCGAGTAGCCTTGCCCAAAACAATACAGCCAGTGCTTTTCAGAGCTTGGCCCCCTCGGACCCATGCGACTTGACTCCTCGGCTGTCCCTTGCAAACTCCATGTCTAAGATAGCCCAGGAGAGACAGTCCTTAATGTTTTCTCTAGCAGAAAGGACTGGGCTCCTAACTGCTTCTCCTTGTTGTTTTAATATTTTGCTCACGTGTGTTGTGAGTGCGCTCCCCTCTTCGCATCAGTACCTAAAGTGGGGCCCGGCAGGTGTGCGGCCCTTCAAGGCATGTGTGTGGTGGACCAGCCTTATGTTGGCACCATCTGACACTTTTGTTCTTATTCTCCCTTCGCCTCATTGTACCTTGTTCTGTTTCTCATTTGCTTTAATTCCTTGCTTTTATTATTACACTGGGCATATGCTCTACAAATACAAGGTGGCAAGGTGGAAATGCATTGCATCTCTAGCACTTCCTATACATCCCATAGCTGCCCCAGTCCTTTTCTCCCCAGCTGCATCATCCTAAAATATCATCATGAAAATAAACCTGAATGGAGTTCCAGTAATCAACATGCTTTCTTTACTACGGAGCTTCAACCCTAGCCAGTCAAGTAGCATACAGTGCATCACAGCGAAGCAAATTTGTCAAGACCTCAGTTTGCATCCATCGATACGTAAAAGGTATTTAATGTAAAACACATTTCCAAAACTCACTCCACTTAGCAGGGTTCAGGAAGGACGTAGACCGCAACCTAAAGACGGCGACGAGAGTGAGTGACCTGGCGGCCGCTTTCCATTTGTGTGAGCATCTGTCTCCAGAGAGCACTTTCAAGTTGTCCTGTTTGCTGCTCCTCGTTACACTTGCGTGGCTGCAGTGGTGCGTTGTGAAAGCACCACAACCTCCGCAACCATTGGCAGCAGCTCCCCAGAGCACGTTCCTTAAACTGTGTGAAGAGATCTGGTTCACACCATGCTCAGACAAGTACGGCTTGCCCGGAGTGGGGAAGGCCTCCTGTTAAAGAAGGCTGATCAGGTGAGGTGCGGGTTGACTCCCCTGGGCAGCGGTATCCAGGATGACCATATGGCCCATCTCCTTCCGTCCCCATGATAACTGAACCGAAGAGACTTAGAGTTCAACCATTTAACCCATTGCTGTAGAACGATATAATATATATTTTGGTTAAAAACAAAGTTTCATTGTCGAAAATTTAAAAATAGAGTATACAAATAGAAGAAAATACTGGCCCCAAATAGTCCTCTGTGCCATGGGAATACAAATGGAATTATTTCGACTTGAATTCACACACACTCATACACACAGAGGCACACACACTCCATGCATGTACATATGAATATGAATGGAATTATTTCCAGACTTGAACTCACACACACTCATACACACAGAGGCACACACACTCCATGCATGTACATATGTATATTTATACATATACACTCTTGTAGTTTCACGAATCAAGCCAAGGAGTTAGAATTCCAAACTTCCCCTTAATTACCGGGTAGACTTCCTTACTGTTTACCATTATCTACTTCCTCTTCCTACAGGAAGATTTTTACTCTCCGGCTACCTTGAATTCAGGCTTGACCTGCCAAGCCAATAAAATGCAGAGACTTGTGAGACCCTCCTGTGTGGAAATGTTAGGAGCCAGTGCCTGATTCACCAGGGGCTTTTCCCCTTCTCCATGACAGCTGCGCTGTCAGCCTATACTTCAAAGTGATGACAATGACAACTGCTATAGTAGAGGGCCCGGCTGACCTTATATGGACATGTCATGTGAGAAATAAACCTTTGTTATTTAAAACTACTAAGGTTTGGGGATTGTTTGTTATCACAGCATAATCTAGCCTGTCCTGACTGTCACATTACATTAAGAGAAACCAGTTGCAATCAACTTCAAGGGCCCATGACAAAGCTATAATAGTTATCACTTCTTAAGAAGATCAGACAAAAGTGCAAAAAACCACACCAAAAATGATGCTCAATATTTCTTTGGATGGTACTCTTAGAAACCCTGGTTTTATGGTAAGATCTTGGTTTTTGCTTCATCTCTGACCTACATTCAGGAGAAGTGAAGGTGGTTTTTTTCTTGTCACCCATCAATACATGATATCTAAAAAAATTAACCATATAAGATGTGGCATTTGTGTTCTTGTAAGGGAGGTTAATTGAAATGATCAAGCTTCAGTCTACCTTCCACATTTCCCCTTCTCTACTCAATAATAATAGAAATTTTGAACTTTTCTGTCTGGGAATGGGATGGGCAGAAGTCAGGAACTACTTGCCAATTCAATCCAACACTGCATTATGGTATTTGTGAAATTTCTTGTTTATGGAGATAAAAACATTCTATTTGATTCCAGATGGGTTTATCCTGACTTACTATTCTGTGCTTTCCATTTTGTACTGTTCCACAATGCTATCACTGGGTACTGTGTTGTGGGAAAATTTATTAAGAGGTCCCTTCAGTTTTCACATGATGAAATCCCCTCATATGGTATTTAAAGTTTGATAGTTTTATAGTAGATTTGTAGTAACATTTGAATGTCATCCACACCAAATAGTTACATAAATAAAAGTAATCCCACATAGACCAATTATATCAACCATCATCTGAAAGCAATGAAAGCTGTAATAACAAGAATAACAATAATATATTCTTGTATAATAATACATTATTATAAAGCTGTAATAACAATAATATACATTAATATAATTTGTTATAATACCTTCGACTTAACTGATTACATACCAGTGAGGGAGACCAGATGATGTTCTAGTAACTAACTTAAAGTCACATAGCTAGCTCAGGCATTGGTCATATGTCTGTGTGCTCTAGACTGACCCTATCTTAGACTGACCCTCAGATATCCAGAGCATATTTGAATAACTTATATATAAAAGAAATGTCAATTCATTGGTTTCAGAAATCTCACAGATCCTCAAGGTTTAATAGTATCTAACAAATACTTCATGAGATAGAAAGGAAGGGGTTGAATATTTCATTCATTTAATCTATCAGTAGGTCAGGAAGTCATTGCTTCTGAAAATACTTATTGAACATCTACTATATGCTAGAAAGGCTATGCTAGGCAGTGCAGGTAAAATGGTTAGCAACAACAGATAATACCTCTATGCTTATAGAACTTAAAGTCTCATGAAATAGAATGACATATACACAAATGAATGGATAAACATATAAATGAATTATGTACCATTTACAATAATTGTTGTGAAGGGGGCAAGGACATGGGGTGGACAGATGGTGGTGGAGGCATACTTGAGACAGGGAAATCGACAAAACCTCTCTGAAGAGATGGCATTTGAACAGAGAGTGGAAGACTAGAGAGCCTGCCACAAAGAGGTGAAATAAACCTGCAGAGGAAACAGCAAGGCCCAGAAGCAGGAGAAAACCTTTAATGAGAATGGACCAGGCTAAGTGAATCCGAAGGTCACCAGGACCACATCGTGGCTGGCGGATGAAATGTGACGGTCAGTCTAAGGGCCATGGGAAGACACCAGTGTTTTATGTGAATGCTATTTTAGTGTTTCTCAAATTGAGAGGACAAGAGCCAGCAGCACTGAAAAAACATTTCATGTTGGACATAGGTATGGGGGAGCTAATTACGCCCAATGAATTAAACTAGAAAATATATACCAGGCGTCTAGGGCATAGCTTACAATTTTGAAAATACCTGGTATAAATAAGTTGTTTTCCTTCCTTCCCCCACCCACTTCTAACAAAGCAAACATCTTGGAGTTGGCTGCTGGATGCTCCCTTCTGAGGCCTGCGCTGGCCGCCTTGACCTTCTAATGTCCTTTAACCAGAGAGCCCTCAGAATCACCCCAGGACCCCATAATGCCACCTTCGGATTCCTTTGCTATTCTAGTTTGCAGATAAATTGAGCCACAGTGATTGTATGCATCTGGACTATATCAGCAATCTGCTTTACCAAACAAAACTGTGTTAGATGTTAACCAATCGTGAAGAAAATAATTTATAGAGTCATCCCCCTTAGTATAACTATTTATACTTCTCTATGTACCCATTAAATTTCATATTGTTGTCATCAGTGTTTACATATCATTGTGTGGCATTTTTGTTTACATATTTTTGTAGGCATTTCTCATAGGCTTTTATAATTTTGATATTTATCATTTTATGGTTATATAGTACTAACAGGTTCATGTATCATAGTTTAATTAATTTTTACTTAAGAAATAATTATATTATCCACACATTTTCCAAATTGATTCCTAGACCCTTCTGGATATATTTCATAGTTCTTTCATGTTTCTGGAGCACCTGTGACCTTTTAAAATTAAAATTAAAATTAAAATTAAAGGAAAATGATCTCCTAAAATGATCATATATTCTTGACATTCAAGGAGGCTTTTCTCCATGATTTGATTTTCCTTTTTTTACAAACTGTGTCTAACTTACTCCATGGGTTGTCCTAATTTTATTCCTATCAACTTCCACTCTCACTTTGTTTTTCTCATTAATCTTGGCTCTTTCTTTGGTTCCATTTTCATTAGACTGAAGGCCCGGGTTACCTAACAAACTCAGTTGTATGTTTCATGGTTTTATAGTTTGAATCTTCTTCCTCTGGGGCTTGAAGCTTGCTTAGACTTCTTCCTTGTGAAAAACAAACATTGTTTTTTTGCAGTAAAATAAGGATGGCTTTGTACTTTAAAGAGAATGTGGAAAATACGGAAAACATTACATACGAACCTCTGCCGCTTACCTACACTAGATTTAATTTGTTGCCATAGACATCTCCTTTCTTTGTGCATACCTTTTACCCAGTTGTAATCATACTGTGCTGGTAATTGTGTATCACTTTCCCACCCATCATGACTTAATATGCATTTTCTATACTATTACAGTTTTTCATGGCCAATATTTTCAGTGGCTACATAAACTTATTTTGATTGAAGACATCCTGGTTTTGTTAACCATTTCCCTATTTTCTATTGTCTAAATTTGTGTAGCATTGTTGTTAAAACTCAGTGAGTTATCAAGAAACAGAGAACACCCTTCCAGAGCCTTAGAGCTGTGTCTCTATTGTTTCACGGATGGATGCTGTTTTTCAGGGGTTTGCATCTTATCTATTACACTGCACTTTTACCTTCTCTCAGAGATTGCTTCTCTCTCACTCCCTTTCTGCCTTCCAACACAACTTGGAATTACCTATGACAGGCATTTGATTTGATTTTCCCTTTGTTACCAAGCACCTTATAATCTGTCAGGAAAGCTCAGGCCTTACATTGCTTACCCTATAAGCTGAAGTCTAGCAAGACATCAATGATTGCCAAACACTAAGCAGTGAAAAGATGAGCCCCGCAGTCGTTAATTCAGAGAGAGGGAGTGAGAGGCAGAGGGCAGAGAGAGAGGGAGGAGAGAGAGAGAGAGAGAGAGCGATAACAGGCACAGCTCCGCTGGGAGAGAGGGAAAGAGTGATGATCGAGGGAAGTAAAAGGGCAGCTTTGGTTTCTGGAGGAAACATTCTGCAGTGAGAAATGCCTAGGAATGAAACTGACTTCCATGACGGATTATTACACATTGATAAGGGAGACCTGGAAAATGGCATCGGTTAAACACCACTATCCATTCAGTGCATTAATGAGACAGCTTTCAGAATTCACTTGGATAAAGAGGGCTATCTGTACTGGAGAAGTCCAGAGGTACTGTGCTGGATTAGAGTAGGATGAATGTTTGCTGAGGGCATGGGGATTTTTCATGCTGCTCCTCACTTTCCTGTACACCACTGTCAAAACTCGGCAATGCCCAGCAGTCTCAAACCCCACCTCATGCTTGTAATAACTGCATGATAATTGCATTGTACTAAATGTGGAAAACAACTGTGAATCATTCATTCTGGTCAGCCTTGGAAGCTAACTTGACATTCTGGTGATACAGGCTCCACAGAGCCCTTGGAGTCAAACCATTTTATTGCTCAAACAGATGTCCAAAGACCATACTGTATTTGAATCAAAAATTTTTTTCTTGTTGCCCCTTTGTGTTAACAAACAACAGGCGTTCATTTATTCAGTCATTTATATATATCCTACACCATATTCTACAAAGAATTTGAGACAGTTACTAGACTCTTACTAGAAAAGCTTACAAGGTGAAAAAATAGCAGGTTATCAGCAGTAAAGTTGTATGCACTATGATCAGGTGAGGTTTAGAGGTCATTGTCAGAATATTCTCTGTACTGCTTTAAAAGATATCCTTTTATGTGTGATATAATTAATATCTTCTATAAGGATGATGTGCATGGGTTTGGCTAATTTTGTAACAACAGAAATCTTAGCAATACGGTTAAACGCTTCAAACTGAACATTGTCAATTAGAAGGATGATTTAACCTTTGTACCCTCATCAAAACCCTATTAATATGCAAGGAAGTAAATAAAAATAAATGATAAATGTATGACAGGACCAGACTAGGAGAGGGAATTACAAGAAGTTTTTGGAATGTGGGGAGCACATGAAGGGATTAGTTTCGCTAAGAATTGAAATCCCACATGTATGTGCAAGTCAATTAGAACTCCAGGACTCAGGTACCCGTACCACAGAGGAAAACAGTAAAGCAGTGGGAGAAATAAAAGGGGGAGAAATTGGTAGAAAAGTCAGTGCCCTGGTCCATCCTCTATTCCACCCAGTTGGGCAACTATGCTTTCTTCACCCCAGTATGAGGTTTATTAGCTGGAGCAGGGGACGTTAAGGGGGTGAAGGGATCGAGCATAAAAGAAAAGGACTCATGGACATGGACAACAGGGTGGTGATTGCTGGAGAGAGGAGGGTACAACAGGACTAAGTAGTAATAGGAAAATATAATAAAAATTATATATTTAAAAATAAATAGCCCTGGCTGGTGTGGCTTAGTGGATTAAGCATCCGACTGCAAACCAAAAGGTCACCAGTTTGATTCCCAGTTAGGGCACAAGACTGGATTGTGGGCCAGGTCCCCAGAAGGGGGCACTCAAGAGGCAACCACACATTGATGTACCTTTCCCTTTCTTTCTGTCTCCCTTCCCCTCTCTAAAAATAAATAAATAAAATGTTTAATAAATAAATAAATAAAGACAGGTGTACCATATTAAGAAAGAAAGAAAGAAAGAAAGAAAGAAAGAAAGAAAGAAAGAAAGAAAGAAAGAAAGAAAGAAAGAAAGAAAGAAAGAAAGAGAGAGGTTCCATTCTAGGTGACACCAGGCATGGTACTTAGTGGGAGAGAGATACTGTGATAAAAATAAAGAGGTTAAGTTGACGTTACCCTAGCCAACACCCACAAAATATTTCCCCTAAGAATGTTGGCCCTGACTCTCCTAACAAGTATGACCCACAAAAACCCTGGGCCTGGACTCAGCTGTATATAAAGCTCATTGTTCCTTCCTTTCAAAAAGGAAAACATAAGAGAAAAAGACTCAAAGATACAACCATCTGTAATTCCCACAGCTCAATTGCCAAGACTCTAACCAATCACTGAATGATTTCCATCCATACACCAGACCATCCAATCAGGTGTTTAGTGTTTGACCTGTAACATCAATTTTAGAAACCACAGAAAAAAATAAGTTCCAAAAATATCCTAGAAAACAAACAAAGTCACACACAAAAGAACAGGTATTAGAATGATTTAGGATTTTTCAGTCGCAATACTATAGGTTGAATGAAAATGAAACAATGCTTTTGAAACTCTAAGGGAAAATTTATTTCTGACATATGATGTCATACCTGGCCAAATTGCCAATCAGGTGTGAGGGTGACAAACTACATTTTCCAGAAATTCTAGGTCTCAAGATTTCCTCACATGTATCATTCTCAGAAAATCATTTGAAGTTGTATATTTCCAAAATGTGGAAACAGACCAAGAGAGACAAAAGCACTTCATTCGGGAAACACCGAATCAACCACAAAAAGACTGAAGGAAAGTCCCAAGAGGTTAGTGGTGCAGCTCGGAATTCCACCAGTCCAGAGCGGAAGTGCAGGGTGGCGGGCTGTTTCAGAGGAAAAAATAAATAGGTCTTAGCTCAGTTGCTGTGGAAAAAGATATTCTAAAGGACACTTCCTTTGTAGAGTTTGGGAAGCAAATGAATATATATTGAAAACTAAGCCCATTCTTATGTAAAGACAAATATTAACTCCAATATAAAGACTGAGGGCAGAAAGAAAATGTAATCAATAGTTCTCTACTATTGAATGCCACCTATGTAGTCATATACAGCCATGTTTCACTTAATAATGGGAATACATTCAGAGAAATGTGTCATTAGGTGATTTTGTCATTGTGCAAACACCATAGAGCACACTTACACAAATTAAGGTTGTATAGCCTACTACACACCTAAGCCATTATAGTCTATTGCGCCTACACTGCAAACCTGTAAGCTTGTTACTGTACTGAATTCTGGCATTAGCTGTAACACAGCGACATCTGTATATACAAATATATCCAAACATAGAAAATATACAATAAAATATGATACAGAAGATAAAAAGTAATACACCACTCTAGGGCACTTTCCATGAATGGAGCTTACAGGACAGGACATTGCTCTGGGTGAGTCAGTCAGTGAGCGGTGAGTGAACAGGAAGACCTAGGACATTACCGTTCAGTACCGTAGACTCTGTAAACTCTGTCCTGCGAGTCTTCCCTGGCTTCCATCCGACAGCATCGGAAACAGAGCACCAGAGCTGGCAGTGCCACTCCATGAGCAGGGGTGTAGGCTGGAGTAGTTGCAAACGTGGAGGAGAACTGGACTTGGCAAGGCAGATGTCACCACATAGTTATTGCCAGATGGGAGTAGGAGCTGGCCTGAGGCTCAACAGGAAAAAGAAACCAAGATGGAGAGATGAAGAAACATAGGGACTGTCATGGTGATGTGGTTTTGGCTATTGCATACAATGGTCAGATTAAGGAACTTGGTGGTATTCATTTTTTTTAAAAGAGGGTGTTTAAACATGGACTGAGTGTAGAAATGAGGACTCAGTATTTTGACTTTGGAAAATTGGTTTTTTATTCCATTGACCCTATCTGGCACAAAGAGCTTTTTTCTGGTGTTGAACTGATAGAAGAAATAAAACTTACCTATGCTTTATATCATTGGAACCTAAAAATATTTTCAAAGTGCAGGGACAGGCTGACTTTCACACTACAACAGAGAGCTTTTACTAAAGTGAGAGTGGCACTTGACACTTGTTAAAGTGGCTCCTGTGGACACTTTTCCCTGTGCAGGATCTTAGGTTCTCAACAAAGACTGCACAGCAATATTCTCTGAAGGCCCTCAGATCAGGTCCGGGAGCGCTGCGTCGCCCTCTGCACAGGTAGTGCTGGGGGCGCAGGCTTCCCTGTGCTGAGACAGGCCAGGGGGCTGGCGGACAGGGGGTAGTCTGTGCACTCAAATTTTCGGTGGTGGGAGTAAGAGGGAATCTGCTACCAAGCCCCACAGACATTGCTCCGATCAGAGAAAAAAATACCCTCCTGAGCCACACATCCTTCCACTTCTGAGAGTACATTGAGTTCCATTTGAATCCTCCGGGACCACCATCGTATATGTGGTCCATCATTGATCAAAACGTCGTTTTGGGACATGACTGTGATGGAACAATGAATATGTGTTTAATCAATGTTGAGTGCTAAATCCTTATATATCCCACTATGAAGTGAAGTAATGCTCAAAAGTACAAATCAACAGTTGCCAATAGTATTGAAACTATCATAATTGGTGTAATTAGTATCATAGATACCAATAACTACACATATGAAAGTCAGGCAAAATTGTACTTACAAAGATAAATGGTGTGTGTGTGTGTGTGTGTGTGTGTGTGGGTGGCTGGGTGGGTGTATACACATCATCAGTAGTAATTGACTCCATGGAGCAAGACAGCAAACTGGAGTGGGGGAAGTGAGTGAGAACGTGCCTTTGTGGAAGCTTTAGAGTACTCTTTTATTTTAATTGGTATGCTCTACTTTCATAAACAAATTTTTGAAAAAAAAGTTTTTAAAGGGGGAGGAAAACAGTGGATACTTTTATGTCCTGAAGGTTAAGACATTTAGATGAGAGGATAGAAAAAAAAAAAGAGACATTTGTGTTTGTCGCAGTATTCCTGGCCTTTTTTTATGTTTGAACTGTTTCTGTAATTAAATCCTTAAGATTACAGAGGAGGTAGATTCTACAGAAATTGCTGGCTGCTGGGTGAATGGTTTTGAGAAAAAGGAATAAACAAGTCCCTTATTCAGAGCATAGAAGCAGTGCTGTCTGAAGAAACAAACTTGTGAAAAAGAACTCAAGTGATAAATTCGTTAGTTCTTTTTCCAAAGATTTCTTAGCATCAATAGTTTCAAGTCTTTTCCACTTGACCTAAGAAGCATTCCTTAACCTCTATAGCCTAAAGCTCTCAATTCTTCTTAAAATAATAGGCCGTGTCTGATCAATGCCTACAGAAAGATTCTCTCTCCATCTTCTCTCTCTCTCCCTCTTTCTCTTGTCCATGGGCATTTCCGAGAATTTGAAAGAATTCTCCCTATGAATGGTGTTCCTTCTCTCTCACAGTAAACACACTATGATTTGGATGAGCTGTGCATTTGCTCCAATAACATGCACCGTACGGTTAAGGTACACTTGCTTCTTCCATCACAATTAAGACCTTGGGCTTGAATTCTGATGGCCAGATTTCAAATGCTGGCCCCACGGCTTACTGTTTCCCCCTCAGTCTTACTTCACCTCCCTAATCTGTAGTCGCCACATCCTAGAGCTTAGAAAATAGTAGTTCCGCCTACATGGAGTTGCCATCTCCCTTGAAGATGGTGGTCATAAAGGACCAAGTACAGTGCCTGGCACAGTTCAGTTCTCAAAAAATGGTCGTCATTATTAAAATAATAAAAATAAAATGAAATTACTTTGCATGAAGAAATTTAATAATAAATTATAGAAGACAGGGTTATTTTGAGTTCTTTTAAAAATGTCTAGCATAAAGTAGTAGGTATTCAAAAATATGTTTGAATGGATGGGTGTAACTTACTTTGTAATTTGTTTCCTAAAGAGTTGAATATCAATTTCCTCTTTAAAAAGTGAAAGTGGGGGTGGAAGCAAGGGAGAGAGGTGGGTTTGGTTGGGGGAGGGAGTGGTGGGGGGTAAATGCAGACAACTGTAATTGAATAACAATAAAATAATTTTTTAAAAGTGAAAGCATACCAAATATATTCACAGTTGCTTTCTGGTATTTTATTAGTTTGTATAAATAAATAAGATGTTGGGACTTATTTTTAAATTCAGGGTTTCCTTAATATGAAAGGTGTATCTAGAACATTGCCAACAATTAAATTTTTTAGAGCAATGATATATCATCTAGTGGTTTTTACTGAAAATATATTGCTTTTGCTTAAACCTGGGAAAAAATAGCCTTCCTGATGATATGCTACAATCTTTTTCATGAAACTCCCAACAAGATTTTTCACAGGTCTTCCCAATAGGTGGAATATTTTCATACAAGTTCGCCCACGAAAGTGTCACTTGTTTCTAAATAAATTCCTGTTTTACACTTTGAAAACTAGTATGTCCATCTATCATTCTTTTGAGATTTGAGGAGGAAGACGCAGAAGTCAGTAAGATCCATCCCTGGCAGCCATGATTTAGAACATATTGCAATAATCAGATTTGACATTGTTAACTATCTATCTGGCTCAACTTTAATTCTTACGTACTCACAAATGAAAACCTGGTGAGGCAGATGCATCATGTGCAGATTCCCTAATGTTTCAGGCTCAGCGAAACTTCCTCTCAAACTATTTCAACTTCTACCCACGCCCTAACTCTACCTTGGAACAGTATCTTTCACAGGCTTTTAACTTTGTGTTATTATTTTTATGCATGACCAAGTCTGGACTTAAAAGGATTTAAACTCATCTATATGTCTGTGTGTTTGTGCATATTTATGTTTACATTTTTTCTGTCAAAATATATCTAATAAAATCTTAATGATTTTTTTTAAAGTTACGATTCATACAATGTCATGATTGTTATGCTACTCTTGATTTATGTATGAAAAAAAGAAGTTTCCAACCAAATTAATCCATAGTGGTGGTTCTAAAACGTTTATGTGTGTCACAGCAAACTAGCTAATTTTAGAAATTATATGCTGAGGATTCAGCCCATTCCAATGAAATCTCTGAAAATGGAAACTGGTTACCCACATTTACTGACACCACTTCCCAAGTTGATTCCCGTGTAGAGTGAAGTCTGGGACCAGCGATTCAAACCAGCTGCTCACAGTGTGGTCTGCAGGTTCATTATACAGGTATGATCTGGGGGCTTGTCATGCATGCAGAGTCCTGGGTCCTTTCCTAAACCCCCTGATTCAATGTAATTTAGATCGGAGCTTCCTGAATTGTAATGTGCCTTTCAATAACCTAGGGGTTCTGTCAAAATGCAGATATGCATTCAGTTGTTTAGCCGTAGAACCTGAGATTCTGCATTTCTGATACGCTCTCAGTGGACACCCGTGCTGCTGGTCCGCAGACTGCTCTTTGAGAAGGACCCAGCTGGTGTAGGACGCCGTCTCCTTCCGAGCACAATCATCGCATCCCGTGATGTAACAGGGACGATAACGGCTGTGGCTTTTAGGCAGCCTATGACTTTCAGGCAGCCTATGTATCAGCTAATGGGCTCAGAGCTTTTTAAACAAGCTCTAGGGGAAAATTATGATAATTTATATTTAAAAAATAGGTTGAGGATCATTGAGGTAAACAGGGTGGCTCAAAGCTGCTCAGTTTCCCCTTTTATCAAGAGTGCTCAGATTCAGAGTGATTATGAATCCCGCAACATGCTCACTAGATAATATATAAATTGTCAAATATTGTGTTTCAGTGCGGTCGAGGGGAGGAGACTCCATAATCTATTATCACCCCAACAAATAGTCTGAGCCCCTTCCTAAATTTTAAATAATGCCATCAAGCAACATACAAGCACTGTAAAGTGACTCTCAATGCATATGCCAAACTAATCCAGAAGAATTTCCACTTAACACTTTATAAGTGTTGGTAATGTACAATTAATTGTATGTACCTACAGTAACCAGGCATACTATTGCAATGAATTTTTCAAGGGATGAGCTCCTTTGGTTTCTAATAAATGAGAAGACACCATCACGGTGCTTACATTGTGCAGTGACATTCGAAATAAGTATAATACACAGCACGTCCACGAAAGTTGCTTTTAGAGGAGACAGGTATAAACCCATAAGGGACTTCAATAATAACACAAGGTGGCATATGGTAGATGCCAAATGAGCAATAGAGGCAGTGCTTATAATGATAGTAGCTACCACTTATTGAATGACTATTATGTGGCAGATGTTTTATATAAATTGCCTCATTCAATCACTACAATCCACATAAGGTTATAATTAATATTCCTATTTCACAGATAAGGGAGCTCAAGCAGTTATGTGATTTTTCCCAAGGACTCACCGATATTATATGCCAAACTGGGACACCAATCCCAGGTCACTGGGACTCCAACTGCAATTCGATTTCTAGAATGCCTTATGCCTCTCCTACACCACGGTACCTCCTCTGTAGGCTTGGAAGTCAGTGAAGGAAAACACACAGCAGCAGAGAACACTGCATGGGGAGATTTTACATGAGCTGCTTTTCATAAAAACTGCTGGGATTTAGGTGAGCCCAGATACTGAAACATGAAAAGAGAAGGATTAAGGAGCAATCTCAGGAAGCAAGGTGGTGTTCAAGTTTGATAAGGATGGCTGGTTTGGGGAATGAGTGAGGGATGGAGGGTATAAACTAAGATCATTCTGAAGGACCTTAAAAACTAGTCTCGAGGATACCAGCCCAAGAACAGTGTGGGCTCACAGAAGTTTTCGGGAGAGGGACAGGAATGATGACCCAGAGTTTTCATGAAATAGATAAAAAGGTGATGACTGTTTGGTAGGATGGAAAGAAAGGAATGGGTGAAGTACTCTAAGAAACCACATTGAAGCAGTAAGGGAATAGCAGGACTATCACGTTTGTGGGACAGGAGGTTTCTTTATGGAAGTTGGAAATACAAAGCAGTAATGTCTTGATAGTTCCAAGTTGTAAAGAGCTTCCAGGATTGGAAAATTTTTTGAGGCAGTAAAAAGCAGTTATGAAGATCAGTCCTAGGAGAGAGAGGAGACAGGAAGACCTCTTAGAAAACAGAAAAGTTTGAGGTAGTAGCGATGGAAATGGGAAAGAATGTATAAATAATAGGAACCAAGAATCTGTAGGAGACTCACTGACGAAGGGTGACCCCTTGGCACTTGGGCATTCTGCAGACCCCCCGAATGACTAGAAGATGGCAATGCCTAGAAGATGGTAAGTTGATCATTTTTTACAGTACTTAAAGTTTAGACTTTGAATTTATAGTGTAAAGGTAACTCAATACCAAGTAGGATATATTTTCCTTTAAAAAATCCATGATAATAATAGTTGTTTATATTTATACATTTTCTTGTTTTTTATGCTTTATTCTCTTACTGAAATGATTCTTACAAAATCAAAATCACCTCATTGAAATTTCACTTATCCTTGAAAGAGCCAGGATAGAAATTACTACCCACATTTTATATGTGAGAAAAGTGAGGCAGAGAGAGGTTCAGGCACTTTCTTGAATTCACTCAATGTGTAAGTGGCCAAGCCAGAATCGGTCCCATTTGTTGTATCTCCAAGTCCAAGAATAGTCTCCTTAGAGTAAAAGCAGCTAATCCTAGGCAGGAGGAGCCAGGGCTGGATGGGGACGAACACACGGATTTCTGTAGCATTGTAGGAATGTGCCATTCCTTCACTTAATCCATAAAACAGAGGACAATTCAATAAAAGTAGGTAATGACTTCGCACTTTAGTTGTCATTAGGCTTAAATTACCGAAGTACTTCTCATCAGTTTCCAGGAAAGGGTGAGAGTAGGAGAAACGAAGGTGTTTTTTTTTTTTTCTTTTCTTTTTGAAGTACAAGTTATGTGTGTCAAAATGTGAAATCACTTTGCATAAATTACTGACCCCTTAATTACTGAGCTCCAAAGGTATTCATCTGCCTGATTGAAAGAAGCTCACTCCAAATGAAGGCTCTTGGGGTTAACAACTCTCAGATATTGGTAAGGACCCATCTATGGAACCCAGGAATGGGGTTGGTTATTGCTCCACACCTAAATTTTATTTATTTTTAGAGTCCAGCTGGGCAGGGAGATGCCGAACCTTAAGACTGCATATGCCTGCTTATACCCAACACTGCTTTCTGAAAGAATTTTTTTTTTAATTTGAGACCTCAATATACAAGTCTGCATTTGCCCATCAATTGCACATACCTGGACAAGTCATTTTGTCACTGTGCCTCAGTTTTTCACCTGGCAGCTCAAAATAAACACCATTAATTTCTAAATCTATTGACTGATTAATTTCATAAAAAGGAGACGTTACTATATGCTAAGGGTTAAGGTTAGTACTGAACAACAGCCTGGAATAACACAGGTTCTAGCCCAAAAGAAGCTTAGAGTTTATCAGAAGAAATTAATATGAAGCAAATAATTACAAAATACATTAAAATCATTAAGACCTCAATGTTTTGGTGAAACTTCCTAGAGTAAATGGATTTTTAAAAAATAAGACACAATATAAATGCAAGAAATTTTAAGGTCAGAGGGAGAGAGCTGAATTTTACTGAGCAACTACTACTGACTTGGTGGTATACTAGGATCTTTATATGCATATGCTAATTTAATTCCCCCTCAAACCACACACTACTTGTTGTTGTATATGTTTTCCCATAAAGAAACAAAGGCTCAGAGAAGTTAATTAACTTGACTAATTTATTATACTATGGTGATTAAGATCCCAAATTCTGGAGTTAGGTTACATGGGTTCACATATCAGTTCTGTCTCTATCTGTGAATTTGGGAAGTTATTTAACTTTCCTATATCTTAGTTTTATCATCCATAAAATCAGAATAATAATATTACCCATCTCATAAGGTTGATGGGATAATTAAATGAGCTTATTTTGCCTAGCAAATGGTTAACTATTATAATATTCTTAATATTAGGTGATTTGATAGTCAATTTCTAGTGTCAACTTGGCTAAGCTGTGATGTCCATTTGTCTGATCAAACATCACACTGGATGTTGGCATGGAGGTACTTATTAGATATGGTTAACATCTAAATCAGTAGATCTGAGTAAAACAGAGTTATCTCCCTGATGTGGGTAGGCCTCATTTGATCAGATGAAGGCCTTAAGGGGAGAGACCGAGGTTTCCTAGGAAGAAGGAATTCAGTCTCAAGACTGTAACATTACTGCACGAGCCTGAGTCCCGAGTCTGCCCCGCCTGTGTGGTAGAATTCAGGCTCAAGGCTACAACATCAGCTCCTCCCTGAATTTCCAGTCTGCAGGCTTGCCCTGTGGATTTCGGCATTGCTAGCCCTCACAATAGCAGTTAACCTATAGGTTTGGTTGTTTTGAAGACCTGACTAATGCAGGTAATAAAGATGATGTGAATTGAAATCTGATTGCAAAGGTGATTCCTTGCCTCAGAGTGTCGATAGACTTTCCTGTAGTTATTCAAAGCTGTTTAATTTGTACTGTCCTCTTTTACCAATTGGTTTAAAAACAAACAGAAGATTTTGATGAGATTTTTACTGTAAAAGCCAGTGGCAGTCAAGTCCAAAGCAATCTACTATGGGTCTTGTTTCTTCCTCATCCGGAACTTTCCTTCCCTGAGGATTTTGACACAGTGAATGGGGGCACATCTGACAAGTCACATTTCTTTCATAATAAAGAGAAAAGTTTAAAATGAGATCCTAGACTTTCATTAGTTTTTTGCGCTGCCCTAATTTCGTTCTCTCCTTTGCTTTCACACCAGCTGCAGACTTTAATTAAACTGTGGCAAGTCTCCTAAACGTGGCCAGCTTTCCAGAGAAAACAAGGGCATCTCCTCCCAGGGCAGATCTTTCCCTGAGTTTCCCAGCTTGCGTTGACTTTTCCCAACTGTCTGGAGTAGTGGCTGGAAATCTTGCACGTCCTCAGATCTTGTTTTCTCCTTCTCTTTGTTCCCTTCCACTTAGCAGATTCTGCTAGAAGTTCCCGGGCCGTGTCTTGCTGCCATGATTAATTCACAGTAATATTTCATTGCTGCAATTATGGTAAATTACTGCACTGGCTTATCACATTGATTCTTTATTTTAAAGCACCATTCACCACCACAGGAAAAAAAGCCATCATATCTGTATTTATGGAGTAAATTAATGCATCCCTTTATTAAAGATAGTGATCGAATGAAAGGTGAAAAGAAAGCGCAATCTTATTAGGCTGTAGACAATGACAAATACATTAGGAACCATCACAAAATGCTCCCAAACTCAGTGCCTGTGTACACTGGGTTCTGATTCCCATACCCATTTTGTTATTATCAAACTGTGCAGTCAAACAGCAGAAACTCACAGGTAAGCTCAGCATGGCTTATGTGACAACATTGTTTAAAGAGACCAATATATTTTTTTTATTTAAAGGATCATTTTGCTCTGCACAGAGTCTTCTGCAAACTGCATCACTGAACCTTTTCTACCTTGAAATAATATGAAACAGTTAATAGAAAATTTATAGAAAATGGGAATGTAATTGTACTATCAACTGAGTAAATAAGGAAGCCCAGTAACTGGACACATGACAGAAGGAAGACATGAGAAGCAAAGGCTGGGGAGAAAAAACACACATCTTCTGCTGAGGAGTGATAATACAGGAGAGAGAGAAAAAGGATACTGGGGGAAAGCTGAGGAAAAGGTTTCTGACACAAAGGAGGTGAGATCAGAAGGTCCAGGAGAGTGAGCAATGCCAGAAAGGAACGTAAGACTAGTCTCCTTCTAAAACCAAACCAGCATTCACCTACAGGAAAGGGCAATCTTTACCAAGCAATAGTCTCAAGTGATTAGACATCAACCTACTCATCTTCATTCAGCATTGGACATAAGTAAGTCAGCAAATATTTATTGAGAATCTGCCCTGTGTCCAGCCCTCACTGGGACATAGCTGTGAACAAGAATATGGAAACTGCCTGCATGATGCTTACAGTTTAACTATAAACAGACACATTAAATACAATGAATACTCATGAAATGGTTGCTTATATTTAGTATTGTTAGGTGTTCTATAAATAAAACACAGGATATTATGAGAACACATCACGGGAGGGGGGTTGGTTAGCTAGTCAGAAAACTTAAAGGAAACCTCCCTGAGGAAGTGATATTTTCAAATCTAAAAAAGAATAAGGCTTTACACAGGCTGTTCCCTCTGCTTGGAACTCCGCCCTTCCCTTAATCTGGCCGAGGACCTAAGGCTGGAAAAGCCTGATACTCAGAGGGAAAAGCAGTGTGCGTAGAGGACACTGAGAGAGGAGAAAAGGGGTATGGGGTGGGAGGGGTCAGGGGGCTCAGGAAGAGAGTGCCAGACCACAGGAAGAGCTGGAACCTTCTCTCCAGGGCAAAGAGAATCAATGTAAACATCTTCAGCAGATTGGGTTTGCACTTATTTAAAATTATTTATTTATAAAGATTTCACTTATTTATTTTTATAGAAAGGGAAAGGGAGGGAGAAAGATAGGGAGAGAAATGCTGATGTGAGAGAGAAACATCATTCAGTTGCCTCTTGCATATGCCCCAACAGGGGACCGAATCCACAAAAACCTACAACCCAAGCATGTGCCCTGACCAGGAATTGAACTGGTGACCTTTTGCTTTGCAGGACGACACCCAACCAACACAGCCACATCAGTCAGGGTGGGGTTTGCATTTTATAAAGACGCCTTTTGAGAAGGGGACACTGGTAGTAGAGTGGGTTTACAGGCAATTTGAAGATGATCTCAGCAGCTAGTCTGTATTGGGAGCCTAACACATGCCAGGCAGTGTATGTTGTGTGTATTAATGTGCTTTCCCTTTGCTTCCACTTGTGAGGCAGGGACTCAGGCCCTGTTTTGTGGGCATGCTGCAAAGGGCCTCACACTCAGCTTGGTCACTAAGTGCCTAGCACTCGGAAGGTCCCTGCGTTGAGGGTTTTTAGGCTCTAGGTTGTCTCTCAAAAAAAAAGTGTTTTTGAATGAGAAAAGTATTTTACTTGCTTGAATGCTGCCCTGAGAAAAGCAGTTCACCTGCAGACAGCCCAGGAGGGCATGGGCCGCTGTGGGTGCTCTGGGTGAGTCTGGCCAACACACTCACGCAACTGAGGCTGCCCTGGGCTGAGCACTGTTGAAACTGTTAATATTTGATCATTCACTGTATTAAGCAGAGTTCAAGAGGATGATGGAATGTGCGCCAGGCTTGGATCCTCAGTTCAAACAGACCCGCCACCCCATCTTTCTGCCATGCTGGGTTGAGTTACCTGGTCTCCGCTCCCAGCCCTCTGGCACCCTGGGCCCCACCAGACCTCCTCCTGTCCAGCTCTGCCTTGTGGCCACTGACACTCTTCTCCTGGACAGTGACCAAGTCACTCTACCATCACCCTCGGCCCCCAGCAAGGGCCTCCCCTCCACAAAATGTAGGACGAAACTCAAGCCCACAGTGGCTCCTGTCCTTACCTACTGCATGGGGCTAGACAACACCACAGGGGTTCAGTGGGTGGCATGTCAGGAACAAGCCTCTCATGTGTGCCAGTCCAGGCACTGGGCACATACTGATGCAGAGGATGAAGACCTTCGGAGGTCACCGTCACCATGGAGTGTGGCAGCAGGCCCAGGGGAGGGGGGACTGACTGGGGCCTGGGGCCTTGGTCTGGCAGCTGGCTGACCGGCTGCCACCTTCCATCACAGGGTGGGATCCGTGGGCCCCTGTGAGTGTCTGCATGAGTATTTCTATCCCTGAGGGAGCGTGATATTTAGCAGCAAAAATAAAATCAAAATAAAACTAAATGACAACAACGAAAACACCATGACAATTCAAGAGGCAGACGGAAAAAGAAAGAAAAAAATTTTGTATTAGTACCTTAATGACTTTATCCTTCCTGCTTTTTCGAACAAGGGGGCCTCACATTTCATATTGTACTAAGTTCCACAAATCATGTATTCAGGCCTTACTTCATTTACAGATATGAAAATGAAATTCGGTGAGGCTAGATGTGTGACACTGGGCAAGGTATTTAAGTTCTCAGATTCCATGATCTTCACCATCACACACAAATCCCTGTTTTAAAAATATATTTTGAATATATTTATTTAAGGTGCTATTTAGGTCTCTAAGTAGAGATGTTAAGTGTATATTATATGTGTATTTACATATGTATATTATACACATACACACAAGTATGTATACATATTTCTGTATATATTTGTGTATGTAGGCACATGCCTATATGTGTGTGAATATATGCATATATGTGCATATATATTTAATGTATTTATATGTAAATATATGTGTTTATATGCATATATTTATACATATATGCATATGTATACAGAGGTGGGCAAAATATGTTAATAGTCGTAAGTTAAACAGAGTTTATTCTTATATTATTATTTATTAATTATTGTATTATTTTCCATATGAACAACTTTTCCCACCCATGTGTTTTAAAATATTTTTGTGGTACATCATTTAAATTTAAATATTCATTTATTTACCTGTCTATAGGTCAGAAATTCAAAAAAAAAGGGCATTAGATGAAGTTGTAAATCTAAATTATATATCTCACAGGAAATTTCTGGAACCCAATTCACATGCCAAGAAATTGAATGCTTTTTTTTAATGGGGATAATCATATGAATAATAAACATATTGAGCATTTATTATATGACTGACCTAAATCTAAACCCCTCATATGCATTATTTCAGTTTATCTTGCAACCTTAAGATCAATGATTACCTCCATTTGACAGGTAAAAGATCAAGTCCCAGAGAGTTAAATTACTTGTTTGAGGTAACATAGCTTTGTTTGCAGAAACAGGATTTAACACAAATCTAGGTGACTTCTGGGCCACTTCTCTTAACCAGCCTGGGCACTACTTCCAATCAGTCCGGCCTACCCTTGTAAACCGTTGGCAAGACCAAAGCAAGAGAGTCCAGAAATTTTTCCAGAGGTTTCACAGAGTGGCAATTACACAATCAATACTGGAACCCTGTCTGCTTCTTAATGCAAAGCTCTTTGCTTTATCAACGATAACTTCTCCAAGCTCTCCTTTGCCGTTGACCTCAGCTTTATCTGACAGTATTTCTGCTCACAGGGGTTAAGGACCCACTGGCCGGCTTGCACAGCTCACAGGTGTGTGAGGTGAGGCCCTTCTTCACTAGCTCACCTTGGGAGCAAGGAAGGCATCTGTCTACAGGCCAGTGCGTGGTGTTGCTCAGGCAGTCCTCCGGGTCCCGAGCAGGTTGCCTGGTGAGTGGCACGGCCAGGCACTTCTCTGGCCCGGATGTTGCTTGCTTTCCCTCCCACTTTGAACAAGTGTGATGGAACATTCTTTCAAGGGTCATGTCAAGGTTGCCTACTATACTGACAAGGGGTCTTGCACTTCCGTGCCCTCATATTGGTCGTCCCTCTATGTGACCAGGGAAATAGCAAGAATAAACCCAAAACAAGCAAATATACAAAACAAATGCAAAGGTATAAATCATTAGTGCTCCTGGACCTATAACTTCCCAAAGACTTCATGTATATACCAACTCAACTGGTAATAATCATTCATTCATACATGCATTGACTTTAAAAATATATACTTATTGCCTTTCTATTTACTAAGTAACAGACCCTGTTCTGGGTGTTGGGGATAACAGTGGGGAACAAAATAGAAAATGTAAGGCTCTCCGGGATCTTATAGTTGGGAGGTGGCATGGTAATTAAAAACTATGCAACATGTCTAATGGTGATAAATACTATGGAGAAAAGCAAGCAGGTGAGTGTAAAGGCATGCAGGAGCAAGGTCAGGTACTGTTTTAACGGGGGTCAGGGAACAGCTACCTCTGATACCTTTTAGCAGAAACCTGAAAGCAGCAAAGGGCTACACTACAGACTTCCCTGAGGGAAGAAATTTCCAGGAAGCATTCCAGGGAGTACAAAAGCCCTGAGGCAGAAGCTTTTTTTTTTTACCTTGTGCAAGGGAGAGTAAGGAGGCCAGTGTGACTGGAGCAGAGTGAACAGGTGGAAGGGGCAGAATGAGGCCAGAGAGGTGATGGCTGGGAAGAGGGGGCAAATTGCCTAAGGGTGTCCATCCCCAGGCCCTTGGTCCGGGTGCAGACCAGGATGGCTATGTATGTGGCCCAACACAAAGCGTGAATATACTTAAAACCTTTTTGTTTTTGCTCATCAGTTTTTGTTTGTGTGTGTGTATTTAATGTGTGGCCCAAGACAACTCTTCTTCTTCCAGTGTGGCCCAGAGACCCCACAAAGTTGGACAACCCTAGTAGGTCCCTATTTTGCCTTTAACCCTGAGATGAGAAACCACCAGAAGAATTTAAACCGAGTGGTCAGATGATATGCCATTTAACAGGCTCACTCTGGCTGCTGTGCTGGGAAGAGACTGGACAAGACTGGGAGGGGCTGCAGGCAGAAACAGGATACTCAGTTAAGAAGTGATGCGGGTGGTCCACGTGAGGATGAGGGTGGCTTGGCCCAGAGCTGTGGTGATGAAGCAGGAGGAGGGGAAGGAGTCCGTTCTGGACAAATGTTGTCCAGAAGGACAGAGCCACTAGGATTTGCTAATGGCCTGGCTGGGAGGAGTAGGAGAAAGGCAATGATTCTGAGAGTCATCAGTGGTGATGAGAAATGGAGTTTCACAGCTCATTTTGGGGTGTGTTAACTTTGAGATATCTATTAGAGATCGAAAAGGAGATGCTGAGTAAACAGGTCTATGCGTAGTGTGTGGTTTAGGAAAGAGGTCCTGGCAAGAAATAAAAATGAATGGTCTTTAGTATATTAATATTAAAAACTACACCACTGAATAAGATCACATGTGGTGAAATGTTCTTAGAAGAAAATAAGATATTTAGAAGAAAAGAAAACATAATTAAGATGTGAACAACATACAAAAATTCAGTATACCTTACTTTAAGAAATCACACAGTATCTCTGTAAGGCAGGCACTATCTCTCATTTCACACATGGGAAAAGCAGGAAGGCTAAGCAACTTGCCTAAATTGATTCAAGGAGGAAATAACAAAGTGGGTCTCAAATCCGGGATGCCTGGTTGCAAACCCCACTGCTTTGATCTGGCCGCCTTGATCACTGAGTGTTCTGTGCTTTTGTCCTGCCGAGATGAGCAGGGCTCTTAGGCACCAGCCCTGCTCTGTGCAGCGCACGGAAGAGAGGCTGCGGAAGGATAATGACCATTGTTTTAACATCCTCAGCCCTTTTTACTGGCAGAACCTTCTTCATAGCGAGCCTCCTGCCTTGCAAAGTATCCAGGAGGGACCCCGAGAAAGGAGAAAGGAGGCCACTGGAATTGAGTGATTTTGTTGCAGAAAAAAACAACAAAAAAAGGGATCATAGAGTTTTAAGCACGCCGCAGACCTGAATGTTCCTAAATTTATAGGTGATACTAGAAGGATAGGCTTGCCCTCGAGGCTGCTGTGAGCAATGGGATGTGGAGAATGGACCCGACGTCCCAGGGGCTGTGCCCGTGTGCGGCCGGGCAGCCTCCAGCCCACCCTCTCCAGGGGGCGGCTCCCTCTGCTGCCTAACCTAACTGGGAGAGCCTTCCGGGATTTTTGTGTTTGCTTAATTTTAACCGTCTCTCTTGCTTTCCCAATTTTATACAGTGTTCACAGCTGTTAATTAATACAGACCTCTCTCTCCCTGAAGAGCCGCTGGTGTCTTCAGTGAAGTTATGGATTTTCTCTCTCAGTTGCTCTGGAGTTACCCCGAGGCTATTAATTTGGGCTATTAACCGTGGGTGATTTCAAAATCCATATTGATAATGCTGAGGCTGGGCTGTGCTGGCTGCCTGCTACGCAGGCTGTAAGTAAACAAGTGATATCTTCCTCTGCTACGCCAGCCGCAGCAGAGCTCCTGGGGGGCTAAGCCAGCGCCCCGTATCTCAGAATCCCATTCTGCTGATGATGTGGAGACAATAGCTGTCTTTCATAATGGTAAAATGAAAAACAATAATACTAATGACAATAAGAAGTCAATACAATAAATTAATAATATGGCTAATAATGTTAATTAGCATTGATTAGTAATTTATCATTAAGATAATTTTAATAAACAAAATGGCCCCTGTTTCTATGGTAGTTCACTTATTAACTATCAGCTTGCAAGGCATTGTGCTGAGCAATTTTTTTTAATGGAATCCTCATGCTTTCCCAGGAGAATTTGTTAACATCACCATCTTGCCACAGATGAGGAATCTGAAGTTAAAAATGGGATGCAGTCTGCCGCATCACAGGATGAGGGTGCACACCCCCATCTGTCTGAGTCCCAAGCCACACCCTTGGTTGTAAATGTATCATTCTTACAGATGAGCTGCCTCCCAGCCACCGGGAGGCACTTTGTTATATACGGATTATCACACTCTACTCCAGAGCCATTCAACCAGAACGTCTGTGGCAGACCCCAAAATGTGTAGTAGTAACAAGCTGTCCAATCAATGCTCACAATGGCCCCTCTAGTAACCTCTGTGTAACCAGTGGTGGATTCAACCACCATATTTTACAAATACGGGCTCTCAAACCGGGTTGCTTGGTTATGAATTCCCCCTATTTGTTGTGTATCATTTACAAAGTTACTTAATCTAAACTGTGCCCCAGTTTCATTTTTAAAGGAGGAAAATAATAATCATTAATATTTTTCAGGAGCATTGATCAATGCCCTTCTTTTGAGCACTTACTATGTGTCAGGCTGAGGGTGGTCTGGATAAGGAGAACGAACACTTCATGGTTTCCTGACAGTGCCAGGCGCACAGTGAGTATTTGTTACCATTGATGCAATAGTCACAGGGGGATCAGAGACCACAGCAGCCTGTGGGCTCAAGGCAAATGACGTTTTATGTTCAATTCTTTAAGACAGCCCAGGTTTTAAATGTGAGCAGAGTAGATGCTCTTTACCTTGATAGCTCAGTATCATGCACAGTTGAAAGACCTGGGTTAAAATCTTACTCTGTTCCTGTCTGTCCTAGGACCATAGTAAATTCACATAACTCTCTTGAACTCAGCTGTAAAATGAGTCAGTAACACCCGCCATGCAGTACTGTGCAGAGACAACAGACATGAGTGTGCCCCTCTTGACCCTGATGGTGTCCACTTGCTGCACATGAATAAGTGTTAACTTTGAGAACCCTAGAAATAGCTCCCCTATGTAGTAACTCTGTGCCTCCTCACCATGCAAGGTCTGCTCTCATGCCTTTAGAAGCCACCATGCAGAATTTATTGTTTGGGGTTGCGATGTTATTTCCAGTTAGAATGTAAATAATGGACACATCTTTCAGGTGAGCACCTCCCAACTGAAATGAACCAGTAACAGACACGTATTGCTGGAAGAGTCAGACATGGATTCTACCCCGCTCACTTGTCTAACATCACAGAAGGACATTAGTGCAGGAGCATTCACACCACCGTGGCCACAGACATCCTTCAGTGGGAGTTGCTCAATTAATAAATGTGCTGAAATGTTAAAAAGCTCCAAGTTCAATGTTTCACTTTTCCAAAATTACCATCTGTATGTTTTTCTTTTACTTATTCAAGAATCTACATTTTAATGTTTATTTGCTTTATTTTTCCCTTTGGGTTTTGTTGTTAGGGCATGACCAGTGTGGGAGTTAGCAAATGAGGCTGGAAAATTGAAAAGGAGGAAATCAAAGCCACACACAAACTCTTCCCACAGAGATGTAAGCATATTGGTACCTTTGCTTTCAAATATTTTCTGTATTGTACCATATTTGCCCTGTCAAAGTCTTTCTGATACATTATGCTGCCTTCTTTTCTCACCTAATATTTGTATCAAAAGCTTCCCCCATTTTTAAAAATTATTTAAACCCATCATTTTACTGACAGTCACAGTGTGGCTGTACCGTAATTTACTCAACAGCCAACTATCATTTGGCATTTTAAATGTTTCAGGTTTTCAGTCATTGTGAAAATGGTTGCACTGAACATGCTAATGTGGGGATCTGTCTTTACCCGTATTTCTGATTCTATTTGCCTAGGAACACTTCCTCAGAACAGAATGATCAGGTCCCACTGCTTTAAGGCTGTTGATATTCCCAGTCCACGCTCCAAGGTGCACCAGCCTGCACTCCCACCAGCAGACACAAAGAGCCAAATTACTGAAACCCTCCAGGAAGTCTTTCGTTTGCAAATGGTAGGGAGGTTGGAATCACCATACATCCTGAACTAGCACATTCAAAATTCATCCAGCTTTACCAAATAGTTACTTGTTGATTATTCATCCTGTACACCAAGCAGTCTAATCCTATCCACAGGATTTTGGGGTAGAAACAATGAGAATCGGACCGAAACAACCTCAAGTCACATATTTAGAGGATATCCGACTGACCAGTTTTGGGGGGATCCTATGTTAGTTTCACTCTCTCATCCATTCACTTCTTTCACAAATATTTATTGAGTACCTATTAGAATCACCTATTGATTCAGTAAATAATTATTGGAATCTTATTATGAGACAGGGCACCAACCAGATCCTAAGGCAATGGAGGAGCAACTAAGACAAATACCTCCTAAGGGAGCTTCCAAGTAATTTGACAGGTAATTACAAGTTGGATAAATGTTAGGCAAGATAAAGACAGAATTCAAATCTGGGATATGACAAATGAGTAGGATACTGTAAGTTAGCCAAAAACTAGATAGCAGAGCATCATATGAAGAGGGAACAACATATAAGAGGTAAAGATCTTGACAAAAGGAAGGCACACGGTATGCTTTTATCTGGGGAACTAAAAGAATCTCAATGTGGTTAAAGCACGCAGAAGGGTAGAAAGAGTGCCAGGTTTGGGTGGAGAGGATGTTTGGCATAGGTCAGACCTTGCAGGCCATTTATAACTCAACACTTTGGCCCAAACATTGAAAATAACTAAATGCTTAAAGGATTTTAAGAAAGAAAGAAAAGGGTTTGATTTGCATTTTCAACCCCAGCTGCTGTTGTGAGAATAGAGAATCGAAAGAGTAGAATCTTAGCGGTTAGTTGGCAGGTTAATAAAATCCAGGAGAGAGATGTTCATGGTTTGGACCTCAAGAGGTGGCAGTGATGGTGGGGAGAATTGGTCAATCTTAATATTAATAACCCTGGTGGCAAACTGTATTTCCATTTGGATCCCTTAAATAGCCACTCAAAAACCTTTCCTCTTGTTCCTTATTCAGTGAGAATAAAGGATGGCTAACCACCATTGATTCTATAAGATCATTCTTCATATCTAATCTACATTGTACAGTTCTTCCTGATCTTCCTTTTTCTGATGTCAATAACCATATATCCTTTCATCTTAATTCTCAGGGGGGTTACCACTTCAAATTCATTAACCTGTTTGTTTTTTTGTTTGTTTGAATATTTTCAGTGGTGATGGAAGAAAAGCCCCAAAGAAGCACTTGTAGGATATGGTCCTTGGTTATAGCACAAACACTGCATATGTTTAATAACCTATTCACGAAATGCTAGAATGCCATAGTCTATAAAGCAATATTTTTATTCCATTTGCTACAGTTTGATGTAAACTTGATAGGACAGGAGAAAGGTATCTGCAAATGCTTTCTACTGAAGCATCAACAAAGGAGTTGCCTCTACTGGGCAAAGGCATGAAACTCAGAACGGTTAATTCTCCGGAACCCCATTGTGCTGTTTTTGCAAGGAGGTGGGGACAGTGAGGGTTTCTCAGATACTTTCACTGACTTGATCTTTAATTCTTTGCCAAGTTTCTGCTATTGGCTCACCTCACAAAAGAGAAAAGAGAAAAGAATTAAGGAGATACCCTGTGTGACTTTGTCTAGCTCCTCAAAATAAAAGGGCTTTTTATATTCACTATATTATAAATCTGATTGTTTGTATTCATGATTTTTGCAAACATTGACTTGGCCCAAGGAGTTCCTTGTTTTCTAATTCTGCATTAGGAGAGAAACTCAGTATTAAGCCCTCTAGCACAATGTTTTTATTAAGTCAGGACAAACAGGTGACAGGCTGCTTTCATTCATGGTTTATCTTCTTAACAGCCAATTCCTTTCTCTTTTACCAAATTGTTGATCTTTGTACTCTCTCTCTCCTCTCAAGCAGACAGAGTTCTACTGCAAAATGACTTTACAAAGTGAAATGCACCCCCTTAGCCATTGCTTTTTACTCTTCCACGATCTCCACCCAACATTTAGCTTTGTCTCTCTGTTAATTACATGTTTATTTTGGGACTCAAGAGAAAAGGAGGCTATAAAAAAAGTCAGAGATCCACTTCTGGGTATTTAGCTGAAGAAAATGAAAACACTAACTCAAAAACCCCTGTGTTCACTGCAGCATTATTTACAACAGCCAAGGTATGGAGGCAACCTGGGTATCCCTGGAGGGACAAATGGGTAAAGAAGATGTGGTGCATATATACAATGAAATATTATGTAGCAATAAGAAAGAATGAAAATTTGCCATTTGTGACAGCATGGATGGGTCTGGAGGGTATTATGCTAAGTGAAATAAGTCAGGCAGAGAAAGAAAAATATCATATAGCCTCGATTATATCTAAAAAACAAAACAAAACAAAAACACACTTATAGAAACAGAGATCACAGAGGTGGTTGCCAGAGGGGTGGAGGTGGGGAAATGGGTGAAAAAGTGAACGAGAATATAGTCAATGGTACTGTGTTAAGTTTGTGTGTTAACAGGTGGTTACTACAATTACTGGGGTGATCACTGGTAAAAGGAAAATATTGAATCAGTGTATATTGTATACCTGAAACTACTACAACTAAATATAATATTGTCTACCAACTATACTTAATCTTTTTTAAAAAATTAAGTAAAGGCGGGGAATTAAAGAGAGTGATTTCTTTCCTGACATTTGTTTCGCAACCTTGTACACTGGCCTCATTCTATAGGCTTTCCAGTGCTGAGCTATACAGGACAATGGAGCAGAAATCAAGAAGTGGCGTGAGGGGGAATGAGAGCTGAGCTTCTCCAATACCCCTGCCTTGAGTTTGATCAATGCCTGCAATGATGAGAGCAGACCAGAGCTCTGCAAACCTGCGGCCACTGGGTCACCTCCTGTGACCAGCACTAAAGCTTGAACTTTGCTTTTTCAGCCTCCTGGATGAAACTCTATGTTTATTTATTTGCGATTTATAAAACTGCACCCTTAACAAACTACTGACTGTGGGGACCAAGCACAAGGTGTCACCAGTCGGTAAGTCAGGTAGAGAACAGTACAGCAATCAATAGGCCATGTCAGTGGGAAGCGCCTTAATGATCCCACCTCCTTCATCACAATCAGGGCAGGGCTATTTACAAAGACGGGCCTTCTCTGAGCCCCAAGCGGTGGGAGGTCAGGTTTTCTTTTCTTAAGATTTACAAATTCTCTTAGAGCAATTCTGTGTTCTTTGTCCTCCTGAGACTAGATTCTTGATAGCCAGAAGAGAAATTCTATTTCTAAGAAGTCTGGGAAAATCTTGGCAAACATCTTTAATATAGAGCCTCCTGTTCCTAGCCTAGGGCAGTGCAAGGGCCAGGTGAACATTATTTAACCCCTTATTGAATTAGTGTCTTCTATGTCAAGTATAGAAATTATATTTCCTTCCAATCCCTATCTTAAGGACTTTAAAAGGGCAGTTCCCATGGCTTCTTCAGCTGAGAAGATGAAGGAGCAGGGGAACCAGCCTCAATAAGGCAATTGGCTTTCTGAATGAAGGAAAATAGCAAAGCTCTTGCCAGAGGGAGGGTGGTTAGGGAATAGGTGACATTTTGGAAATGCGGTCTTGCTGCGCTCTTTGTTTAAATGACACTGCACAAGAGCTGCTTGATGAGAAATTATCTTTGCACATATTTTTCATTATGGCTGTCATTGGGCTCAAGAATAATGCTGGACCCCACTATTCTGTTGTTCACCCCTCCGCCCCATCCCCATCCCCCCAAACACCTGTTCTGTTTCACTCTCCTCTTTAAACTAGAGAAGGAGGGGATCAATGATTCATTAAGAATCAAGTACACCACTAAATCAGATCTAGACTTTCCACATTATTGGTTTTGTTTCTTTAGGCATTTCATTGACACATGTAATGAGTTTGGTGATTAATGAATGGTGACTGGCTATTTCTGTTATAACAATTATGGATGCTATGTTTTCTGAGCCCCAGTTTTCTCATCCATAAAAATTAGGTTGGAAGTCTACCATATAGGAGGAAAGTAAAGAATAAATGAAACAATGCATTATGACTTTCTCTGACTTCCCCATGACTGCATGTAAAGACACTCATCCCATACCTGCACGAATCCCTCTATTCCAGTGGTAGTTCTTTCCAATTTTTATCACAGTCATCTGCATACTTTTGGTCATAATCATGAGACTAAGCTCCTTGAGGGCAGGTATCTTAGTCAGTTTGGGCTACTATTAAAAAATACCATTGACTGGATGGCTTAAATGATGCAAAATTACTCCTTAACATGCTAGATGCTGGGAAGTCCAAGGTCAAGGCATCAGCAGATCTGTGTCCAGTGAGAGCCCACTTTCCAGTCTTTAGATGGTCATCTTCTTGTTGTACCTTCACATGGCAGAAAGAAAAACTCTGGCCCCTTCGTCTTCCTATAAGGACACTAATCCTATTCTGAAAGATCTACCCTCAAGACCTAATCTAAACCTAATAGCTTCCCAAGGCCCCACCTCCAAATATCACTGGGGATTAGGGCTTCAATATATTGATGGGGTTACACAACAACTCAGTCTATAACAGCAGGGAAATCGGCTCTTTATTGATTGGACAGGTCTCAGGGACCAATATAGTAACTAACGAGTACTCAAAAATATGTATTGGATGGACAAATGGACAGATGGCTGGGCTCATAGATGGATGAATGGATGATGGGTTTTGGTACTTAACATAATCTGAATAAAATAACATTAATGTCCTTTCTTCTAATGTTGTCCTGAAACACTCTATTGGTATACTTATGACAGAGCTTCTCAGACAGGGCTCAATCTGTAGTCTCTCTCCCTTTCCTATAGCAATCAGACCTGGGATATGTCTTATTCCTAGTGCAAAACTAATGCCCCCTGGCTATCCAGGTAGGAAAAAAGTCCTGAAGCCACATTAGCACTAAATTGCAAATGACCAATACAATTTAATATATTTTCCCATTTAGATATATTTGCATTTTAATCAGTGACAGTGCCTTAAATGAAGGATGCATATATAAAGATGGCTTTTCAGGACTCAGCTTGACAAGCTGCATCTTTCTGTAGTATCAGCAGTTAAAACCACCACTGACCCACTTATCCCCCAAAATATTTAAGGATAAAGTTAGTTATGAACCAGAATACACATAAGAAGTCTCCTCTATATCTTCACTGACCAAGAAGAAACTTGTCGTCATGCTATTAGCACAGCCCTACTGACTTATAATATGCACCTATGAGATATGTTTGGACTTTTGCTCATATAAGGTGATGTTTGGAGGGAGAGCTCTTCCTGTTGTTTCTTTTGTGCAGCCAAACAGCTGGCCCTGCCCTTCCCAGGGCCAGCCCTCAAGCCATGCCATTTTTACAGCCATGATTTTTGTGGGCATTCCCAGAATCAAACCACGTGGTCTGACAAGTAGAGTTGGAGTTTGGGACATAGGGGTGGGATCATTGAAATCTAGACTTTCCAAGAAAAAGTTGGACATGGGATTCTTCTGTACCTTACAGGTGAGTCAAGAGGCTGCTTTTGCCACAGCAGATTCACCCCAAATGGGCACATCTGTACAGCCAGCTCTGCAGGAAGTCTTAGGACACAAAGACACCACCCCACATCAGCAAACACCTCAGCAAAAGCCATGTAACAAAGGGATGTTCTTGCTCCCAGTGGTGTTGAATAAGGGAAAGAGAATTTTAAAATCTAGTGCAGTTTTATTTTTGTAGTCAGTAGTGTCTTGCCCAAGGTCACCCATGCATTGAGTACAGAGCAGTCTTTTAAAAATTACGCACAGCACTTTTAAGAAGTGCCTTTTTATTACATTTGAGTATAACAAATTAATGTGGTAAGCAGGACAAAGTCATCCCGTCCATTTATAGATAAAGAGTTTGAAGATCAGAGTGTCTTAGTCACACAGACTGCTGGGGATTCAGTTACCCCACTTACATGGATGATGCGTGTTTTTGTATTCTTGGATTTTCTTTGACGGGTTGTTTGTTTCAGAGTATGATTTCACCCAAAATACACTCCATCCCTTTTTTTGAAGGAAGTAGAGTGCATCAGCCTAAGTAATGAACTTACTCATCAAAACCTGTTGTTCTCTGCCCACATGCAGCTGGGTGACTGTTGGGAACTACCCTGCCTGGTTTCAGAAGATGTAACCTCCCATGGCTAAGGCTGAGTGAGAGACCCTGGGACCCTAAGCCACTAAGGAGACAAAGCTTATCTCCCTGGCAGGGGCGCCGCCTCTGCCCCCTTTACTTCACCCTGCCTGCCCCCAAGTGGATGGAGTTAGCCAATGACGGGTAAGATCCTCAAAGGAGGGATGACCTAAGACAGGCACGGTCATGAAGGAGCCCTGAGGGAAGGACTTGGGGGGCTATAAGAAAAGGGAGTGATGGACCCTCACCCTCAGCTTTGACATAGCCTGAGTCCTCATTCTGTCTGCAAGAAGTTTCCTAATCTCTTGGCTTCCTTACTTCCCCTGCCTGACTTAAGCCTGTAATGACTTAAGCCTGAAACAATACTGGAGGTGGGATGGCTCTGTGCCGGAAAGGACTGTTCCCCTTGGCAATCAGGCCTAAGAAAGAATGCATAAAATCCTTTGAAACCTACTTTGCTAATACACTCAATTTAAATGATAAGGGTCCAAGCATGAAATGAGTTAGTTTCCCCAAAGTTTTATGACCCTTTAGCTATCTGACCCTGACTCAAAATAAGCCCTCAGAGTTCTTTGAACGTTATCTATTGTTTCATCATTACTGCCTGACAATAATGATTGAGATTTATGTCTGTGCCCTGTATTCCTATGCAAATTAAACCCAATAAAAGTCCATTGAGGAACAGGCTCTTGGTCCTTCTCCTTTAAGAGATCAACCACCTTTCCTCCCCAAGCAGAACATGTCTTGGTAGACTTATTCTCTTTCCTGGAGGCCTGTGGGGGGAGGGCGGGAGGCCCTGTGGGTGGAGCCTCCCCACAGGTGACCTTGGGCATTCCAGGGGACAGCTCTGGGCCTTGGATGTTCCATCTGCAACATGGGGATGGGTGCACTATGTGGTGTCTAAAAAACTTCCCAGCTTCCTTTAAAGAACTGTCACAAGCTTGGTGACACTTCTTGACCTCTAATGCCCAGGCAGCAAGATCATATCCAGCCTGTCTACAATCCTCTAGATGCTCTGAGGCCTGTTTATTTCTTCCTGTTCTCAGCAGAAAGGAGAAAAGTTGACCGTCAACATCACAGTTCTGAGTTCCTAAATAAAGTTTATCTTTATTTTTGCCTCTGGTGCTCACCAGTACCCTGTCAAGAAGGCAGCACAGTTGTCATTGGCCATCCTTACCAGTGCTGCTGTGATTGAGTGTTAGGTTCACTGAAATCTGAGGACATGGCATATACATAGTAGTGTCGCCATTCAGAACTGAGGACTCAGGAGATCATTCCCACAGCTGGCCAGGGTGCAGCTTGTGTAATAGGACCACGGAGCAGAGAACCCTAATGTAGAGGAAATGGGAGTTAGGAAGGGAGGGAGCATATTTCATATTATAATTATGACGAGAAGATGTTATAATTTAGTATTTGTAAATATACTTTATTCTTGTAATACACCAAAGAAGAAAAATAGTGCACATTTTTATGGCTTCTAGGGACACATGGCACATGGCAGATTGTACAAAAGGGAGTTTTCTATGCTTCTCAAACACAGACGTGGGTTTTCAAAACTGAGAAATATAAGTGCAGTTTTGCCCCTGTGGGACCTGCACCAGTCACTTAACCTCTCCTGGCTTCAGTTTCCTCCTGTTGAAAATGAAAACTTGTACCCAGCCTTGCAGAACAGAGCAGGGTGGGGATAGAGGGGATCTGGGGTCAAGTGCCAGGCAGGGGTAGGCACTGTTCTCTTGCTTGTGTCTCCCCCCATCCTGATTCACCATCCAACACTCTCCCTGCCTTCACACTCATCCATGGGCAAGGATCCTCTCTGCTATCCTCCTCCCCCTCTTCTCCAGACTGGGCATCTTCTTCTGACAGCTGCCCTAACAGAGAAGGCAGGGGTCATTATTGTCTGCATGACGTCTTTCCAAAAGGCAGGCACCTCGGAAGCCAGCCCCTGAGCCCTGACCTTGCTCTCTGAGCCCGATCTTGTTTCCCAGGTCGAGCTGAGAACAGTGCAGCTCATCTCAGAGATTTTTGACCTTTTCCCAATGTCTGTTGTTTGCCTCTGTCCTTTCTAAAAGCTTCACATTGATGTTTGGCCCTAATAGGGAAACATAAACAAGAGATAGATAAAGGTTAACAATACCCAATCAATGCTGCAGAGAGAGGCAGCCCAGGGAGGGAGGTATTAAAAGGCCAAATGTAAGGAGAATTCTATTGACAATTTAATTGCATTCATTCTTTCCCCCTTATGTGTTGAAATAACAGGACTGCTTGATATCCTTTATTTTCACTTTGGTGACACTTTTTTTTTATTTTTAATAGGTAAGAAGAAAAACTGACATGAAAATATAGTATCATTTTCTTATTTTTTTTAAACTAAATCTTTCCCAAACATATCCATAGGTTGCCTGTTTTCAATGGTATTCTAAGTTATTCCCCTAACCCCTGAAATGTGCTCCTCCATCTTTCGTTTCTTCTTTACCTTCTCTTAAACTTGATCCACCCAGGAAGCCCGTTCCCCTTCTGGCCTCCCTAGGAAACATTTCCTGAAGCCACGACCTACACGTGATGCCCCTTCATCTGTCACAGCTTTCTCAGTGCCTGTATTCTCTCAGACCAAGACTAATACCAAAACTCAGAATGTGTGCAAGGCAGAGAGTTTTGAACAGCAGTTGGACAATAAAGAAGGTGAGGCTCAAAACAATTACGTGCATTTCCTGGGATCATAGAAAATGTCACAAGATTTGTAGTTAACTTCTACTCTATTTTTCTACCATTTTATGTACTTGCTTTAGTTTCTTATACAAACAGCATAAGATGAACTAGTCAGTAGCCCATACTTTGTTATACCTAAAATCCAAAGAAACAAGGAAGGAAGGAAGGAAGGAAGGAAGGAAGGGAGAAAGGGAAGGAGAGAGGAAGGGAGGAAGGGAAGGAGGAAGGAAAGGAGGAATGAAGAAAAGGAGGCAAAAAAGGAAGGAAGGAAGAGGGAGAAAGGGAAGGAGAGAGGAAGGGCAGAAGGGAGGGAGGAAGGAAGGGAGAGAGGGAACCCCACCATGGCAATGAATGAAACACTCATTGTCTCTAATTGATTCCAATCTTACTCTTTCTTTATAATACTTTCTTTTCCCCACCCTTTCCCACACCCCCACCTCTCTGATGCCTAGCTTATAGCCTGTGAAGAGTAAAGAATAAATATTCTTTTTTTTTTAAAGAATCTGGTAAGTAAAAACATGGAGTCAAAGAAGAAAAAATAGGTGGTTGTAGGAGATTGACATAACAATAAAGTCTATATCTAAATACTTCCTCCTTTACTACATTTTTATATGATCGGGATTCACAACATTTCATTTACCAAGTTCAAATGACAAAAACATATGTGTTGCAAAAAATATTGGGACTATTGAACAGAAAACTGGTGCTTTTCTATCATGCCCATTATGCAGTGCAGCTTGGCCATCTCTCTGTGACTTGCAAATAGCAGAATGTGTGTCGGGGAACCTTATTTCCCATGACATGTGTACAGAATAAAGGCTGTATTTGAGCAGAGAGCCTGCAAACCAATAACTGCATGATTCTTTTTGAATGTGGGAAGAAGGAAACCAAGGTCGTTGGTCTCTCCAGGATAGGAAAGGAGGGAAAGGGTGCCAACAACTGGGAACCGGTCCATTTTGTGCTCATCTCCATTTATATGCTGCTGGAAGAGAAAGAGCAGAATCCTGTTGCATCAAAGAAAATTGCATCAATTTTTAATTGTGCACTTAATCTTCTTCCAGAAGGGAAAGCTGTCTTTTGTGACATTTTTGCATATTTGCAGGCAGCACTGTGTAAGTACAGGGCAAAATGCTGGTTTTATTAGATGTCGCTGATAATTTCAACTGACACTGATGAGTTGATTCAAGGGACAAGAGCCTTTTAAGGGGTGTGAGTGCTAGACACTAAAGAGACATGCAATGCCCAATCACAGAATTTTATTTTCTTTTGTTTATTCACTCAATTAATTTGCTAAGACTAATTCTATAAGGTATAATATTCTAAAAGTTAGAGACAGAGAGATGGAAGGCAGCACCTAATCTGAAAGAGCTGTCAGTGCAATTATTGGCGCAAACATAGCAATAAATAACTCTAAGTATTCTGAGGTAAGGGCAGTATTAGTGGCGATACAGGGCAGGCTGAGATTGTCTTGCTTTAGGGCAAGTAACTGTGAAGGTTCCTTGCTTCCCAGAAAAGATTTGGAAGGTCATGAGCAGGGTTTTGAGGGATAGATAGGAGTTTGAAAAGCAGGCAATGTGTTATTGTGTGTTTGTGTGCTTCCCTTCTATGCCCAAGGCACGCTCAGAAGGAAATGAACGTGATCTCTAGTCAGATGGAACAATACCTACAAAAATCTGTGGATATTTTTTCAAAGGTAACATACCTTTTATATAGGGACGAAGAAAGGCAGATGAAGCATAGAGGTAATGAATTATTTTCTATGGTTCTTTCAACATAGAATCTTTGTTTCCATTACATAACTGAATTCAATCAAGGTAAGATATCAGGACAAAGCTGGGATCCTTTGTGGTTGACTCTAGATTAACTCTGGAAATGTATCGCTTTTTTAAAGTGCTTTAACATTTTTTTTGTTCCTAGGTTAGTTTTATTTTTTTTAATTGTGGCAAAATAAATAGAACACAAAATTTGGCGTCTTAATATCTCTTTTTAAAAGTACTGTCCAGCATCATTAAGTACATTTGTATTATTGTGCTGCTCTCACCCCCATTTATCCACTGAACTCTTCTCATCTTGCAAAACTTAACCTCTACCCATTAAGCAATAATTCCCTATTACCTCTCCCCCGAAGTCTCTGGCAAACACCATTCTACTCTCTGCCTCTATGAATTTAACTAGTCTAAGTACCTTATATAAGTGGATCATACTAGTCTTTTGTTACTGGATTTTTTCACTTAGCATAATGTTCAAGGCTCATCCATGCTCTAGCACACCGAAATGTTTACGGCTGAATAATACTCCACTGTGTGCATACAGCACATTGGGTCTATCCATTCACCCACCAAAGACACTTGGCATTGTTTGAACCTTGAGGCTACTGTAAATATTGCTGCTATAAATGTGTGTACAGGTATCATTTTGAGACCCTACTTTTATTTCTTCTTAATATATACCCAGAAGTGAAATTGCTGGATTATATGGTCCTTTTTTTTATAGTAAAGCTTAGTATGCAGTTTACTATACACCTGACTGCCACGTGGGGAAACACCTTTGAACTCCAAGTCAGAAAGCATGGACTGTCATCCAGTTTGCATCAATAACATGCCACATATCCGTATGTCAGTCACTGTACCATTTTTGGACTCTAGTCTTGTCATTTATTAAAACAGGAAGTTGGACTAAGTGTTATCTACGTTTCCTTGAGCAGCATTGCACGGTTCTACACTTACAGTGGCTGTGCCTTCTCTCACACTGGTAAAGAAAGTGAAGCTGGTTTATCTGTTATGATCACATGCCACACCCACGATCTGCTTCTCCTGGATGGGACATACAATGTCCCACGAGGCCATACAGTGGCTACACCTGAGGGCAGGGATGGTGAGCAGTCTAGTTAGAAAGCAAATTTAATAAAGTGTGCAACATTTAAATCACACTACATTATGCTGTCTGGTTACGGGCTAGTTCTGTGTGCAGGGGGCCCTGGGGTAATGCAAATTCAGTGATTCAGAAAGCTGCTTCTGCAGCCAGACCACCAGGCCAGAATCCTAGACTTCCACTGATTAGCTGTGTGACCTTATGCAAGTAGTTTGACTGTCCTGTCCTCAGTTTCCAATCTTAAGGATTACAGCCATTTCAAGGTGGTGGTGTGTCAACTAAACAGAGCGCCTAGAGCACTGGCTGCCCTTGCCCGAGGTCTTCTCCTTGACCTTGTTCCTGTTATTTCTCCCTTGTCGTAAACTCCACTTCTCTTTGCTGGTAAATAACAAGGTTTAGGAATTTGTATTCTGGAGATCCCATTTGCCCTTCCCTATATTTTCACCTCTATCTCTCCCCCCCTCCTCCCTTACGCAGCCCCCTCGTGGTGGCTTTTTTCTTCTTCTTATTCCTCCTTTCGCCTTCTGGTCTGTCTCACATTTTCTTCACCTTTGTTCTGGCTCCCGCATTGAGATAAGCTCCTCTTGGCGGGTAAAACATTTAAGATTCTCAGATAAAATGAGGTCACGGATAGGATGCCGCCTTCTGTATCTGGTCCAGGATATTCAATGGGGCTCCTTTGGGTCATGAGAGAAGGAGAGGCACAGCTTAATTGAAACAGTTCCACCTGCTTCTCCAATCCAGTGTCACTCAATTTTACTGTTGTCAATGTAGTCTCCAGTAAAAAGTAAAAAAAAAAAAGTTTTAGCTGAGACTCCCTTTTGCTAAAAAGAAAGATTTTATTATATAACTACAAGACCATTTTCAAACCTAAGAGCATTAGCTATGCTTTTAAAAAAGCATGTAATACCTATAGTTGTTCATGATTGTCCACAAAATATCTTTTTACAAGTGGTTTGTTCAATTGATATGTAAAGCAAATATTCATCTTTACCTTTGTTTTTTTTTTTTCCCTCAAGTCTCTTTTCAGTCCCTTTTAACCCAACATAGTCTCAGACTCATAGATGGAGAGCAGGATGACAGCTCATCGGGGGTGGGGGGTAGGAGGGGAGAAGGGTTACGGGGTGCCGGGATTGAGCAAAAAGGAAAAAAGACTCATGGGCATGGACACCAGTGTGGAGATTGCTGGGGGGAGAGGAGTATAAGGGAACAAAACGGTAATGGGAAGAAATACAATAAAGATTAAAAAATAAAATAAATAAATAAAGATTCTTTAAAAACCAGTCTCTCTTTTCCTTTCCTTTCCTTCACATTTTAAACATTTTGAACAAGGTTAATGTCTTGGAGAGAGTTCCACATTCTGAATTTGGCTAACTATTTCCTCATAGTGTCATTTACTTGTCCTTCTGTCCCTGTGTTTCCTACACGGACTGTAGATGTCAATTAGTCCTAAAGGCCTCATTAGATTCTGGCTAAGCAAGTTGGGCAGAAAGCTTCACCGGTGGTGCCGTGTAGGTTTGATTGCATCACATCAGGAGGCATCTAACGTCTGTCTCACTTTTAGTGATGCTGAGACTGATGGTGGGCTCGGGTGGCGACAGCCATATCTCTGCATTGTTCAGTGCTTTGCCAGCAGAGCCTAGATTAGGTCATTTATTTTAAGTCCCATGAGCAGAGCCTGTCTAGTCTTCATGGGGACACTCCAGAAATACCAAATAACTGGGTTTGTGGATAAACACGCACGTTCCTCCTGAAGCCTACTCTCCCCTTAGGTATCAACACTGATGCTATCATTTATTGAGTGTGTACAATTGTCAGGGACTATTCCAGGCATTTTATAAGTTTAACCCATATATGCTTACAATAGCAATCCACATTTTACAGATGAGAAATGTGAAGGACAAAGAAATTGGTTAAATTGCCAAGTTCACATGTCTGAAAATCAGCAGTGGTGAACTTCAACTTCAGGCAGTCTCCCTTTACAACCTCCCTCCCAGCCATGCCCCTCTCAAGTCCTGCCCAGGTCACCTCAAATCTCACTTCTCCCAGAAAGCCATCCTTTACTCCAGTCCTGTCTATACCTCATATGACCTAGTGCAGCATCTAAATTATCACACGTTTTGCGTTCTGCATCCCTATGCTGCAGAGAGCATAACCCACTTGAAAACATGAGATGTGGACTCTGGAGGGAAAGTTTATTTTAGGCTGTCACTTTTTAGCCATTTGTCTTGGGACAACTTTACTTCTCTGGGTCTAGTGTTATACTCTAACAATATTTTTCTCTTGAAGCTCTTATGAAGGTCCAAGGAAGAAACATGATAAATCTTTGCAACTTTAAGGCGCTCTCTCAATATTCTCTGCTTTCCTCATTCATTCTCATCATCCCCTTTCTCACTCTCATTCTCTTTCACATACACACACACACACACACACACACACACAGAGGACCTCCCATAATTAGATTACATTTTATGTTCTTGATGTCAGGAGTCATCTTGACTATTCTTTTTTCTCTCCCACAAGTTTTTTTTTTTTAAATTTTTCATTGCTAGGGCCTTTGCTAGGACCTCAGCTGGTAAGCAGCCTTTTCTGAATACTGAAACTTCAGGGCCCCTGTCTTTATTAACTACCAAAGCTTTATTTCTCAATGGCTCACAGGGGACTCAAGAACCCAGCAGGGCTGACTCTGTGGAGTTGCCAGGTCTAGCACTCTGACAGCATTACATGGGAAGCAAAGAATGCCATTTATATTGAAGTCATACTAATTTAGATTCTACTTGGTTACATGATTTAGACATGGTGAATGTGCTTCTAATTCAGAACTAGCCTTGGGCAACATTATGAGGTTGGCAAGACTTCCTTTGGTGTATAACCCTCTCTCTCCTTTCTCTCCCTTCCAAATTTGCATATAAATTTCCTTCATCCCTGAATCTTCTTTAGGGTAAATTAATTTTATATTTGTGTGTGTATATGCATTACTATAAAAGGCTTTATTTCCACCGAGTGCAGATGAACAATTTAATTGAAGTCCTTAGATAATTTTACGCAAGGCATTAGCTCCAATAGTGGAAACTGTAGGCATTCCGCTGGTGTTAGGGTCATATCAAAGGGAACTGGAGACACTTCAGAACTCATCAAAATGGCTGGGAAACAGAGTGCCTGTTCTATTTACTTATAAGGCAAGTCCATTCTTGATACAAAGATTGAGACATTCTAGTCATTATTTCTCTTGTGCACTTCCAGGAATTTTTTTTGTCTGAAAAACAAGCCAATGCTAACCTGAAGTACATTGTTTCACTGCAATTTAAATAAAGCTTCTAAAGGCTATTATATGAGTCTTCAGCTTGCAAGATGACACACCTAGTTGCCACGTGTTCACTAGTCAATTAATAAGACTTTATTGAGCATCTACTCAGCAGATGGGGTCATTTAAGCTGAGAAAGACATGACTTGCCTCTCTGCAGATGCCCATGCCTAGGCAGAGCCATGCAGAAGAGCATGGACAAACATGAATTCAAATCTTGGCACAGCAACTTACTAATTAAGGAATTCTTTAAGCTCTCACACCTCAACTACTGTCTCGATGAAGCAGGAATAACAAGTCTAAGATGCCAGATAACCTGTCTAATGAAGAACTTAAAAGAGACAGTAAAAGAAAATGCATGCACATCATGATCTCTCAACAAATACAAATTCACTTTCTGTGTATAATGTACCGCACACTGTGAAGAGTTTCATAACATAAGTGCAAAGTACCGCAAGCCTGTGGGGAAGAGATTAATTCTGACTGAGAGATGTTTTATTGTCAGGCTGTGTGATTATGTCTAATGGAACCCTTATATATTATGCTTTTTTAAAAAATCTCACTTTATTTTCCAGAGTCCATTAATCTCTCAATTTCAAATATGTAGAGAGTTTGGTTTCAGAAAAAAATATCCTCAAAGGAGAAAGTTTCCAATTCAGACTCTCCACCATGGCAGGCAGAGACTTTATGTTGGCTCAGGGAATCACGTTTTTCTCGCTCTGCCCCGTTCACTTTCTCGGCCAGATCCAGCCAACCTGATGAGATCCTCGGGTATTATTTCCAAACATCACCATGTATCTCCCACAGTCTCAGCCTCGGCAAATTTATGAGTTAGCTATGTCCATGCACATATTTTTAAATTAAATCCCCTCTCCCCGAACTCTTCAGTACCTACAGTATGCTATGCTCTGCACTGTTCACACTAACCAGAGAGTCACACATTCTTCTTATTTTCAGATCATTGAACGAATGGCTGACTAAAACGCATGAAGTCCGTGCATTCAAGAGGAAGAATTCCACATGGATTCTCAGAGTGAAAGTCACATTGCCAAGAAAGGCCCAGTCTCCTTCTGTCCTGCACACATGTGTTTATTTGTTCCTTATAAAAAACAAGGTAAGTGAGTAAACATTTGGTGTCCCAGCAAATGCAAACACTCACCGGCTAACTCTACATAAGGCGAGATTAAGCACATGTAATGGACAGGCTATGCCACTGGAAAAGTTTTGCTGGGCAGATCTGAATTTATACTTACAACTGGGGGCACTGAAGGGTATATCTGTGTCTGAAGTAGGGAAACTTTTTATCGCTGTCTCCAACTCCATTGCTTATTCAGCACTTAACCTATGCTGCCTTGTATGTTTTGCTCTCTTTTTGTGACCATAAAACCTGCTTTCTGCACATAAAGCCCTGTACCAAATAATTGAAAACATAAATTTCTGTATTTCCAGTCTTCTTTACTAATTACTACTTACTTAGTGATTGCCTTGAAAATAGATGACTCTTGAGAATCATCTTAACCCTCAAGAGAAGGCAATAAGGTACACTTGCTCAGTTCACATTGGCCTTTCCTGTGTGTTGGACCCTGTGTAGGGGCAGCTATGATGTAATGAGATTCACTTAACATCCCTGAGCCACACTATTCTCCTCCATATCTGGGAGTAATTATTTTGAACCCTCAGGGTTAGAATGAAGACTTAGGGAAGGTTTCTTGTAAGACACAAATGATTATATTAATGTTGGATTGATACCATTTTATTTTCCAGCTTCTTTTCCCATTTTTTTCACAAACTAATGTCTATTTTAATTTTAAAGGCCAAGATTATTCCTGGAGACCTTTCATATTTAGTTATGAATCCCCACAACCATATTCTTAATGACCTAAGAATAAAATGCAACATGTAATTCCTGCTTAATATAATTTTGGTTGGATGCAAAGAACTGATTTCAAAGAAGTCTAGACAAGTAAAGAGGTCTGTGCACCTGTATATTTAAGATAAGTGGCTGTCTCACAAAGCCCAGGGGCAAGAAGTATGCAGGATTTTGCAAAAGACCAGGAATGGGAGAGAGCTCAGAAACCAGGCCTGAGGACTCTGAGCTTCACTCTCTATCTCTGTCTGTGCTCCTCCCTGCATGCCTGCTTCGTTTGTCACCCTTCTCCTCCCTGCCCACAGCAGGGATGATGTCTCACAGCCCCCAAGTATATACAACTGCTGTTGAAGCAAGCACACTTCCAAATTCCAGGGGTCGGGGGAGGATTCTGTTTTCAGCTTGGGCCAGATATTCAGCCTGCAAAATTCCAAGGAGGGCAGTTCTTCAGCCCCGTCTTCAGCTTGGGTGCATGGCAGTCCGGTTCACCACTGTTGGTAGATGGGGTGAGTGTGCACAGGGGGACTATTCTCCAAAGAAGATGGTTTCCATAAGCTGCACAGATACCTGTAAAGTTATCTTGTACAACTTCATTCTCTTCTGTTGTGTTTTCTGATTGCTTTACCTTCCAGGAAGGTTGTAAGGGTGTGCGGTACCATGTATGATGAGTCAATAAGCCAGAAAGGAATAGCTTTTCCTGTAGTGTACCCTCTAACCACCATCATGCACACTGACACTTGCAAAACATTTGATCATTTACTAAAAATCCGGCATGCTAAAAAGACACAGTGATGTGGACTATATATAGAAAAATAACAAAAACATATAAACAGTATACATTAAATATTTATCTTTATACATGATATATACAAATATATAAATTATACACACACACACATATACATTTAAATTTTAGCTTAAGCCAAGATCTGAATGGAAGCAAACCATGAATGATACATAGTTCAGCATGTTGGGAAGAGGCTGAACGACTGTTTTGACTTCAGGGCCAGATGAAAAGAACAAAGGAAGACAATCGGTGACTGTCGATCTTGCCTGGGGTCTACATCTGAGATCCTTCATCTAACACGTTACATCATGAAAAATCCATAGATTGAGGAGATTTAAGATGACTGGAAGCCTCCTGATGACACTGAGAACTGTTTCTACCTAGAAAACTCAGGGATCCTGAGCTAAGGTGAAGGGATAGAAAGTCTAGAGAGGCAACTCTCCTTTCTTACATCAGCCTTCTGGAGGGGAAGGGTGTGCATTTTAGTCTTCTCTCCATTTCATTGACTTGGGAATCTCTGTCACAGCTGATTTATGAAACTTTAAATATTTATCACCATAAAACATGCCTTTAAGATGCATTATTACTTTTTAAACAACATTAAAGTTTAAAAACTGAATAACAGCTTTGCTCCATGATTGACCAGACTGTCTCTCAGAACAAAGAAACAGAAGAACAAATCATAGGGAAAGATTTAGAGTCCCTGGGGGACACGTCACCTCGTTCCTTTTGAAGGCACATTGGAATCTATGTGCTTCCCCACACAGAGAGTTTGGGGAAGACAGTGTCGCTCTAGGTGTTGTAGTGAACTAGCTTTAGGCTGCTTTCATTTCCAAGTTCACCATGAAAGTTTCCAAGTTTCCAAGGTGGGAAAATGAGCAGCGAAGTAAATCACATTGCTGGTTAGTTGCCCTTGGATAGGATCCAGTTTGTACAGTATTAGCCTATTCAGTGTCTTTAAAAATTGGAATCAATCAGTAGGGGGGCAGGCTGGGTAGAAGGAGGACAAATGGGAAAAAGAGGGACCACTGTAACAGCATAAACAATAAAATATTTACAAAAATAAAAATTGGAATTAATCAACATTTTAAAATCTGGCATTTTTACTTTAATCTTTCAATTTCTGGTTTTATCTTAAAAATTCAAGAGATATCTAATCCTATGTAAAATTTGCTGAGTTGAAAAGAGGCTGCTCCATTTAGTGTTCCTATGTTCTATATTTCTCATAATCCTGTGCCTCTATTGTCTCATGGACAATGAGATTGCATGCTAGTACCATTTAACCTGGAAGTGTTTTGCCTCTTGTCTCAGAACTCTATTCAAGGAAAGAAAAAACAAAGAAGGCCTGAGTGATCATATGGTTCAAGAAAAGTTGGAGAGAGCATAAGTCTTCATGGAAATAAAGAATACTCTTCCATGTACATAAGTAGGTGATGAAGTAATATAATGGAAGTCACCAGTATGAAATAAACCCAGGCTGCTTCACCCACTTTTTATTAAACACCAATAGGACTGTGTGTTTAACTCATAGATTTATTAGACCTCTATTAGTTCTAAGACTCTATTGTTTGCTCTATTTTGATAGATGCTGTAAAATAAATTTCCTGTGGGTTTATGAAAATGAACAGTGAAAAAAAGATAATAGTTTTATAGAAAGAGAAGAACACAAAACTAGAGACAGGGACCCAAAGCTGCCACTCAGACCCCCTAGATCACAGCCCAGGAGAATTTCCACCGCTATCCCTACCCTTTGACCCTCTCTCAGATGCATTTATGAACACTGGAGGCATTACTCAGCTGACTGGGTCCCCAAGCCTTTGTTCACATATGAAAAAAAGTATACAAATCTCTTAAACTCCACAGAGAACTTATTTTTCATTTTCTCATTGGTTATACATTTTGCAGTCATAGTGTAAATTGTTTTCTCTCTTCTAGAAGAATTTCTCAGATCCCTTTGGAACAGCCTTCTCTCTTCTTGACATTAGAGTTTAGATTCTACCGTCACTAAAACTATAAGTAAACATTTTCTGAGTTTAATGGTGGGCTTGTTTCCCAAGACACATAGTAATGGTGTTTGGTGCAAAATTTCCTATCGTATTTTCCCCATTAATGTTTCATCATGTCTTCTACCCTGCTTGCAAATGCAAAATTTTTAACCTCCCAGGGAAATCCAGAGTTTCTCCTTTTCCAGACTGGAAAAATTACTCAGGCAGAACCCTCCAGGACTAGTGGTTCATCAATTTCATTAAAGACTAGAAAGAAATGCATTTTAGAGGGACAGTGTTTCAAGAAGTCCAAAGATGATGCTCCAGAAAAACACTCACCCACCCTTAACACACAGGAAAGAACTAAGGCTCAGAATGAGGCTCCATGGAGAGAAGAAAACACTGGAAAGTTTAATGCCACTCCTCAACTTCTTATTGTGTGTTTTCAAGTGAAGTGATGCTTTATGAAACTAGACGGGAGAGTTTTTACTGTAAGAAACACTTGTTTAAGGAAATCCTGATAGAATTGCTCTAGGTGATGGCCGCAAACATAAGTTTCTCATAAACGAGAAGTTGCACTAACAAATGCAAACTAGCCAGATTCAAATCTGAATCTGTTAAAAAGCCTGCCTGCATTTGGATGAGGTGTGCAAGGTGAAATGCAGCCCAGAATCTTGGGGTTTCTAAATAACAGGAAACATACATTATCTTTTCCAGGAAGGGACAATTAGTCCAAGACCTGTGACTGTATTTGCAACTAAAGTGAAAAAATTCTGTTTCTGAAACATATAATTGAAGTGAATGACATGATATTTCAAAAGCTGTGTGGGACAAAAAGAGTGACTGTATTAAATGTAACATATTTAGTAAATAAAAACCCATGCATCCATAATGATAAGAGGAAAAAATCATTCATTATCATTGGAGGTTACTTTTATAGCAATTCTTTGAATAATTCTTTGAATAACCTAAAAAGGTAACAAGATAATTATGAAATCATTAGATGAAGTTGATGGGGAATGGGGTATTTGTTCAGTTTTGAAGTATTCCTTCAAAGATGTACTTGATTTCTATGTGTACTTGATTTAACACGCAATAATCAAGGTGTGAGCAGGGCTTCATTTCTTTGGAAGCCACTTGTAGTTCATTGCCAGGTGACCCCCTGGTAGACTCTCTCACAACTAGACAGCTTATTTTTCAAAAAAACAGAGCTGGGGTGGGGAAGGGAAATAGAGATTGTTTTTCACTGGGCACAATGTTTCAGTTTTACAGGATGGAAAAGTTCTAGGGATCTGTTGCACAACAATACGAATATATTTAATACTACTCTACAATTAAAATGGTTAAGATGGTGAATTTACATTGTTTACATTGCCTCAATTTTTAAAACATCCCAAAACCAGGAAGCACAAAACACATTTTTTTCAGTTTGAGGACTAGTATTCTAGAAGCGGACTCATTGCTCGCACTCACCAGCCTGGTGCACACCGTGGCTCAGATCCTAAACACTCTCAACGACGTTGACTGTGTAGGGAAGGCAGCAGCTCTCGTATTTCAATAGAAGTACCAAGAGGTAGAAAACAGCTTTCCTGGTAGAGAGGCTTTCCTGCCTCTGACTGCATCTAAGAATAGGTGAAGATGACAAGCTGGCGCTGCTCAGAATTTAACATGCACAACACCTGGAGTCTGTTAAACTGCAGATTTCTTTCTATGCAGGAAGCCTGGGGTGGGATCCGAGGTTCTAGAAGTCCAACACCCTCCCAGGTGATATTGATGCTGATGGTTTAAGGATCAGGCTTTGAGGGGAAAGCTTAAAAATATTGCAATAATTAGCAAAGGTTGAGCTGACTATGAAGTATTTACCAACTTCATCTGGTCGTCAGAATTACCTGGTGCTCTTGTTAATACCAACATCTAGGCCATTGCCCTAGTGATGATGTCTTAGTTATTCTTCAGTGGAAGTCTGGGATTTAAGTTTTTAAACTCATGATTGTTGTAATCGGTCAGTTTTGAGGGAAATTAACTAAATAATCTTTACGATGGTTTTCGATATTGACTTTCCATGATTCTGCTTCTCTGTATTTCTCATGAGGCTGTAGACTCATTTTCAATAGACACCTATCTCCAGTTTTGTCTTGGTATGTTGTTTCATCCCCGGGACATTAAAGTTTCTAGTAGGAGGAATAATCCCCTTTATTTTTAATGAACAAAAATAAACACTCTACATTGAACCTGCCAGCATCATTAGGCACTCAAGAGGTTTCATTCAGTAACAACAATTTTATTTGTTTGACAACTCTGAAGGTTTTTATTTTTTTCCTTCATTGTGTAGATTAGAAAATAGCAGTGAACAGAGGTCAAGTGACTTACACAAGATCACACGGATAAAGGAAGTTGTGAGGTCTGGATGTGACACTTCTCTCAGCCCAAAGCTCGGTCACTGAGACACTAGACAACAGTCCTCCTACATGCTTATGAGGCTCGGCGCCTGCACTCCATTCACATCCTCTGCTCCTGCTTCCTTAATTCAATGTCTCCATCTCCCTGGGCTTTCTGCCTCCTACTCAGGACTGTATCCTCTTATGTTTGCACCTGCTCACCCAGGTCTTCCAGTGCCGACCACCTGCCCTGATTCTGACCAGTGTTGGGTTCAGACTTACTCTTTCCACTCTCTCGCTGTTCTTTGTGAATGTGCACATTCATCTCAGCCTGGAGAAAAAGCCTATGTGTGATGCAGTGAGGTACCTTGGACAGGGTCTTCAGCAGTCAAATATATTCCCTTAACTATTCTTCAATCAGAACCAGCTGTTGGGCACAGAGACATGTGGTGGGGCGGGTGCCATGGGGAAATTAACCTCCTGGGTGGTTAATAATGATTTAGCTGATTGTTTTCTGCACCTCAGATACCATTAGTACAAATTGCATGGAGATCATTTGTTTAACAGATATGCACTGAGCACCTGCCCAGCACTGTTCAGGGTACTTGGAGATGCAGTGCTGAGCACAAGATGACATGCGTAGTGTTCTCATGGAGCTTCTGATCCAATAAGGGAGACAATTTAAATTAAATAATTATAGTAATTCACCTGTGACTACAAATAGACAGCAGGGCTATTGTGGGAAGAAACACAGATGTTAGAATAAAGTCAAAAACCTGTGGCAGAAATCAGCAAAGCCTGGTCAGGTTAATCTCATTTTTCCGTTTATCCTTTTAGTGGCATCTATAGATGTAAAAGAGCTAACATTCACTGAGTCCTTGTTACATGCAAGTGGTTTCTTATAAGCACTTGATATGCTTTATCATATTATAGCTACACAGAAACCATATTGGCCCTATAACATAGCTACTCTCACTCCAGTTCAGTTTCTTCACTTATGGATTTTGGACAGAGCACTTAGTTAACCTGCCCACAGTCATACGGCCGGTGAGCAGTGGGTGCTGAATCGAACACAGGTCTGGTTGACTCCAGTGCTCAAGTTTATAACAACTGTGGATTACACAGGCGTGTCCAACCTGTGACCCCTGGGCTACATGCAGCTCAGGATGGCTACCAATGCAGCCCAACTCATAGCAAATCGTAAATTTACTTAAAACATTATGAGATTCTTTTGCAATTATGTGTCATGATGTATTTAATGTGTGGCCAAGACAACTCTTCTTCTTCCAGTGTGGCCCAGAGGCACCAAAAGGTTGGACCCCCTGAATGCACTAGGGAAACAAGGTGGACCTGTGTCAAGAGACAGCAGGGGTTGTGACAAATTGTCTCATGTCATAACTGGGTTCAGGATGGAGAAAGTGGCAAGATGTAAGAATAGTTAGGTAGACTGATAACTGGTTGAACAAATAGACTCAAAGGGGATTTTCTGGTAGATGACCAACTACATGAAGGCCAGTAATAGCATGGCCCAGGGCCCTGTCCAAAGCATTTTGTCAGTGGACCTAAGTAAATGCATAAAAATGGAGCAGTCAACACAATTGTGGGTGAGAAATACCAAAGGGTGAAGCTAATATGCTGATTGATAGGAGGCAAGAGTGTAAGACGACTTCTAAAATCCTTAAAGACATCCATGCTTTACTCTGAGATGTGTAAAATGTGGGGGAAATATTCAAAACAAAGGAGACAAGAGACAGTGTTGCTTTATCTGAGCGGGCCACTCATGGAAATGGGTATTTCACATGATTTTGGCACCTTGTCGTGAGGTTACATAGACCAAATGGGTCATTTAGAGGGGAGAAGCCAGGATGCTAAAAGCTTGAAAATACTTTTATATGAGAAAAATTTTAAACTTAAATGACAAAGTAAAACTGGGTTGTTTATACCAGGGCAGATAAGATTCAGGGTAGGTTTGTTGAAAGCTAGAAATGAACAAACACAAATAAAAACTCATAGACAAAGACAACTGACTGTACGGTGGTTACCAGAGGAAAAGAGGGGTCAAATATATGGTGAGAAAAGGAGACTTGACTTTGGGTGGTGAACACACAATGCAACATGCAGATGATGTGTTATACAATTGTACACTTAAAACCTACATAATTTTATTAACCAAGGTCACCCCAATAAATTGAATTTAAAAAGATTCGGGGTAGTTGACAGGCTGTCTTCAGCACAGGGACTCTCCTGCAAGAGGACATGACATCAGGTTGGGGGTGTGGCGTGTTAATGAGACCACTGAGCACAGGAAGAGGAAACTATTTTGTTCCCAAATAATGAGAGTTATTAGTCTCCATGTTACAGAGAAGAAAACAGAGGTCTAGAAATGTCAATAACTTTAGTTAGAGTTAAGGGTTTGCCTGATAACACCAGGAAAGAGAGAGCAGAGTAGGTGAAAGATTTTAGGAAAAGTTTCAGAAAGCAAATCTTCCTGAAGTCAGGACTAATAGTTACCCAGCAACACAAATAATTATGGATAAAAATGTATTGCTCTTCTGATATACCAGCCACTCTGTTAAATGCTTTACATCCTTGTTCTCATTGAACATAACCTAGAAGTGCATTTTCCACTTTAAAGTTGAGAAGGTGGAGGATGGGTGAAATGAAGGAACTGGCTTGTAGACAGCACAACGGAGACTCAGCAGTATCCAGGTTGCAGTCTGGAGCCTATGTGCTAATAGCCAACCCTTTGTTGCTTCTAATAGAGCAGAAACCAAAGGGTTGGGGTGGGAGGGCAAGGGGTACCAGGGCTGGGAAAAGAGGGAGATTTTCACAAAGGGAGAAATTGTCTCTAGTCTCTAGTAATGTGTTGGGTGGCAGATACAAGTGGTCTGGGTGGGGAGTGGTGACACAAGGTATCACAAGTCACTAGAACAATCAAGAGTGAGGCAGTTCCTGGAAAGCACTGGCTATAGCCAACTCCAGCTGGTATCTCCATCAGTGAGTGTTGGGTCTTTACCCAGAACAAGTCAGAATCCTTAAACCGGTGCATCCAGCACAACCCCACATCCATGTCCTTTCAGGACAATATCACTCTGCTTGAGTGGTGTTTTCACCTTCTTTTATGTTGACAGGTTTTCTACACTCAGCTTTTAATGAAAAAAAAAATCATTAAGAATGAACAAGGCGCATACAAAGTGCTTCCAACAGCAGAGCTATCACACCGACATTGTAATTTGTATTGATGGAGCGCCTCCCTGCCCAAGCTTTACATATTTTCTCTCTTGTAGATGTCACAGGTTTAGCACGACAAATATTATCTTTTCCCCCAGGTGCCAGAAAAAGGAGAGTCACCATGCATTGTAATGTTGGACTGAGTTCTGGGGAAACTGAGGTTGGCAGGATATGGTTTGAGACCTCAACATCAAAGATCAAGTCACAGGAGAAAATCCTACTAGACTCTGCTTCCCAAAGACTATCCCCCGCAGTTGGCTGCCCCACTCCTTAAGCCAGATGAAACATTTCATTTTCAAAATTCCTCATCCAAAACGTAATAAGGCCACTTCTGGAATGGAGCAGGGGCCTGTTGGTGGAAAAATTATGTATCTCGTGCCTACCCAGGTGACTTCTGGCGGCAGAGGTCTCCCCTCCCTGCTGAGGCGCAACAGCCGCATTAGTTAATTTCTTGCTCTTTGACATCTTGCTATGCACCGCTTTATTAAAAGGAATTTACTCTTCAATTTCCTGTAGTGATTTCAAATTCCCAAGGTTACTGCTGTGCCTTACTGTATAGCAACAATTACACACCACTCCTTAAAGCTGTAAAGGATTTGGAACCTTTGAATGTCAGATGCCACCACCTGGTCCTTAGAAACTCCAGTGTGAGATGCTTGGAGGTCAGAGAAGAGAAGGAGCCCCAAGAGAACAAGGGGAGGGTTATCTGAATATGCTGGCTTGGGCTCAACACTCAGGGAGTGCCTTCAGAGACAGAGAACCACAGCATGGGAACCACCATGGGTTTCTGGTGGAGAGCAGTTTGATGTTCCCAGGGGTCACATTCCTTTCCTCCAGCCTCTAATCACATTGCCACATACCTCTCCTCCCAAGTGGTTATTTCAAATGGTTAAAGTTTACAAGGAAAACCACTGCTGAGGTCCCTTTAATCCTCATAGCCAGTTCGTTGGACGCCACTGTTGTGCTTCTTCTACGGCCCTCTAACAATTCGCTTAGGTCAGATTCTCCAAGAATCATACACTCTCCAAATAGGAGCTGAAGACAGTGCTCCATCAGAAGCAACACCTGTATTTTATAAAGAGGGAAACTGATACTCAGAGAGGGGATATTCAGCTCACATGCTAGCACACTGTAAGTAAACTGGGAGATATTTTTCTTATATTTTTATTGACCATAAATCTCATATTCACACAGAAGAGAGTGATACACTGATTCACCCACAGGCTACTTTTTAATTAGTTCAATCTGATCTACACTTTAATTCAGCTTGGCTTTATGACAGCACAAAGTTAGGGACTTATGAACAAAATAAATCAGGAGTGAGCAATCTCTGGTTCTTGAATTAATTTAGTCTATTTAAGAGGAAAAGATGTAACACCTCCATGTACGACAATAGTTGGGGAAAAGGTGAAGGAATTAAGAAAAAAACTGATAGACACGATATAGTGACTACCAGACAGAAAAGGGGGTCAGGGGAGGTAGAAGAGGAGATAGCAGAGATAAATGGTGATGGAAGGAGACTTGACTTGGGGTGGTGAACACACAATACAACATACAGATGATGTGCTATAGAATTGTACACCTGAGACCTATATAATTTTATTAGTCAATATCGCCCCAATACGTCCAATAAAAAGGAGAAACAGTAGCTGGGGAAAGGCCAAGGCCTTTGAAGGGCTGAGCAGCAACATCACTGACAATCATTGGATGAGAAAGTCGCACCATGAAATTGGAACGTCCCATAGGCCTTTCTCAGGTAGGAGGGGGGACAAAAGGAAGGAGGCCACCCCAGATGGCCTGACCCCCAAATCTCTACATCTGTCTATTTCATTCTTTATTGTCAATCCCTGGCTTCCGTTTGGCTCTGAAATAGTGGTTTGTAGAAGTATCTATCAATAGGTGAATACATTTGTATGCCATATGACTATTTTGTAAACAAAAGAATACAATACTTCATGTTTCTCCCTCCAGCTATGGGATCAGCAGGGATGCTCGGATGGGAGTGGGGAGTAAGTTAAGGAGTGTATGTCAGTGACCTTTGTTTGAACACAATCTCTTCAGAAATAGAAAGAGCTAGGAAGCTTTTGAAATCTAGATCATGGTCAGAAACCTTAATTAGCTTATTTATTTATTCAGCAAGTATTTGAGTAGTTTGAGTGACTATTCCATGCCTAGTACATGTCCCAGGTTTTCATTTTCAGATGGAAAATAGAGACTCATACTAGAGAATGGTAGTGAAAACTCAAGTGGAACACAATTACAACATAATGCCTGCTAAGAAATAGAGGAGTAAAAATTTAGGACAAGAGGAGAAAAATGAATGTCTGCTGAGCCCCTCCTCTGTCCAAGTCATTGAGCTGGATCTGTGAACATCACAATTATTTCTTTGAAAACTTCTGATTAAAGTTGACATTCAATATTATTTTATATTAGCTGCAGATATACAGCATAGAGGTTAGACAATTACATGATTTATGAAGTGATCCCCCTCAATAATTCCAGTACCCACCTGGCACCATAAATAGATATTATAATATCACAATATTTTCAGTTATGATAAAATTAAAACCTTGCATGCCCTTTTTTTGTGGAAGAGTTTAATTACAGTAAACAATGTCCCCATGGTCTCATCTACAGTAAGTGTGTCTGGGGTTGGAATTCAGGTGTATCTGCTTCCAAAGCCCAACACTCTCCCTTGCTCTGCACAAATTGCCAGTTGGTGCAAGACTTATATATAGGTGGTATCTAATAAAATCACCAGATATGTTAAAATTCCTCTTTATAAAGTCTGTCAGGGCAGAATTTAGTCTATAAGAGATGAGTTAAACCTAGTTCCTAATCGAGTAATTACTGACTGTACAGGGCAACACACACACATGGTTACCAGCCTGGGCTTGAAATCTGTCCTTGTGATTTTGAGTCCCAGTTTAACCACTTGCCAGTTGTGTGTTCTAAGCATGTGATTTCATCATTCTGAGCCTCATTTTTCCTGCTAGGAAAAACACTGGGGAATTTGAGGAGAGTTTAAAAAGGGGTTTTTTTTTAGACCAAAAGTATGGGCAGGTTGCTGGAAACCACAAGAGCAAGTAACCCGAGCAAGTAACAGTGACAGAAACTTTACTCCCCGAGGATGGAGAAGCTAAGGAGGGAAAATGTTGGAACCCACAGAAGAGGGAGAGCTGTGAGGAGAGGGCTGGCTGGCAGAAGCAGGCTTCGGTCCAAAGATGCATGCATCCAGAGGGGACCCCAACATAAGGGAGCTGGAGAATAAGCACCGTAACCTCACCTTCCTCTCATTCTTTTCTAAAATTTCCTGCTCCCCATGGCAGAACTGTAAGAGAAGTCAGAAGGTAGGGAATACCATTCACAAAGGTTGCCCCCCACCCACAAGCATTTCAGCGGGACAGGGAATAATAGAAAGTACAGCTAAAAACAAACACACACCTATGGAATGGTGATAGTAGTACCTACCTCTGAGAGTTGTTGCAAGGATTTCATGAATTAAAGCACCTAAAGTACTGAGACTGATAACAGGTCACATGATCAGCTCATGTATAAATCCAAAATTGAAGTGCACTGAGGATGATCTACTCCAACATCTTCATTCAACAAAAGAAGCCTCTGTGGCCAGAGAGAAGTGACTTGCCCCAAGATATATAAAAAGGGTCAGAATCGAGACTAAAACTCAGTTCTCCAATCTAGTTACTAGACACCTGTATCAGTAGTATGCCTATCTTTGATCTGTTGAGCTCACACCTCCCTGAGACTTCCAGCATGTTCCCAGTAACAGTCAGCATCCATGAGTGGACTGTGACTTCCTAGATGACAGCAGGTCCTCTGATAACATTGTTTTGCTCAGTGTCGCTTTGTTAAGATGATGATGAGATACCACAGGAACTTATCTCTTCTTGATATCAATTAGCCTATGGTAGGCTATTAGAACTGGTTTGGTTATAAGTTATTTCATGTAAAGTCACCGACCCTATCGACAGGGTTAGCTGAGGACTTAACTGTAGTTAGCATACCGGTTAACTTGCATTTTTTCTCTCTCATGGGTTTTGCTGTATATTTTACCATCTACATGGTAAATCTTAAAGGACCAGTAAGCAAAGAGCAGGAAACCCCTATTGCCTTTCAACAGTTTAAAGAATAGCCCCCTCCACAGTGACCATGCCAGAGTAGGAAGCAGAGCCAGGATATTTTAAACACAGCCTCCCCCTCTCAGAAACATGAATGCTGTGCAGAGCTGGCTTTAGCCTAGGGTCCTTCACGACAACTGCAGCCAATTAGATGATGATTTTCCATTCCAGTTGGCCAGAGGTGGTCTCAATTTTATTACAGAAAGTCCTTCATCCTGCAATAATCCCCTTCCCCCCAAATCCCACACTGCCTTGCCCAGTTCTGGGTAAATCAGGATGGTTGATCACCTTAGATGATTTATGGAGTTCAGAGCAGACAAAACCCCTGTGCTTAGGTTCTGGATTGTTGTTTAATTGCATCCTTTTGGAATTTAATCAGTTGCATTTCTAAGCAATAATCTGCATTTGCCTCTGGAAATTCTGATGAGCATATGCTAATAAATCAGAAAGAAGTCACAAGGATAGAAACAAAAATTAAGAGGCCACTTAAAAGCAAAACGGGGAGCCGATGATATAACTACCTGTATTTTGTAGAGCACTGAATTCCTGCCAGAGACTGCTCATCATAGCATCAGCCTATCTGGTGAGCAAGGACTGGTGTAGTGACCACCACAAGACAGGGCTGGAAATACAGAGGATCTCAGATCCACTGCTGACTGGGGCCAGTGACATCAGGAAGGAGACATAGGTTCTCAAGACAACTTAGACATAGTTACATCAAGAAGTCTAAGCAGACTACTCTAGATTAGACTACTCTAGTGTGTAATTTTCTGGTGAATTAAGGAGTGAAAAAAATGGAAAGAGAAAGATTCCTCAAATATTACAAAATTTTGATAAGCAGGTCTTCAATGTCATTATTTCTAGAAGTTTGTGAGTTTGAATTTAAGTTGGTTTCCTTAGCCAGCCAACTGGGTAGTTCACATCCAGAGGCTTGTCCAACATTCTGATTTGCTACAGAAGGATGGGGGAGGGGATCAAGTAAAGTTATACATGCACTATTATTCTTGAATGCCCAACACAAGCTTGGTGAAACTCTAATTACCTCTGTGAAGAGAAAAAAAATCGAATATAATTTATGATGATCCAAACCCGTTTCCATTTCTAAATTAGGTAATTTGGCCCACTTAGTCTTAATTTTTTTTTAATTCCATCACAAAAAAGAGAGACCTGATGTACCAGATAAATTCTTGGGGGTATTTGTGGTAGAAAATTAGGTTAAAAGGCAGGAGAGTTGGTGTTTTAGAGAGTGATTCAGTAGAAAAAGAGTGAAATGAGGAGTTTTCAGAGACATTATTAGGACTATGATTCACCTTCATGTTATAGAAATGCAAGTTGGAGAAATGAATCAACCTATGCTAGTTTCGTTGTATGAACTGTGTTCTTTGAAACATGACACCATTATGGGATAGAAACACATGGGTCATGAATCTTTGAGTTTAAAATATTATCTGTATGACACTATTACACACCACTGATAAAATATGTCAGAAGAAATGGGCTATTCTGGCATTTTAAAATCAATCCATATTTGTTTAATTTATATTGTGAACATGAATTGTCTGGATAGATATTCAAATCTATAAAACAGCACACAATTCTGTTATATATTATGTTGACATTCTATCTCCTAAAATTTATGTATAATTATTGCATTTTCAAACAAGTCTATTGTAGAAGGTAGCCTGGATAATAAAGTAGTGTCACTAATTTAATGTAAATTATGGCTTCTATCATACTTTCATTATCGTCATTATTTGCTTAAAATCTGTCTCTCACTGGATCTTCACCTTCGATGTGTAGCATCCATGTCTACTTGTGCTCAGTACTACATCTTTAGCTACCAGCACAACACCTGGAACACCGTAGTTTCTCAATGCAAATTTGTTAAATAAATAAACAATGGCCTCCATGTAATTGATCATACAAATGATCACTGAGGCACAGAAAGAATGTCAGCAGTCATTATTTACCATCTAAGAGGGTGAGTTTCCCCACCCCACCAACCCCAAAATGTGGCTTACTACCAAACAACTGCTTCTGATTGAAGAGTAGTTAAGGGAATATATATTACTCCCGAAGAGCCTGTCCGAGGATCCTCATTGCATCACACTTTGGCTTTTTCCCCAGACCGAGGTGAATGTGCATGTTCACAAAGACCAGAGCGAGATTGGAAAGAGTAGTCTGAACCAAAAGCTGGTCAGAATCAAGGCAGATGGTCAGCACTGGGAGACCTGGGAGAACAGATGCAAACATAAGAGGATACAGTCCTGAGCAGGAGGCAGAAAGCCCAGGGAGATGGAGACATTGAATTAAGGGGCAGGAGCAGAGGATGTGAATGGAGTGCGGGCGCTGAGCCTCATAAGCATGTAGGAGGACTGGTGTCTAGTGTCTCAGTGACCGAGCTTTGGGCTGAGAGAAGTGTCACATCCAGACCTCACAAATTCCTCCATCTGTGTGACCCTGAGCAAGTCACTTGGCCTCTATAGACTTCTGAAGTTTCCTAATCCACACAATAAGGGAACTAATATAGATAAATAAATCATATCACCTGCCAGAATTATTTTGCCAACAAATGATGATGGGACGTCCACATTTAGACTGCTTATTCTTGATTATAAAAAATAAAAGCAGGCGATTCCACCTAGTTGCAATCTTGCTGTCTCTGAGAAGAAAAAATAAAAACCAACAACAAAAGAATTTCAGGAAAAAAATCAATATTTAACCATATGAAAAACACAGTGAAACAGCATTGTGGGAACATCATAAAGATCATCTATTAGTGCTTTCCAAATTGGCCCGATCATAAGAATTTCCTTCTTAAACACAGAGTTTCTAGATTTTGACTCAAGATCAGCTAAGTCACAAACTCACACAGAGGAACTAGAAAGCTCATTAATATGAATACAAAGGTTATTCTTGTAACTAAATGAAACTGGGTAGCCCTGATTAGCTCAGTCTTTCCTAATTATTGGAAACCCCTCAAGCACATTCATGCACAGGCAGAGCCTCAACATCACCAGGGGGCAGGTTAGAAACTCAGAAGCTCAGGCCGGGCTTCAGAGCAGCTGAATCAGAATCCACATTTTAAGATGATTGGTAGGTGATTCTCATGGTCACTAACGTCTGAGAAGCTCAGGTCCAACACATTCCCGTTTATTCTCAGACACCATCAGTGATAGGAAACTCACTACCTAAATATCACTTACAGTGTAGAATCTGAAGACCTATCGATGAATGTTTACTGCTCTATTTCATTAAAATTGATTAGTGTCTCTTGCATTTGAGTAGCTCTTTTTATATCTTTGAACGGAAAGTATGGGTTCACTGGGTTATGCAGTATCCCAAATATTGACCCATTCCATTGTAAAATATCACCACTGATCTCATAAGAAATGTCTTTAAATTTTTTTAATCAGTTAAGGTCAGAGTGGCTTAAACAAGTTGTCCAAATTTCAGTTTTCTTAACTTTTTCATTGGAAACAAATATCAGGGTTTGTTTTAAGTGACATACATTTATTTTCAAAAGGTATCTGCCAAATACTTAAGCTGAATGACCTCAGTTTTGTCTGCCAGTTCTTCTTTCAAGTAAAAAACACGCAGTGGAAAAAGTGGCTAGTTCAACTAGCAGCTTAAACAGCTGTACTTCCTGGAAGCAACCACCGCACCTCTGCGGGCAGCAGAGAAGTGCTACACTTAGTGAATATTTAAAACTAACGTACTAAAGGTTTGTGATTTAATACACTGAATTTTTTTCTGCTTTATCAAGGAAATTTTTAAATGAACCTCCTCTCCCCAGCCTTTTTTACTATAATTGTATAGTAGTGAAAATATCATAATTACAGGTGTTGTCACTGTCTTGATTTGTAGTAAGGTGCTAACAGTTTTATCCACCATTGTCTTTTCACCTGGAGTACAAATCTCAACAGAGTGAAAAAAGACAATGTCTTAATGATATTGGGAGGAAAGTTTTGACCTTGTAGACCCCCAGAGGTTTACAAGCCACACTTTGAAAATTGCTGTACTGATCTGTTCTCTGAAGAAATCCCCCCTCCCCCTCTTCTCTCCACCCCCCTCTCTTTCTCTCAATGAAATATTTTTTCTTGACTGGGTAGTTTGGCATCCCTTCTTTCCTCCACAATTTGACATTAATGGGGTTTACTGAAAATGTAAATCAGGATTAATCATCTCTGCGTCAGTAACACTCTTTAGAATCTCAAAAATTCATCACACTTATATGTGTACTAAAGTAAACTCTTTCTTACAGTGATTCAATAGTCTAATGTGATTCAATAATCTGAAATGAAAAACATGTCTGGAAACATAATGAGTTTATAAAAGTGTATTATCCTTGTGTATCAGATAGTGTCCTTTCAAGAAAAAAGAAGCCACTTTATGGATTTAGAACTTATTTTTTAATTTAAGAGAGGCAATGGGTGACAAAGATTATGGAAAAACTAAAAAAAAAAAAGAAATAAAAACAGAAAGAGAGACAGCAGTGGAGGAAATATGTATTTTAATCATTACCATTCCTAGATCACGAGGGAAAAAGGAGGAATACGGTGGTGTTCTGTCACAGGGGCTGGAATAAGTTAATTTCCGAAGTTGATAATCCGTAGCAGACACTGCCTGCATGACAGACTGGAGAAAATGGTCAATAAATTGAATAGATCTGAGAGGAAATAGGCCAAGGATTGGCACACCTCGGCTTTGTTGCAACATCGCCGTAGAAGAATGCCATTTATTAAATTTTTTCAACAAATGTTTATTGAGCAACTACAATGTGATGCTCCCTGTCCTAGTTAATGGGGATAATAAGACAAAGACTCAGCATGAAAATGATGTCCTAATGAGGAAAGATGAATAACAAATACCCCATAAATTAAAAAGTAATATTAGCTGTTCAGAAATTCAAGGCAGGATGATATGATAAAGTGATTGAGTGGCTCTTTTAAAGCAGGCATAGAGTCAGGGGGGCATGAGAAGATGACATTTAAACTGAGAGATTGACAAGAAGGATCAGGCTTGTGAAGACCTGAGGATATAACTTTTCGGGTTCAAGTTAGAAATAAGCTTGACACATTAGAGAAACAGAAAGAAGGCCAAGGTAGCTGAGATTCGTGGGTAGAATGAAAAGTACAAAGAGAGTTAGGCAGGAGCCAGATAGTATAGGGATTTATCAGTCTAGAAACCTTTTCATTACGAGGTTGTAAGAATTTCCTTTTATTCTAAAGCAATAAAATGTCACTGGAGAATTTTAAACCTGGAAGTGACATGATATAACTTATTTTAGAGGGTTCTCTGGAGGGCAAGAGTAGAAGGAGGGAGTTATTGAAGGTCAAAGAACCAAGAATAAATCTACTAAAGGTACATTGAAATCATTACAAATGGTCTCAGGAGCAGAGGTGGAAGGGAAGACGATGAGCCAGGCATTAAGTTATCAATAAATGAAGGAGTCGGGCAATTGCAATGGGATATGTAGCAAGATCTAATGGCATGAAATTTGCAGAAGCAGTGGCTTTGAAGGAGAACTAAAGAAGTGGTTTGTAAGTGGCTAAGTGCATGTTCTGAGATTCTTGGAGTAAAAGCAATGCTTTCAAGAGACTATTCTCTAGAGGACACTAGTATTTATAAGGAGACATCCAGATTTCTGTTAGGGTAAGACACTGAAAAGAAAGCTTAGAGATAGGGACATGGATAAGGTAGTTCACAGCTAATAGACCATAGATCCAGAGGGCTCCATGAAAAGTTCTGTGGGAATAGAGGTCAGGATGGCGGGGGTGCTGGTAATGAATAGTTGAGGGGTTGTGAGGACCACAGAGAACAGGGAAACGCAAGATAAGATTGAACAAGATGTTCGATCTTGGGAAAGCTGGACAGCTATTATTTCTTGATGTTCAGGGGGTCATGGCAAGCAAAGAGTGAGTTGAGGACTCTTTGGGGCTGCCCTCTTTGGTGGCTGTGTTATGGTGGGCAGTCCAGAGATGGCGCTGGGGGCTTAGGCTAAGGACTGTCTCAACTCAGAAGCCTTCAAGGTTGTGGCAGCGCATGTCACATTAGGCCCTGTTTCTCCTCACCAAAGCATGCTCATGGTAGATGAGAAACTGGACAAGAAGGAATGAGTTTCAAACCTAGCTGTGGAAACCTTGCTTCAAGAGAAAGTTGATGCAAAGGCCCAATACAAAGAACAGTCTGAGTCAGACTCACTTTTCCCTCACAGCCCTGAGACTCTGAAACTATTCCTTCCCTCTGGGGCTTGAAGAGGCATCTTTGCACATCTCTGAACAGTGCGATCTCTAAGCAAGTTCCAAATCTCAGATTCAGTATCGGTATTATTCGCACCGTTCCAGCTAACATCAGCAACCATGACATATGTGATAAAGCCTCACTAATTTTGATTGACGAGGCTTATATGACTCTATAACAAAACCAAACTACAGACGTTCTGTTAACAAAATGCAATTTTATTACTCTTAAGTAGAGAATGTATTATGAAGTGAGCTATAAATGGGTATTATTAAGTTCAATGGAATAAGTTTATCTAAAATTACAGCTCACAATAGACCCACGCAGCTTGGTGATGTGTCACAAACATGTAAATCCTTTCGCATAAGGGAAATAATTGCTACGGTTTGGAAACTGAAGGCAAGACAAAGAGGGCCGTTGATTTAGTGAGTCTTTGGTTCCCAAAACTACTATTTGTAGTTTGAATTCTCTCTTAACTGTAAGACCCTGAAGAATCAAATATAAAGAAATTATCTGAATATTTATCTGGAAAAAGTTAAATGTAAAAATTATTGAAAACCTCCAGTGAATATAGTTGGAGAAAATAACATTCCATTTTATATTTAGGTCTGGATCCTTGATAATATTTGAAGACTTGGTTAGACAAGGTCAGATGATTTATACAGGCACAAGACTCCCTGAAAACTTAATACACATCAGCAGAGGGCCTCAGACTTTAATGAGTACAAATCACCGGGGGGTCGTGTTAAAATGCAGATTCTGATTCTCGAGGTCCGGGATGGGGCCTGGGACTCTGAATTCCCCATGCGATGCCAGTGTTGCGTGTATGTGCCACACTTTGGTGGACGAGTGCAAAAGTGCCTCCAGAATTTATGTGAGAAAGTTGAATAGATACAGTGTAGCGTTTCTGATACCACAAACCTTTTGGGGGAAGAGAGAGAAGTGTCAAGTTTTAAGATTGCTTTATTGGAAATTTTTGTAGCTATGATTTACGTTTACTAAGTAGGATGATCCTTTTAATTCCAGCCTATTGCCCTTTTTCTCATCGACACTTCTCTAAGCATTTAGTAGGAGGTCTTTTACTCAGAGTATTAGGTGAATTACATAGGAAAATCAAGTACAGAATGCTGTAACCCCAATATTCTGATGTTGGCAAAGGGGGGCTTGTTTTACATTTAAAAAATACTGTATTCTCTTTTTTTATTATTATTTTTTTATTTTAGTTTATTCAGTACAGTTTCTATCCTTTATTCCCATTCCAGCCCACCCACCCATCCCTCCCCTCCTCCCTCCCCTTTCCAACCCCCCTAGTTTTGTCCATGTGTCCTCTATATTTGTTCCTGTAAAACCTTTCCTTCTCCCCTGAAATTCCCCCCCTCTCTGGGCACTGACACCTGTCCTCTATTTCAGTGTCTTTTGTTATATTTTACTTGTTTCTTTGTTTTGTTGTTTAGGTTCCTGTTAATGGCAAGATCATATGGTATTTGTCTTTCACTGCCTGGCTTATTTCACTTAGCATAATACTTTCCAGCTCCATCCATGCTGTTGCAAAGGGTATGAGCTCCTTCTTTCTTTCAGCTGCATAGAATTCCATTGTGTAAATGTACCATAGTTTTTTGATCCATTCATTTACTGATGGGCACCTAGGTTGCTTCCAGCACTTAGCTATTGTAAATTGTGCTGCTATAAACATTGGGGTGCATAGGTTCTTTTGGATTGGTGTTTCAGGGTTCTTAGGATATAGTCCCAGCAGTGGAATTGCTGGATCAAAGGGCAGGTCCATTTTTAGTTTTCTGAGGAAGTCCCATACTGTTTTCCACAGTGGTCGTACTTTATGTAAATTTATTTCAGTTCACTGATCTTGTGTATTAGTGACTTGCTTCTCTTGTAGTTAAGAGAGCAATCAGCAATTGTTTTTAAATTCACAGACTTACAGACTCTAAATTGAGCAGGTTCTTAGAATATGTATTATCTAAAGCTCTTGGTTTTCAGATAAGGAGATAGAGACCCTTATTACATCATGTGCCCAGTATTCCACAGAAAGATTTAGTTCCTGTATCTTTGGTCTTTCTTCAAATGTTTAAAGAAAAATGTGAGCCTCAACGTCTCCTGCATTTAAACTCATATACTACTTTTCTCTTGTACTTCTGGCTTATTAAAAGAGTCATAAGATATTTGTAAGTATATCAGTGTAGAATGCATCTGTTTTACACCCACACTTGTGGTATTTACTGTTTTTCAGATGCTAAAAGTTTATGCCTTGAATTGTGTTAGGCGGCATAGCTTGAAGGTGTAATGTCAAATTGTTTCATCTTGGCTGTCCATGTTCAAGTTTCAGGTCTGCATGAGCCTCTGTTCCCAAGGAGATTTAACAAAAAAGCTGTATCATCCTAGAAGGAGATGTGTTTACGGGAGATGTAATGCAGGTTCAGGATCACAGACTTACACAGCCTCTGATTATTGTCCACACAGGGCGCCGAACGTCCCCAGCAATCTGTGAAATATGCAGAAGGCATGCTCTCCAGCTCCAGTTGCTTGCACTTAGCCCGGGTGAGCTGGCTGGGCTCCAATTCAGGTAATTGCATCCTGTCTGCTCAAATTTCCTTTGCAGTTTCAATCAGGTATGTTACCCTCCTTAGCGTGGCTGCCCAGAATGATAGTTTAGGATTCCCTTACAGCTGCTAAACAGCTGTTGTGCTCAACCCAGAGGTGACTACGTTTCAGCAGTGGGTTAAATGACTCCTTGTTATTCCTTTTTGCCATCACAGAGGCATTCTGAGGCCTAATTAATAGAGATGAGCTCAGCTTCCCAGATGCAATTTATGGTAAAGATGGTGAGCATATATTGTTAAGCATTTTCAAAGAGTTCGCCACCTGCCTTCATCTCGAAGTGAAATCTGGGCATAACAGGTTCCTTACCCTATAATATATCCTCTTTAAATTTATAAGAAAATTATTATCAGAAATAGGCATTGGTTGAACTTAGTATTATCCAATGTTCTGCCTTTGTATCACTTTAAATGATCTTCAGTAATAATAAGCAAACATCTCATGTAGAACTGCATCAACAAACTTCTCATTGATGGTTCCATAGTAATACTTACAGATACTGCAAAGGTGTCAAATTTTTTTGTCCATCGTTTCCCCAATTCTTCCATATGACTTTTTTGCATGCAACTCACTCATTTTCACTCATGAAAAATGCTTCATGAAAAAAAAAACTATCCCAAAACCGAATGGCTTAAAACAACTTTCATTTTATTGCATCTCACGACTTTGTTGATCAGGAATTTGGGGACAGCTCAACTGGGAAATTCTTCCGCTCCGTGGAACATTGACTGCGGTCACTTTTTAGGACTCAGCTGGGTTGGACCACTCTGGAGGTCCACAATGGTTTATTTACATCCCAGTGCCTTGTGAGATTAGATGGAAGACTGGGTTTAGCTGACTCCCTCTCCAATTAGTCTCTGGGCCTCTTTAAGGTCTTCCCAGCAGGGAGTCAAACTACTACATGGGGACCTAGTACTTCAAAAGCCTGAGACAGCATCAGCCAGTTCAGCTGCCAGTTGGAGCTGGAAAAGGCATAGTGTCACTTTAATGCTACTTCCTTTGTCAAAGCAGTAACAGGCTACCCTAGATTCAAGGGGAGGGAAAACAGTCCACCTTTTAATGAGAAGAATGCAAAGAATTATGGGCATCTTTACTCCACCACACTGACCATTTTAATAGTATTCTTGTCCATGGTAATTTCAGAGATATCTGATATTTCCACAAGAAACGCCTCTACCACTGAACAGCTAAACAGATAGAGGGATGGACTCAGTTACAACCTCATAGCTTTAACATTAATCTAAATTACCTTTGGAAACATAGCAAATGCAGGTATTTCTTTAGCATTAGCATGTGTAGAAAGTGCCAACCACAATAATTCGCATTTCTGCCCTCTAAATGACACAGTACCCCTCAAACTATCACTTCAAATAAAATTGCAAATAGTTTTAATTATTCCAAGTGCATTTTATACCTAGAATATTCAAAAAAATCCAGCGGGGGTAGGTCAGAGATTATTCTTTCTATTTTGCTCCAGAGGAAACTTAAAATAGACAGAGGCAGGTGATTTGCTAAAATGTCTCCAGGAAATGAGTGGTGGGCCACTCACTGATGGCCACCTAGTCCAGGAAGCCACCTTCTTTACTTCACATTCTTTCTCTGTCACGATTTGACTCACAACCTCAAGATCCTTCGGGAAGTGCAAGGTTCCTGACTTCACTACAAACAAGATATTTTTGCAAAAGGGCAAAGCAGTTTTCAAACTGCTTCACACTTCACACACACTTCACAGATTCACACTGTCATGGAGGAATGTCTAAATTGGAACTGCCGCTGTTGTCCTCAGTTTGTTTACTGCCCTGGGCATGGAGGAAGGGTCTGGCATTGTTGAATAGGGTATGGTTCGTTCTGCTCGGCCATGTCACAGTCAAAGATACAAGACCATTCCAGTATTCTAAATCTTTTCTTCTTTAAGTAAAACACATTGCCTGCATGATTCTTGCCTTTTCTCTAATTCTTCACATCCTTCTCAGTCTTAAAGACTCAACTCAGTTCTCCCAGCTGCTCCAGAAAGACAACGCACACTACATTAATTCACATTTCACTCTTTCTCCTGAACTCAAAGATTTTTATAGTCTGGAGTGTGCAATATCAGAAATTGATTATATTCATTTTTTTTACTCCCCAAAATGTTTAAGGCACATTTCCTGTGTATATTTCTACAATAGATACCCTGCTGATATAAAACCAACCTTATGTTGACCTCGCTCCAAAGAGCTAACTGAGGAATCGCTATGCACCATGTGCTATGTATGATAGAAGGGCTTCACACGTGTCATCTTCCTGACACCTCAGAACAATCCCAGAGGGCTTTATGGATCGTGGAACTGGAGAAAAGCATTCCAAGGTCACATTACTAGTAAGTGGCAAAGATAGGACATAAAACCAGAACTGCTTAACTCCAGAAATGAAGCACTTGGTGATAATGTATTTGGATAATTGTATTATATGTGTGCATCTCCGTACAGTGTATGTGTCTGCAGATATCATTAGTCAGGGAAAATATATGGTGAAATTTACATTTCAGTTGTCACGTGTAGTATAAGAAAGGCACAAAGAGCTATGAGACTTCAGATAAGGATAAAATAACTTCATCCAAAATAAGATTCATGGCACTTGACATGAGCTTATCAGAGGAATAGCGAGTAATTTGGTTTAATATGAGAAAGGGATAGGTGAGCATAATGAGTAAGAATAGAGTAGGACAAACTTAAAAAATATGCTAAAAGACTTGAATTTGGTCACATGGTCATTGCTAAGTTTTTAAGGGTGTTTAATGTGGGTTGCCAGGATCTTTAAGAGGATTAATCTGTCAGCCTGAGCAGCAGGACGGATTAGAGTAGGACCATGTCAGTGATGTAAGTTAAGCCTTGCCCTTTGAATTCCTAACAAAAGCAGTTATGAGTGTATTGTAAAATTACAAGGAAAGGAAAGCAGTAGAAGCCGGACTGCATCACATACAGACTCTTGACTTGTTTGTTAATGGCTTTAAGAGTGCAAATCTTGAATTGTAACTGTTAATAATAGCAACAGTAACTCATATTTTCCTCATATGGACCTTCACATACATGATTCATTCTTTAAAATAGAACTTTAAATAGCCTGTTGACCCCACAAAGCTGATGATCATAGGATTTCAAAGTGCTGAGGATATACTAACAATTCAAGATGTTGTGCTAATTTCCTAATTAATCTATAAGCAACAATTCTCCTTCTGTTCTTGGAACGATTCTCCAAACTGCCTCCCCTTGTTGTTAATCACAAAAATAATGATAATACTTTCCAATAAATAAATTATTACTACTATTCAACATAAACCAAACAATTTAAGCACAATTATATAAGGTATATTGTTACTTCCACCTTATACATTAAGAAAACCGGGGCAAAGAAGGTTAAGCAATTGCCCAGGCTTCTATATCTATTACAAATAGTTCTTGGATTCAAATGCAGATGCGATGACGCTAGAGCTTGTGTGCACTGAGCCACCAGCCACTCAAATCCAGATTGTCTCGTCTTGGCTCCCAGGGTTCTGTGAGACAAGAGGTCTTCCACTAACGGCCCCAGAAAGAAAAGCTGTATTTTAAAACATATATATTAGGACACTCTAAATAGAGGTATTTGGCAATGCATATCTATATGTTAGGGTATAATTTAAAGACTGCCTACATTGCAAATCCTGAGTTTAAATTTAACTGTGTTCTCCTGAGCTGATCATGTCTAATGGCAAAAAAGAAACTTGAAAAGCAGTGGGTGGAAAGAATCCAACCTCCTTTATCCAAAATAAGACTCAATTGCTAAATCCTCAATGGATTTCTTCCTCCTAGCAGCTGGCTGCCAGGAGCAGAGGGTGTGCACCACAGTCCTGTACATGATTTAACGGGGTAATTAAGAAGTGTGCTGAGAATTTGGCCTGGGACTTGATTCTGCTTTTGCTCTGCAGATTTTGTGTTGTGGGAGCATTTCAGGCAATCCGTCCTTTGTGCTTGGCAATGCAAGTGACACAAGTCAGTTCTTGGAATGCAGCAAGGGACAGCCATACCAAGTGGGTAGCAAGTTTGGCAGCAAGCTATGGAGGCTTTAGGGCTCTTTGGCTGTGGTTAGTGTCCCTCTCAAATAACTCATAGCATCAAGTAGCAGGGGAAAACAGGACTGCCATTCCCCCAGTCTGCCCAGACTGAGATTCCACCTTTTTTTTTTTTTGCTAATTTTTTCTACATTTATATATATGTAGACTTGCTTTTTTAAAGAAATGTTTACATGATATTACTAGTCTGATGTAAGTGAGAGTATGTGGATATCTACATATGAGTGAAATCAATCATTTTTCGAAGGTTGGCGAGCCATGGGCATTTCCTTTTCTGTGAACTAATTGGTTGTCCCGTTAAGCAAAGATCCACAGACTGCTGTGGGGAGCCGTGAAACAAGTGCCCATGCATGACGATTGTGGGATGACAAATGCACACAACTTGTCACCACTATCCAGTAAAAATTTTAAGGTGCTCCTTCCCAACAAGGCCCCTCTTGTGAATTTATCTTATGCACCGACTCGCACACATGCAGCATGACATATTTATAAGATCTTTACTGCAGCCCTTAGGGTAAAAAATAAGATACAAAACAACGTAAGTATTTGTTAATAGTCGCCTGGTTAAATAAACTATGGGAGGAACATTTGCTTCCAGCTATGATGAAGTACCTGGCAGGAGGTAGTTCTCCAGCCATAAACACCTGTAAGGCTGGACAAAATAAATGAGGAAATATTCTTCTGGCACTGAACAACAGACAGGCATAAGCTTCTGATCCCCGAAAGAAGGGAAACTAAAACTGTGAGGTCCACAATTGTCCAGCCTCCTACTGGGCGACAATTTCCTGACCATGGTAAATAAAGCTAGAGTCAAAGCAGGCCTTGGCAGTCCTTTGGAGTTTAGGAAGCAAAGATCAGAGTCCGAGGGAGCTGACATGGGTGCAGTTTACACGTGGCGTATCAGAGATGAAGAAGGAGCTACATTCAGAGGGTGCAGCAAAGAATTGACAAAGCTACACATATCTCTACTGGCAAAAAACAAAACAAAACAAAACAGGAATTAAATTTGAAATCAGTACTATTGTTCTGGCTGGTGTGGCTCAGTGGATTGAGCGCCAGCCTGTGAACCAAAGTGTTGCTGGTTCGATTCCCAGTCAGGGCACAGGCCTGGGTTGCAGGCCAGTTCCCCACCGGGGGGCATGTGAGAGGCAACCACACATTGATGTTTCTCTCCCTCTCTCTCTCCTTTCCCCTCCATCTATAAATAAATAAATAAATAAATAAATAAATAAATAAATAAATAATCTTTTACAAAAATAAAAAATATAAAAACAGTACTATTTACAAAAGTACAAACAAATGAAAATTTTAGGTATAAATGTGCCAGATTTGTATGATATTTTATTCTGAAGACTATAAATAGTGATGGAAACAAATAAAAATATGTAAAAAAGAGATATAGCATCTTAGTGGATAAGGTCAATATCAGTAAGAGAACAATTCTTCCCTCAGTGCATACTACATTCTCTTTCATTGTAATCGTGTAGTTGTGAACCTGATAAAATTTATATAGAAAAGCAAAGGAACATAAATGCTGCAAACAACTTGCATAAAAAAGGGCACAATTGAAAGTATCACATTATTTCGTTTCAAGATTATTGTAAAACTGCTGTGATTAAGACATAGATTAAAGAACCAAGGAGCCCAGAAACAGACCCATGCGTAAAGCCAACTGATTTTTGACAGAAGGACTAAGACAATTCAGCCAAGACCTAATAATCTTTTCAAAAAATGATGCTGGAATAATTTGATATTCATACAAAAAGGAAAGAAAGGAAGTTAAGTCCATAGCTCATACTAATATAAAATTTAATTCAGGGTAAATTGTAGGATTAAATATAAAACCTAAACCAGAAAACTTTTCATAGTAACAGAAAGAAAATCTGTATTATCTTGTGTTAGACAAGGATTTTTTAGATTAAACATACAGAATATAAACGACAAGAGAGAACTGGACACAATATACGCTGTCAAAATTAAAATTGCATCTCTTTGAAGGACACTGTGAAAAAAATTAAAATACAAGCCATAAACTGGAAGAAAAATATTTGAAAAGCACTTCTGTATCCAGCTGATATAAAGAGTTACCACAGTTTGATAATAAGTAAACAAACAACCCGATCCAATTTGAGGGGGAAAGGGAAATTTTTTCAACAAAGGGTGCTAGACTAGCTGAATATCTATAGAAGGGGAGGAGAAAAACTAACAGAGGGCGTGGGAAACTGACTCAATTCACACCTTATGCAGAAACTAACTTCCAATGAATAGCAGCCTGAATACAAAACTAACTCTATAAACCCTTTAGCAGAAAACATTTGCAACTTTGAGGTAGGCAAATATTTCTAAGAACACAAAAGAATAAACCAAATATATATATATATGTATATATATATACACACACAAAATTAGTATTCTTTATCCTTTGAAAGACACTGTAGACAACACTTACGACCTACTCCCCCCTAAAAAAGATCTTAGTCCCAAATCCCTAGGATAATTGTATGTTAATTCATATGACAAAAGAAACTTTGTAATTCCTAAATTGGTTACTAACCAGTTGACCTTAAAATAGGCAGAGCTTTCTAGATTTCTGTGTAGACCCAATGTAATAACGTGAGCCTTTAAAAGCTGAAGAGGGGGGAGGGGAGGGAATTTCAGGGGAGAAGGGAAGGGTTTACAGGAACAAATATAGAGGACACCTGGACAAAACTGGGGGGGGTTGGAAAGGGGAGGGAGGAGGGAGGGATGGGTAGGCAAGCTGGAATGGGAATAAAGGATGGAAACTGTACTGAATATACTAAAATAAAAAATTAAAAATAAAGAAAACCGAAAAGATTGAAAAAGTATCAAAGATTGGAGGAGACAAAGGAAACACGATGACCGAATGCGACGTTGTGTCCAGATCGGATCCTGGAACAGATCAAGATCGTTAATAAAAAACAGGCGCAATTTGAAAAAAAAAAAGCTGAAGAGGAAGGCAGATGGGAACATCCCAGAGATTTGAACCACGAGAATAAGTTAACATTGTTGGCTAGAAGATGGGGGAGGCCGTGTGTTGAGGAAATAGGGACCTCAGTCCTACAACTGCAAGGAGCAAGATTCTGACAGCTTTAATAAGCATGACGCAGATCCTTCCTCAGAGCCTCGAGGAAGAAACACACGCCTGCCAACACCTTGATGCTGTCTGCTGAGACCCCAAACAGAGAATCCAGCCACATGGCACCAGACTTACCGCGTGTAAGATGGTGAGATAGTAAGTGGGTGTTGCTTTAAGCCACTCTGTGTGTGGCAATTTGTTTCACAGCAGTAAAAAATGAACACAGACACAGTTGAAGTGAAAGGCAAGCCTCAGACTGGGAGAAAATATTTGCAACACATAAACAAAGGACTTGTATCCAGACTGTATGGAGAACTCCCAGTTTTCAAGTTGGACAAGAGTCTGCACAGATAATTCACAAAGAAGATATATAGATGCCCAATAAAACCACACAAACATGTCCAGCAACATTACTCATTACAATTCAAATTAGACTCACAGGGAGATATTTTTAATACCCATTAGAATGGCTACAGTGTAAGACAGGCCATACCAGGAGTTGGAGATTATAACACAAGTGAAATTTTCATACATTACAGGAAGGAAAGCAAAAAGCGCACCTTTGAAAATGGTCTGACAGTCTCTTAAAAAGATAACAGACAACTACCATGTGACCCTGTTTTTCTATTCTCAAATATTTACCCAAAACAACTGAAAACACACGTGCACACAAAGACTTGTACACAAATATTCATGGCAGATTTAATAGCCAAAACTGGAAAAAAAAAAAGTAAACCCCAAATGTCTATTGAAAGTTGAATGGATTTCTTTTCCTAAATAACAGTGGATCTATACAGTGGAATACTTTCAGCAACAACAAAAAAAAGGAACGGACTTCTGATACCTACAATAACTTGGCTTAATCTCAAAAGCATGATGTGAAGTAAAAAAAAATCAGACAAAAATAGTATATCATATAAGGTTATATAAAATTTTATACAATGCAAACAAATGCATGGGGACGAAGCAGGTCAGTGGTCACCTGGGGGCAGAGGAAGAGATAGATAATAAGCCAGCCTGAGGAAAATTTTGGGGTGAGGGAAATATTTATAACCTTATATTGTGATGATGGCTTCAAAGGTATATATCTATGTCAAAACTTGTCAGCTTGAGGTCCTGGCTGTGTAGCTCAGCTGGTTAGAGCATTGTCCTGATACGCCAAGGTTGTGGGTTTGATCTCTAGTCAGGGCACATAGAAGAATCAACAAATGAATGGATAAATGAGTAGAACAACAAATCAATGTCTCTCTCTCTATCTCTCAAAAACCAAAAAAAATTTATCAGACTCAACACTTTAAATATGTAAAATTATTTACTTCCATTATGTCTCCATGAAGTAGTTTAAGCAATTATATGGCCCACAAATCACATCTTCCAGCCAGAAAGCTCTGGCCATGGTCCAACAGTTTAAATTCTCAGGTGTCATGATTATCATAAAAGTCAGAAGGATACTCTGAGATAATTAGAATTCCATCACAGCATGATCCAATTTGGGCTACCTACAAGAGGCAGGTGGGAAAATGGGGAATTTTCCTTCTCTGTCTTCTATTGGTTATTTGAGGAAAATTCACCTCATGAAAAGTGTTTTGCAGCACCGATGGCCCTAACCCACCTGTCACAAGCCATTGAGTCATTGAGTTTGCAAGCACTGGGCCCCACAAAGCCATGGTGATTTCTCAGGTACAGGACTCCATCTTTAGAATCTAAAGACTTTATATCCGGGCCCCTGCTGTGATTAAGCATTGCTTTGAGTTTGTTAGTGGTGGTCAATGGGATGAGCTGCAGACAAATCTCAGGGCCTCCCTTAGTTTAAGATAAAGAAAATCCCCTGAGGAATTTTCTAGCCAGCCCCAGAGGAGCAAGATGACTGTGTCACAGCTATGAAAGAAGGCGATTGTTCTAATGAATGATTTTTTTAAATCCCAGACCCACTTAGAGGCCTTTCCAGGCCTAGTTTCCCACCTCAGGGGTGTCATGAAGATATAGCTGATTGCTTAGTAGAAATCCAGGCACTGCCAGTGCAGACCAGCCTCCATCCCTCCTGCAGGGGGCTCCAGTCCTGGCACAGAGAACTGCCAACTGCAGAGGCCTTGACCTCTCCTCCACTGACAGCATCAGGGCTTTTGGGGGAAACAAAAGCCCTGTTACTGGCAGCAGGATCAGCAGGTACCTCAGATAAGGGTCCTCCAAAGACATCATTTCTGTTAGCCTCAGACATCTTCCTGACAATCCGTACTCTCCAGAAAAAGCATTTTATTGCAACTTGAGTAGGAAAAGCAAACATTTTATTTAACCTTTCAGTATCTCACTTTCTAGTTACTCATTCATTCATTCATTCATTCATTCATGCATTCAGTAAATGATTAATGTCTATCTACTGTGCACAGGTCACTCATGCATTTCTGGCAGGAATCAACACTGAAACCCAGGTCTACCAGAAACTAGAACAATGCTATTTTCTATATATCAGTAATACTACACACTATCTTTCGTGAGTCCCCTATTAAGCACCAGCTGTACTGCATACTTTACTTCCTTTCTTCACAAGGCGAGTTAGGTATAATAAGCATTTAATAGTTGATGAAACAAGGGTTAAGCAATTCACCCAGCTTAACAATTGTCCAATCTGGAATCTGAGCCCATATTTAGAATTACCTCAAACCCATGCACTTTCCACTCTCAGCAGATTACCCGTCCTGTCTGAAGTGATGTGACTATGGTGAGGTTTCCTTTTTCACAGCACTTCAGCAAACATGTTCGCACTATTACATCTGGCACATTTATAGAGCATCATAACCATAGGTGGCATCTGGCCGCACTGGACCCTGGTGGATTCCCACCATCCAGTTCTGTGTTTTTAGCTTTTAGGTTCAGAACTCAGTTTGTCTATCATCAGAAACTGATTTGCGAAATGCATGGGAATCTGACATATAAATGAGAATTCTAATCTATTATTTATAAGGCTAAAGAGGACAGAAAACCAACTGGAATATTGGGCATAACATCTCACCCATTCCACAAATATTTATGGTGTACTAAGTGCTCCCAGGAATCTAGGTGCTACAGACAAGACCGTAAATGTGATTAGTAAGGTCTCTGCTCTCATGGTGATGATGCTGTCAGTTGCTGGTTGGGAGAAAAACATTCACAGCTGCCAAAGATGCTCAGCTTTGACTCTGCAGAGTTTGAAGAGCCTATGGGTTACTCAAGAGGACACTTCCAGCAGAAGCCATGGTGAGCTGCAGCTGCCTCGCACAGCCCTGGAGAGCCAACTGTTAAATCTCCAGTTATTTTGTGAGCTGGTAGATGTCGAGTGAGTAGTTAAAATCAGCCACAGTCAATATGTTTATGTCACAGAAATTGGCAAACTTCAAATTAGAACCCCTCTTCTCTGTCCCCATGAGAGCCCATTGTTGAGGGTTCACTGGCCTGTCACTGGGTAGAGGAACAGAGGCCTGGATGTGTAGCCCAGGAGAAAGGCTTGGACCTCCCTGGATTCTAGATCCCGTAGTTATGTTTAGAGATTATTAGAAGAATACAGATAGTGGTAAAAGTCTTAGGATAGAGACACTATCCTAGGGGATAGTGATAAAAACAGAAGTTTGACAAAACAGCTTTAACAACGAAGAACCGACGATAAGGCAAAGAGCAAAGAAAGTGCATCAGGTTTGAGGAATCACAGAGGAGTTTCACAAGGGAAAGTGTAATAAGACATTTCTAGGAGGAAGAGCCCACTTCGCTAGGCTCATCTTTTTAAACTCTTGTGTAAAGATTACAAATTGTCTGAGACTTTTGGTGGCTGGGGTAAGGTGAATTGTCGATAAACTTGGACAAAACATGTTCGAAGAGTATGGGAAATGAAGTCAGAAGCACAAAGCTACAAAGCAGATGGGGATTGTGGAGGAGATAACAAGGGCATAGAACCAGAGAGCTCGTGTGTCTTGTGACAGGGAGCCCTGCCCTTCTGCATAGAGGAGAGGAGAGGAGGACATTATTATTCTAAGCCTCACCTCTCAGATCCCCATTTTCTTCTCTTCATGAAGGAAACACCTTCCGTTCACACATTCCTTCTACACGTGGGTGATGGAAAAGGCAACAGCTCTAGCTCTGCTAAGCAACCAGACTCACTTGAGATTCATGACACCCAAATCATTGAATCTGGAAGTTCAACTGCCTATCATGTAGGGTAGGTTTTTCTACAGCTGGCTAATCTTATTTCCTGCACGTAGACTTTTTTCCCCCCTAGTGTACTGCTAGGAAGGTAATCTAAATTTCATGCTTAGGGAATACCTCACTCTTATCATGAATATATGCTCCAAGAGGGAATATTTTCTCTGCTCATTTTTAACTCATAAAAGATGCAGCAGGCTGGGGGAAGAGGAGGAAGAAGAGGAGAGTATGAGACTTGCATTTCTCTGGCAGTAACCAGCCCATCCCCATCTCTGAAATGATGCTTCATTTATATGCAACTGAGGGGAATGGTCAAGCTCTGTACCATTATCCCACTGTCCAGGTCCCAGCTGAGGGAGCTGGGGATGGACAGGTACTCAACAAATGGTCATTGCAAAATCTGAACAGAGACAGTAACTTGCTGGCTCAAAAAGACAAGCTACAATAATCAGATTCCCTATCTCTAAAACTTTCCTCTAGGACTTTGCTCAAATCCTTCCAGTTGCAGGAGCATGAGCTGGAAAAGCAGTAAAAATAGAGATAAACATGGGCGGCAGGCAGGCAGGCAGACAGAGGAAATGAGAGATGAGAGATAATGTGGTTCCTGAGACGGAGAGAGCGTAAGGTTACCAACAAGCCTCCTAAGAACTGGAACTTGGAACTGGAAAGTCGGAAGCCAAGAACAAAGTCAAATCCAAAGAAATTTACTCAAGATTTCAATTCATGATAACAAAAGAGCCTTAATGAACATAGACATGGCTTTTATCCAAGACATTATTTTTTCGTGACTGCCACTTGATGCCCTCAGCAAACATTTATTAAGCAGTTACTCTATTCCAGAGATACAGATAACAAGGCGCTATCTTCACAGTCCTCAAATAGTTCAGAGTGGAAAACAGGAAAGAAAAACTTCTGTGCTAACAGTTCATTGGAAAAGGCAAAAGATAAAAATTGAAATTAACAGCTAAAGTCACGATTTTGGAGTAGAGAATTTCTGCAGTTTATTAAAGGGCAGCCTGATTTTCTATCAGCAAACTGAAGGCAGCTTGGACTCATAGAGCTGAGCACAGGATACTTGCAGCTCATTATGTTTACAACCATTGGTTCGCTACTTCAGATGATATCCAGCCCACTTGACAGACTGATGGGTTTCTCTCTACTACAGAGCTGTAGTCTGAATACTACCTCTTGGTTTTATCAAGAGGAATATGTTGATTTGGCCTGACTAATCCCTATAAAAGTCGAACATACTTTCCTTCATTGAGAGCCCCAATTCAAGTCACAAGAATAACATGAATCAAAAGCACCCAGATGAGCATTTATTTCATATAATCCTCAATCAGTGTCATATAGTACCTACTATTATTATTTGCACTTTGAGATGAAAAGAAAAGACTTAGTGATGTGAAGTCGCTTGCCAAAGTCACCAGCCAAAGATCACAGAGAACACCCAGTTCTATTTTTGTGGTCTTCATTATCACACTACTCAGAAGGCACCCTACAGAAGACTCCTTATTCAAATGTACTGGCAATAGCAAGACAATCAATAGTTAAGTTATATATTCACTATCACCCTCAGAGGAGCCATTGCCTTTAGGAAGGGCAGTTGTGAAAAACCACCTAGAATAGGCTGGATTTAATTAAATAAAAGATAATGTTTGAGTTCATATTCAATTTCTTTATAACACTAAGGACTCTGCTGTCTTCATACACACACAGAAATGTGTGTGTGTGTGACATATTGAAGCAAAAAATAGAAATCTACAGTACTTATAGCAAGTGTTGTTGGGAATGGTGAGCTGGCCCTACTTAATTAGCAATAACTGAACAAGGTAATATGACAGTGCTTACTTTGGCAAACAGAAATATTGAAAACTTTTAATTAGCAAGAAAATCTCACAAGTTGTAGCTCATATCCCCTCTCACCAGGCAAGGGCTCTGTAAAAGCAGTGTGTGCAGTGATGAAAACGCAGAGGTAAATCATAAAGCAGTTTCCAGTCCTTGGGAGGGAAGCTGGACAGCCTTTAAAGTATTCACTGAGTGTTAACTGGAAGGAGGGAGAAAAAATTATATATATATATATATATATATATATATATATGCCTCCATTCACACACCAGATGTTGCTACTAAATAATCACTTTCAAGAAAGCTCAGCTTGTGTGTAGATGATACTAATTATTGAGTTTGAGGTTCTTACCAACTATGGAAGAAAATCCCTTGTGGAGGGAGGACTGCCATCTAAGGCCTGTTGCTATGACAGGCCACGGTCCTCCAGCCTTGGGGGTGGTGGGTAAGGTCCAGCCTGTTGTTTATCTCTTTGACACACACAAATGCATTGCCCTCCATCTCCCAGACGTCCTCTCCCCTGGCTCACTGCCGGAGACTGGGACTGGGGCACTCAGCTATTTGTGTTGGTGGGTGGTCAGGGGAGCTGGTCTTCCTGTTCCTTGAGAGATTATATTGAGGACGGCATAGCAGTCCTACATATCTTATATCTGTAAGAACACTTTGAATCGCAGAAATGGGAATGTCTTTTGTGTGTGTGTGTGATCTGACCACCATGGGATTGTGTCTTATGTTGGGTTTCCTAGAAACACACACTGAGATGGAGATTTGGGGTATGGATTTGTGAGAGAGTATTCAAAAAAGAAAGAAGAAAAGCATATGAAATGCAAGAAAGATTTGAGCAAGGAGGCTGTCTCGGGTTAAATTTACTTTGGACTTGACCCACAGGGGCTTCTGGAGCATACATTACACCACAGACTTGTCCCATCAAGGAGTGGGGTTGGGGTGCTACTACCAGGAGGGTAGGGAATCCCTGTGGGGCAGGAGCAGCTGGGGGACATTGGCAGCCAACACTCACAGATGCTGATGTTGGGTGCACTGCTGCAATCAAAGAAATGCAAATACAGGTACAGGGATGCGCCAGGAAATCGCCTTCTTACTCAGCTCATTGTGGTGGCAGCTCTGAGCTAGTATATTAAATGCATTGCAGGGTGAGGTACCTCATTTGATACATACAATGACCTGACAAGATATGCAAGGCAGACATAATTTCTCTTCAGCACCAGCTATTATTTCATAGAGCAGGAAATGTGCCCAGACAGAATGAACTGTGAGCCTAAGTAAGCCAGATAACATGAGAAGAGCTGGAACTAGAATCTAGGACATCTGACTTCAAGTTCCGTGTCTTTTCTGCCACATTGTGCTGTCTCTTGCCACTCATGGTTACAGGTGAGAGAAGTAAAATGATCATGGGAAGCATATAGGCAGTAGAGCACACAGATGCTATAGGAAGCAGGAAAGGGTGAGAAGTATTGAACTGGACTCATCAGCATGGCTTTCTGAGGGAGCCATGTCTATGCTGGTTTATCATGATGGTTAGGATTTAGAAGGTTAGAGGGATAATAGCTTTCCAGGCTCAAGGAGTACAAGACTAGAATGATCCCAGGTACATCTGGAGTATAGCATGTAGATCATTCTGTAGAGGGGCTGGATTTGTACCAGCAATATTAACTGTGAGTGTGTGTTGGAAAGAGGGTCTTCAATCAATACAGCTTATCTTTCCTCCCATCTCCCACATGGTCTCCTCTCTACGTATCCACACCACACCCTTCTCTAGCATCTAAATTCAGTTGCAGAGTCTGATTGTGTTAACTCCTGAATAATTGGTCCTAGATGGTGAAGAGTTGCATGAAATCACTTCCCACCATCAGATGAAGAGGAAAAAGCCCTTTAAACTCAATATGCAGTTTATATGAGATAATGGTAAGATGGTATAGAATTAAGATGGTTTAGGAGAGGACAAAGAATTAAAAATGCCCCCCTTGTCTCAAGCACCTCTACCCAAAAAGTTTCCAAGAGTTTCACAGGAAAGAACAAAGGAAAACAAATTTGCCACCTTCTTATTCTTAAGACCTGAGCCATAAAACCTGATGCGGAATGCTTTGAGAAACCTGCAAGCTCCACTGAAATCAAGCCTATAATGCCTCAGTCTATCTCATGAAAATATAAAACAGTGCAAGAATGCGTATGATCTAAAACTTCCTTTTTTGCTGAGGAATAGCCTCATCATAGCAGCACAGTGACCCCAACAACCAGCAAAGGAAACTCAATTTGTGCCTTAAAATCTAAGCAAAGGGACCACTTCCCTCCTCTTTCAAAGAGAAATGAAGGCAGGGGTATCAGTGGGAAATTCCTTGTTCATAATAGGCCAGGAGGCTTATGGGATAAAAGGATGCATTTAAGGCATCTAATAATAGTTCACAAAATGCAGACCAGAAAAACAAACCAGAGCAGACAGCCCAGATTCACTTTAGAGAGTTAAAGGACTGGGACACTGGCCTGATGCTTTGATGGGGAAGGAAGAGTTAAGGGAAAGAAATGAATCATGAGCCCTGGCACTAGATGCTGATGGCTAAGGTGAAGGGCCATGTACAATGTTGGTCCCCATGCAAATATTCTACTTATCCCAAATTTTATCCTTTTGCCTGCATCTTTATTTATCCTACTTTTAGGAATGGGTCTATGGGATGGGCTGAAATGATGATTATCCAAAAGACACATCCACCCAGAACCTGTCAAAGTGACAGGTTTCTTATTTGGAAAAGGGATTTTCGCAGGTATAACTATGTTAAGGATCTTTGGATGACAACATTTTTGATTAACTGAATGAACCCTAAATCCAATGATATATCTCCTCATAAGAAAGAAGGAAAAAACACACAGAGAAGCCATGTGAAGATGGGAGTGATGTACCTGTAAGCCAAGGAACACCGAGAAACACCAGCAGCCACCAGAATCTAGCAGAGAGGCAGGGAGAAAATTCTTCCTCAGGGATTCCCTGCTAGGAACCAGCTCTGCCCACTCCTTGATTTTGGACCTCTGGCCCTAGGACTGTAAGAGAACAAATTTCTATTGTTTTAGGCCACTTGGTGTGTGATCATTCGTCCTCGCAGGCTAGGACACTAACACAGTGCGGTGGGTGCTGCTCCTTGGAAACCCTCTCCATCACAACGGTGTGGATGGATGAACCACCAGGCTACCCGGGCCCAGGCACCTCAGCTACAGGGAAACAAGCCCACCAACCAGCACGATCATTTGCATTGAACTGTGGGAGTTCCCTAGTCTCCCGGGGCCACTGACCCCACACAGAAGCTTCTGTCCTCAGCCTGTCTGGGTAGCATCTCTGCTCTAAAACATCCCACTAACCTGGCTCCACCACATCTCCAGGCCCCTGGGAAATATACCCAAATGACAGAGCTGTTCTCCTTTTGGCAAAGGTCTTCATCAAACAACACGGAGTGTATTTTCAGTCATTCCCATATCTCATTGAAGAGACCAGCCGTGTTAGCATGTGTTTGTGAGAAAGAAAAACAAAGCAAAACAAAACGTAAAACCACAGCTTGGGACAGCCAGAGACTAGTCGGGGCGCCGAGCCGTCATGAATCTTAGCAGTAGGCAGCGAAGTGTAATTCAATCTTTTTAACTTCACGATATATATTCATGTCAGTGGCTTTAAGATAAAGACTTCAGTGAAAAATGAAACTTCTGATGAAAAACTTGGAGGATATTGCTTTCCCCTCCATCAGAGAGATCCCAAATCCGGCTGTGTTTCCATCCCTGCCACTGCCATTCTCTTGTAAGGAAAACAATTTGGGAGGAAGAAAGAAAAGACAACTTGGCCTGTGGGGCAGGAGGAGGGAGGGGGAGGGGAGGGGGAGGGGAGATGACAGGAGAAAGAAGGGGTGGAAAAAAATCTCAGCATGTAATCATCGAAAGATCCTAAAAGATGCAGGGAAATTGGCACATTGCTGATAATAACCATAATAACAAAGTTAATGATAGGCTCTGGGAAGGACCTTGCTTGGTCGAGGATTTGTTATAATGAAAAGGAGACATTCAGCTGGAAGGCATGGCTGCGGTTAACAATGTGGCATTTATCCCATACAACAGCCCACCAGCCAGGCACGGTCCTGGCTGCTTGTCTCCTGCACCGTCCTCATTTTGCCTCAACAAAATTACGTGTATCTTGGCTCTTCTCTGGGACGGAACAAAAGAACAGGTGTAAACACTCACAGGGTGGTGGTGTTGGTTGAGAGACGCTCTGTTCTAACTTTGTTTCATTGTTTCCTGCACCAGCGGGGGAGGCAGCACTGGGTTCATGGATTGGATGGGGTAGGGCCCATGAGGCTGAGGGGGCAAGGAACACCGTTCAGGGTCTGAGACTTCCTAAGCTTCTGTCCTGCAAGGGGTCTCTTGGCCTCTCCCAGACAGGGGGCCTAGGAAAGTGCAGAGGAGGACTGGGGGCAAAGGGACTGCTCATTTATGCTGAACCGGAGACTTCTTTTTATGATTATTTTCTTCATAAGAACGAAAGAGAAAATTGAGACTAATAAATGCACGAGCTGACATTGAATCAGATCTATAGCTCTTCAAAAGTTAAACCCTTATGGCCACATCATCCTCCTGCCCCCAATGGTGCAGGCAATGCCCTAGACTTGTGACTGTCAACCTTTTTCATCTCATGGCACACATTAACTAATTACTAAAAGTCTGCAGCACACTGAAGAATATATTTTTTGCCATTTGACAAAAAATAATAGGTATAATTTTGATTCACTCACACCAGATGGCTATTGTGTTGGCTGTTGTCATTTTTTTTATTTGACAGTCTAAGGGAAAAGAGGTCAGTGGCCCTGACTAAAAAGTCAGGTACTGCATGTTTTAAAACTTCTTCTGGTACACCAGTCAAAAATCGCTGCCTTGGATGCGCCTGGGGTGGAAAGCGATCCTTTAATTCTGAGAGCTCAGAATGGGCGAGACTTCATCTGAAAAAAGGAAGGTCGCATGATACAAAGGTAAACACTCATAAATAATGCATAGTGGAAATGGAACATTGTTTAGCGAGCAGAATACTTTCCAAGTGTGGTGGGGCTGGTTTGAGACCACCATGTGATGTTTCTCCTTCAGGCCTATGTCTTCAGGAGTCCCTGAGCCCCTAGTCACCACCCGGTCTCAGACAGGCAGGGGGACGCAAAAGCTCAGGCAAGAAATTTGGTCCAAGTTTCCCTTCTCCTCAGAATATATTTCACCACCAGGCAATGCCTTCCTCCCGCTAAGTCTTCACCTCACACTTCATGCAGAGCTGCCTGCCATGTTTGATCACCACTTAAAACCTTAATTGGTGTTGTTCTGTTCCAACGTTTGTTAACAATGCAAAGTACTTATGGATGGGACATTGCCAGCAAAATTGCTAAACAAAAAAGTTTGTCTATTTTTGTGAAAGGGATAAGACAAAAGAGTAGCAGAGAGCAACATAAAAGCCATTTCCTTTGCCAAGAATCTTGAGTAATGATTTCCTGTATCTTTAATACTCACTGTGAAGGACCAAAGTAATTACAGCTTCTTTTTCCATTTATAAAGACCAATAAACCATTCTCTCGCAGATGTTATGTTACCACAAATCTCTCTTGAAATTATTGCCCATCTTTGACCTTTGAGTGTTCTTATTTTAACTCTGCGTAATAATCAGGATCGCAGAACACTCTCATTATGCCTTTTTTAAAGTTTATTAAAAAGGACTCTAATGAAATACCTGGAAACCCACTAGGTCTGGAACGCCATTATGGACATTTGATGTGACTTTAATTTTATTCTTTATTTTTTTAAATTATGAAATGAATGTATGCTCTTTATAAAAATTTGGAATATTTAGAAAATACAAACTTTGTCATGTGCAGATCAGAAGGTCAACATTTTCCTAAGTCCAAACCCCTGATATTTTATTTGTTATTTCATAATTGTCATTCTAGCCCATTCCCGCATCCTCACTCATCCTCCAGTTCTGCCACGTCCTCAACTTTCAGACCTCTATTGTTTTGCCAGAGAGAGAGAAGGGAAAGGGAGATTCTAAACGGAAAAAACGTGTGAGCAAATTCAGCACTTTTTTAATGCCTAGTCATTTCCTTTGATAACTCTTCCTTAACTTTTACCACCACCCTTTCTTCTGGAAGGGTGGAGGAATTAGCCCTGTCAACCTCTTTACATTATCAAAGCACTTTGGGTTCCTAAAAAGTGTGATAAAAATTTGAATAAACAATTACAAGAATGCTACTTAAAATTTAAATTCGGCCAGGCCAGGCAAGGGTTGCATGTTCGTATCTGAAATCCCACCACCTCACATAGTACCAGGCTCTTAGTTTCCTAGTCTATTGTCAGTGAATATTGAAAGAATAATGATTTTACTGATTAATCGAAGGGTTTTTGTAGTGGACGTCCCTTCTCTGTCCAGAATCGATTGGGCCTTCATAACCACTCACTTACTGCCTTCGGTGGTGGTGGAAGGCTAATGTTTCTCCTAGAGCATTGAGTCTAAGTAGGATAGTAAATTCGAACGCCTCCACTCCCACTTCAAAAGCCAGAGCAATACTCACAGGTTTCTTGCCTCCCATAGTTTACTTCACTATTTCCTTTTCTAGGGCTGTTATAACAAGCGCCACAGGCTGGGTGGCTTAAACAACAGGAATGTACTGTGTGGCAGCTGTGCAGACTGGAAGTCAGAGGTCAAAGTGTCAGCAGGGTTCTTCTAGGGCCTCTCTCTTTGACTTATCGGTGATCATCTTCTCCCCGTGTCTTCGTGTGGTCTTCCCTCTGTGCCTGTCTGTGTCCTCATTTCTTCTTCTTACAGCATATCAGTCACATGGGGTTGGTACGCACCCTAACAGCCTCATTTTAACTTGGTCACCTTTTAAAGGCTTTATTTCTTCATACAGTCACATTCGGAGGTACTGAAGGTTCAGGCTTCAACATATGAATTTTGAGGTCACACAACTTATTCTATAAAACTTACGTACTGAACACATTGCCTAAACTTTCCCAGATGGGCAATTTATATGGAATTTTGAATCTGCAGTAAGATGGTGATAGAAGAGATGATTGGAGTTCATTTATTCCAGAGCAGATCCTCGGTAAAATGCTACCTGCCAGGAAAACATTCCAGTGCTTCCGGATTGTATTCCCTGCAAAGGTGTCTTCCCGCTTTCCAAGCTGTGTTCTCCAAATTTGAGTTGAGTCCATGGGCTCCCTCCCGATAGCCTTACCATAAATTCCTTTTGCTTGAATTACCCAGGGTCAGTGTTTATTTCCTATTAACTGATATAATATTTTAAAAATCTTTTTTAAAAACCATCTTGAGCTATGTTCACTGACCTTGACTCTGTAGGCGTTCACCACGCCAATGAGAGGCACTCAGAGGGCTCCGAGGCTGACAGGTGAGCTCCGGAAACCGCTCAGAGATTTGGATGTCCATGCATAGGCCAGGGTCTGAAAGGGAGAAAGCAGTTCAAGGGTAGATGGAACATGGACACATCTCTGACTTTATGCTCCCCCTGAATTTTAAGTTAGGGTGGCCACACATCCTGGTCTGCTTGGGACAGTCCTGTGTCATGCTCATTTTCCCAGAGTAATTATTAATAGTGCTCCATTCACCTCCATCTGTGTCCCAGTTTGGATTAAAGAAATAATAAGGTCACCTTTCATTAGGTTGTTTTAATCATTGATGTATTCCCAGTACCCAAAACAGAGCCTAGCAGAGAACAAGTTTCAATAAACTTTTGAATGAATGAATGAATGAATGAATGAGTGGAATCCTGCTTCTTTATCAGATATAGAGGCACATTTAATTATTTATTTTTATTTGCCTTGATGTCACTTGCTGGGTATACATCATTAAGCTCCCAGGAAAAAAGGAGACATGGTTTGGAGACCTGCCATGCTCCTGTTGGCACCCATGGAAGGGGTGGCTGCCTTTTTAAAAGGGAGGCGTATCACCACGGCAAGGTAGGAAGTCCACCTGTTGTTGGAAAGTCTGTCAAGATCTGAGCTCCGCTGGACTCAGAGCTCAGAGCTCTTCCTCCCCCTACCCCCATGCCTGGTTGAGGCTCTGATTTGATCGGCAGGCAACCACCATGCCACGAATTAAGAGGCAGGAGGCATAGCATAGGATGACTAGCTCCTGATGAGCACACGCTGCCTGGAGTTGTCTTGTTACCACTTTAAATGGATTAGAAATCTGGGGAGCATCTGCATTTTCCCCTCACAGAGGAAAATGAGAAATTGACAGGTAGGATTGAGAGAATGTATCAAGTGGAGCTTTGTAATTAACAAAGATTAGCTTTATTTCTCTAGGCTCATCTCTCCTGCCTTCTTCCCTTGGCCCTCCTCCCTCAAACTGTCTCAGCTGCCAATGGAAGAAGCCCAGCTATTCTCTAATTGAACCATGAGATTTTGGAAGGTCAGTGCAAGAAAACCACTCTGGTGCTCCAAGGACAGCATGTGATTTTTATGGAGACAATTATGTGCTTCCCAGGTGATTTTATCTAGAAGCCAAGAAAGACAGATTAGTGACAAGAAAAACAATTCTGTTCTGTCTCTGCTGCATCTGCATAACCTCCTTTCTCTTCCTGTCCACCATGCTTGGACACAATGTTAATGGCAGCCAGCGCTTGGAAGACTGACGGCAATTAACACTATGTAAGAGAGAATAAGCAAGAAAAGGCCCTACATCATAGGAACGGCTTCTGGGAGAGGCTCCAGGGAGGAGACATGGGACTTTCTCAGTGGGGAGAAATCCCCAGAGCCCAATAGCTTTCAGCACATGGGATGCTTTGGACACAAACATTTCAGCAGAGGAATTCTCTGTTCCTCAGGGACCAGACCCCATACTTTCTCAAGAGCAAATTACTGAAGGCCCCACTTTATCTGGTTCATTTCTAATAGCTTCAAACAGCACCAGTCCCCAGAGACTAAGCCATAATGACAGATGGCATGTGCACCTGTCATGATCTATTTTCCTCTGTCTTTCCTGACATTTTGAAAAGAATCTCCGTCCTGTACTCACTCTCTCAAAGAGCTCTCCTGGAGCTGTGACCAGAATTGAAGAAAAGAAACCATATCCTCGGTCCCTCCAGATTTATAAAAGTTATATTTTTACAAATCATTGTTTTATCTTCTATTTCTCAAAGTGTAAAGATGGAGGCACTCAAGTCAATGACCCGCAGGACCCCGGGACCTGAAAGCGCACACATCATCACAAAGGCATTGTACAAGAATGAAGGGTAAGCTCGAAGCAAGCTCTAAGTCCTGGAGCCCAAAACCATAAACCAGCAAGGTCAAGGTGTTTCTGTCCCAGCAGCAGGGCTACCTCCAGGCCCGCACCACCTTTGGCAAAAGTGAACACGCTTCAGAACCTGACAGCCTCCAGTCCAATTTTATGAGGCATTCCTGCCAGCCCTGATTAGAAGTGTCCCATTGTAATCCCTGCCAAATCATCCACGGAAAATCAGATCAGTTGTATTAAAAAAAATGGAATAAAAGCAGCAGTGACTTTTGGAAGCAAGGCATTACTTTTAAGCAAAATTCTCTTCCTTTTGAGGGGAAGCTGAGGGAGATGCTGAGTCTCCCCAGCTAATTCTGAATTTCCTTGGGAATATAGCCCTAGGTGAGAGACTGGTCAAACCATTTTTACCACTTGAGTCCAGGGAGGACAGAGAAAGGGATCTAGCACAACAAAACTAGAAGCTCTCAGATTCAATTCATTATTTCTCAAGCCCTAGTCATTGTGTGTATGTTTACCCAAACTATCTCCTTTGGTTTGAGACCCAACCCTGTGACATAGATGTCATTACTGTCAACTTATAGACAGGGAAATTGGACCCTGATTATGGCATTTTATCTCTCTGGGCCTCAGATAATTAGAAAGTAATAGATCCAAGTTTTATTGAGACTTTCAGTCTCCGACTGAATTGAACTCTGGCCAGCCTCTCCTACTTTAAAGGGCACTCTGCTACTATAAAGTTAATGGTAACTAATATAAGCTTAAGGGGCATCACAAGGCCATGGTTCTTTGAAAGGTAATCATTGGCTTCATCTGGTCTCCTTGGCAGCACTGTCGGAGCGGACAAGAGAATTTGGCAGGACCCGGTGTGTGTGTCAGGATGAGGCATCCCCATTGCCTGTGTTTGCTCTCTGGCCTTCTTCCCTCCGAACAAGGCCAACCACTTTAAACGGCGAGCGGTGCGGCATGGGAAGCCAGGGCCTGGCAGCTGTGTGTTGAGCAGCCTCACTTCAGTCCAGTGAGGGAAGCAGGGGCATCAGGCGATGGGCTACTGAACAAGTGGGCCAGCAGGTCAACAGCATGTGGAGGATTGTCAGCTACTGAATGATACACACACTTGTGAAGTTAGAATCTGAACCACTCTGGATGTTATAAACATGAGCCATATCGGCATAACCATTGGATTCCCTACTGATGCTCAATGATCTGCAGTTCAATCAGCTCTGCATTTGTTAGGGAGTCGTATGGTAGAAAGAAGACTTGGGTTCTAGCTTCAGCTCTGCACTAATTTGCTGTGCAACCTTAGGAAAGTCACTTTCCTCTCTGAGTCTCAAGATATCCCTCTAACTTAAAATTCAGAGGGAGCATAAAGTCCATGTTCCTTTACCCTTGAATTGTTTTTTTTTCCCTTTCAGACAGAAGGAGGGAGTTCTCCTAGTCATCTCTCAATAATCTCTGACAAGCAAAGCTAGCCAGTGAAGTGGGCCATACAGTGCATTCCTTTTACTAACAAGGAAACTGAGGTCCAGAATGACTTCATGAAAGCAAGAGATCTCCTAATTCCTGGCTTAATATTCTTTCCAAGGCACAATACATCACCGCCTTAATTCAAAGTGTGTTTTTGTCCCAGATAACTCAATTAGGCAACTCCCTCACAGTTGTAGATGTTGCCTAGAAGGAAATGAGTAAATCTGGAAGCTGTTCTCACTCCTGTAAGTTAAGGCACCTTGTATTGTGCCATGGTAACAGGAGCCAGGACAGTGACTTTTATCCAGGAACGCTCCCTGAACTCTTCTGTGGCAGATACAGCAGTTCTTCTCAAACACTGGTGCACAGGCGAGCCATCGGAGAATCTGCTTATGGTGCTGATAGCTGGGCTCCAGCCCCAGAGCGCTTCTGAAGGTTTACTTGTAAGGTCTAGAATGGTCTTAGAAAAAACAATTCTGAGGCAAAGAGTGTCCTCACCACTGGTGAAAAGCCCAACAGAGAAGTAGCTAAAAGTCAGTCTCTGCATTCTCTCTGCCCTCTGCCTTTGCTGGTCTAGTGCTGAGAAATCTGAGATAACTATGCCAGTGACGGGCAGAGGCTATATATTAGCATGGCTTAGCTCATATGAACCAACTATCTCATACTGTTTTACCACTTTATAACTTCATCCTTTTTAATCCGGTGCGGCAATTTTATCAACCCGACATAAAATTAATATGGTAAGAACTCAGATCCCATTGGAAAGCAAAACCAACACATTTTGGGAATTCACCTTTGAGTGGGATAAGAATATTAGACACTTTACATTATTTGGGAAGCTCAAAACCATTGAAAATCCCTTAAAGATATGCAGGTACTCTATGTTATGAACAAGCAGTGATCCTGGAGAAAAAACCACTGCTGCTCTTGCTTAGAGGTACCACAAAGTTAACTCCTCAATATTTGAGGAAGGTATTTATTTTATATAATGTAAGTTTATTTTTTAAAAAGGTGAATATAACTCAAGAAAAATTATGCTAAGAATATAATACATAATTTTAAATATATTCGCAAATCAAAAAAGCCCATCTTTGTTTAACTGTATATCTCCAATTTGAGTTCAGAAGACATGATTCTAGAATACCTAGTTAGCATGTAAAATATGGAAGCAAATTATTGACCAAAGCATTTTGATTTCTTGATTTTCCGGGATCCATGGAAATTTAACACATAATTTTCAACATTATAAAAACTAAAACATTCAATGTAGAGCCCTTATTATAGATACTTAGTCCACATCCCCTTATTACCTAATGTGGAGAAGGGCCACTCACTCATCCTTTCAAATTTCTCCCTCATCACTGGGCAAGAGAAGATTTGTTACTGGTGTGATGCATTAAACAGCATGCAAAAGAAAAAAGAAAAGAAAAAGGATACGCATCTTATTGAGTTCCTCTCCTGTGTTTATTTCTTCTGCTGAAATCTTTAAGACCTGAATTGTAGGTTACAACTTTACTGCTCACTGGAACCCGATCTCAGTCAAAGTCCAGATAGATACCGAGACATGTGTTCAGAAATCCTGGCCACAAACATTGGAATGGGAAACTTGGATACTGATTCAAATAGTCCATCTAATGAGAGCTCCTCACGGGGTCATAGAAAATGAATAGGCAGACTGAACTATTGTTCTTAATTCTTCATGCCCTCTCTCAATTAGAATTATATATCCTTACTTTTTGCCATGGACCTTAGCACCAGTGTAGGCAGAGTCTATTTCCCTAGACCACTGATCTTGGATATGGCCATGCCGTTTTCTTTAGTCAATGGAACGTAGGTGATGGGTAAATAGGAGGACCATTTTGAGCCCAGACATTAGAGACAATGGCTATTCTGCTGGTCTCACCATGGGGTGGGGGGCGGGAAGGGAACATACCCTGGGTGGCTGCTGGTCTTGGAAAGATCCACTCGTGGAGCATACCTGAAGCAACTGAAGCCTGAATCCAAACTCACTCAGGAGAACCTGGTCAGTCCCAGCGGAGCCCAGACGAATCACAGCCAACCTAAGACACAAAAGCAAAGCATAAATATCTGCTGTCATAAGCTATTCAATTTTTTTGCCATTGGCATCATCACAGCAATAGTTGACTGATAGACTAGATAAGACTGCCCAAAGAAATCTCAGACACATATGCAGCTTTGATGTACAAAAATACATTTATTTTCAACAATTTCAAAACCACTGTCTTTTTTTTACAGTAGAAATATTCAAATGGAACAATAAAACCAAGAACAGTATATATACATATACTGTATATATAGATACGACTCATGCATTTATATTCCATTGTTTAGTACAAGTATTGCAATTGTCTGCCCCATTTAACCCTTGAAACAAAAAAGCAGGATCTTTAGAAATACTCCTAATCCTGATCTATGCTGTAGCCAGTCAGATATCCGTACATCACGTTCTCATAGAGAGAAATGTGAACGACACCCCACTAATATTAATAGGTAAAATTTTGGCCTTTCCTCCCATATATATATATATGTATATATACACAGTGTATCATTTTCTAAAACAGTGTGCACAGGCTGAGCCTGAAAATTAAAAACTGCTTACAGCATGGCTTAAAGGGAGCCTACTGAAAACAACTGGCATGGATAAATGTGCGAAGGGGCAGGGTGAGGGAAGGGAGAATACTGGTGTTGGGAGCCACTCACTCCAGAGGCAAGAACTATCTTAAGGGAACTGAAGGCAGACATTTGACTTTGAGAAGTTGTGTACATCTGACAAGCAAACAGCACAGCTTTGCTAAAATCGTCTTCGACTAATATCATTAAAGACTAGACCCCTATTTGGCCCACAAGGTTTGCCTGGATTCGTGATTCTAGAAATGACACTTCCCTCCTGACCTCAGTAACCCCTCCCATGCCAAGATCACTTGCTGGGCTGAACCTAGTGCCCAGAAGACTCTTCTCAGCTAAAAATAGCCCACAAATCTTCCAAAAACATTATACATTTCTTTGGAATCCAACCAGAAAGTAGATTCATTGTTGTTTTTAGATCTGTTGCCTGGCTTTGTTAGAGAAGAGCATTTTCTCGTGCTGATATCCTCCATTTCATCTTCCTGGAGGGGAACCCTTGTCCTCCTTCTGGATCTCAGTTTGAAGTCTCTAGTGGGTTTCATCTTGCAACTTCTTCCATGTCACTGATGGAACAGTAAGACTCCATGTTCCATGATGCTACTATAGTCCTTCCTTTATGAATCACCCCCAAAAAGCCTCCCCCCTTATATACATAAGTGGAAACCAGCTATGGCATGGACACAGAGATGCAAAAGTTAATTGTGACAGACAACTGGAGAGCATCCAGAACCCAACACATCAACCAGGCCTGGGGTTGGTCAGCTCTGAGGGTGAGTGCATAAGCCAACACACACATCTTTCTTTTTTCTGTTTTCTTTTTTACTAAACATTAAATTATTTCTCAGGAAATAAAAAGCTATTTACATTGTAATTATATACAATAAGCCATCAGTAGCCTCACTATTGACATGCACGAGGCAGGGCCTCCTTCATAAAGGTGTGCACACTTTCTGCAGCTAGTTCACGCCCCACTAACCTACCTCCTGCAGATCTAACTGGGAAATGGTTTATGCTTGAGGTGTGTGTGCTGGGGGATGAGGTTGTTGGCGATTTGCGGGGATAGGAGGTTAATGAAAAGCCAATCCAACTTAAAAAATAAAGACATCGAGAGACCACAGGGAAAAAGAGAGTCCTTGAACCATTAATGGCAGAATAAAGCAAGAAGACATGGGGAAATGTGTGCTTTGCCCATAGCACAAATATAGCCATTTATCCTTTTTATCTCATTTTAATCAGCTAAGAACACCTCCCAAAGCTAAGTAAGCATCTGCCTGCTATTTATGAAAGGGCCCTTGGTAAACAAAGGGTAAAAAAAGACATTTCATTTTCTTCCATAATAATAGTAATAACAATCATCAAAAATAAAAAGTCGGAAAGATGGTTGACCACATGGCTTGTTGGTGTTAAACACTAGTGCAGTTGGGAATCTCCTTTGTGCTTTCGCTGTTTGCAATGGTGGCAATGCCTCCTGCAGGGGGGAGAGAGAGAGGGAGAGATGGGTGTAAGTTTCATAAGCGCAGGAGTCTGCGTTTGATTTCCTGCTCAATACAAAGCCACCTCCAACAGGTGCTCAATATGCGCTAATCTAACCGGGCACCTAGATATTCTATCCCGTCAGCTCACGGGCTTATCTGATCTACATCTAAAGTTTGCCATCTCCCACACCAGCAGGCAGGTAGGAGCAACACCTGGCCATCTTATACCCTACTAATATCTATAGTGATAGGCACCATGTACTGAACACCTACTATGTGGCAGGCACTGTGCTAACTGACATAATATCATTCCATCATTACAAAAGTCTCCGAAGGTAGGTACTGTCATTCCTATGCCACAGATGAGGAATATGAGGCCCAGGGAAGTTGCAGAGCTCGTAGACTGGCCGAGCAAGGAGACTGGCTGAACAATAACATGGACCCAGGGTTATCGGATGGCAGAGCCCACATTACTGTGATTATCAGTGAGGACATGGAATGCTTTTTTGTGTGGTTAATGATCATGTACTGATAATTGTTTTTGTTTTATTGTTGTTCGTGTTTTTGCTTTATAGAAGAAAAAGAAAACGCTCAACAGTGATGGATAATTGGCCTCATCTCTCCCCCACTCTGACTTCAACAATTTCAAACTTGCTCTACTTTTAAGGGAAAATAATTTTGCCAATTTCATGTGTCCAGAGGCAGCAGGCAAATTTTCAAACATGATTATGTCACTGCATGCAGCCAGTTCTAGAACTATCTGAAGACCAGGCCTCATGGGCTGGCTGACTGAGGGTTTAGAGGACAGAGGACACAGGAGCTTGGCGGTACCAGCACACATACCTATGACCCGGGTGTCCAGCTCTTTGTCCAGCAGTTCCTCAGGCTCGGTGAAGTCACTGAGTGTGATTTTAGGGGCGTTTTCACTTTGGCTCACTGACCCAATCATCTCCTGCTCCTTGTCATGTTGAACTTGAGCATAGATGTTAATCCAGGGGATTTTCCTACATGGGCGGGAGCAAAATCAGATTATGATCACAGGGCATATTGAACTTGGGCATTCAGAGACCCTGGGCCATAAGCCGAAGGAAGATGCTAGGCCAATGTCACGGAAAGGGAATGGTCGCCCAGACACTGGGGTCACGAGGCCAAGAAACACAGAGCCAGAGACCCAGATGCCCAGGGGATATGTAAAGCACAGAACTCCCTGAGGAATGCACTTCCTTCTGGGGCAAAACCGAGCAGTGTAAACGGAAAGGCAATGCTCTCTGTCATGTACGCACTAGAATCCTTGTAAAATTTGTCCATTAATAAGAGTTTAAAGGAGCTGGACTTTGAGACTCATAAGGTTGTATCATAGTGAAAAGACATTTTTTTTCTAAGATTGCATCAATTTAATCAATTCACATTGGTTTCCTTTATGAACAGCCAAGAAATAAAAGATGTATAGCCATTGCTAGTATTTTTTTTTTTCAGAACATCATTCATGGGCCAAGTATCTTAAATACTTCCATAGTCAGTTTCCTCATCTGTTCAATGGGAATAACAATAGCTTCCTTTTAGGATTGTAGAGAGGATTAAGGCAAAGATTAAGAGAAGTTAACTTTTTTCAAAGACACAAAAGTAGTGGCTTTGGAAACAAGGCAGACAGACTTGAGGTTGGAGGAGCAGGCAGGTTCAAGTTAAAATCTCAAAGGATTTATCTCCTGATCCATCCCTATGTATCTCCTGACCCACTGTGTTCCAACTTCCATAGCCTTCTTTGAATTCCTACAGTCCAGCACTTCTCAAACTATAAAGTGATTATACATCACCTAGGCTCTCGTTAAATGTTTTTGTGACTCTATTGGTCTGGACAAGGTGGGTTGAAATCTTGCATTTCTACCAAGCTCCCAGATGATGCTGATCCTACTGCTCGGAGACCCTAACTTTGAGTTGCAATACTCTATCAAATTAATCCCATCCTGGGTCTTCAAAGCAACTGTTCCCTCTGTGAGACACCCCTTTCTACTCATATCATGATAGTGTCATTCAGAACTTGTCTGAAAAGTCATTTCCAAGAGGTCTCTCCTGACCACCCAACCTCTCCTCTTATAAATATGTAATGAGATAGTGGCTATGAAAGAAATGAACAGGGTGTCTGTTTAAGGTGATACAACAGGCAGCATTTGTGACTTGTTTTCTGTCTCTCCAACTAGACTAAAAGTCTAATGTGTATAAATCTATGCTTTTATCTTCACTGCTATACACTCAACTTATTAACACAGTGCTTGGCACATGGTTTACATTCAGTAAGAATTTGTTGAATGAATAAATGACCTCAAGGCATGGGCTCCTTCTTTCTATTTTCACATTATGTCCTCAAACAAAATAAACATGATGTTTTTTATCTTGGAATATTAATAAGAGGAGCTCTCTCTACCTCATTAAACAATGAGGAGATTGGACTGATGTTCACACATTTCATGAAGCTGATCACTGGCATAGATGTTATTAAAATTTGAGACATCTGACAACCACCCCAATCTAGAAGATTCTGTGCATTTCACTCTGTTGCTGTGTCACCTACCAGTGATATTTTCAAGCTTCTATATCCCACCCCCACTCTAATCTCCAATGGACGTAGAGTGCGGGGGCATTAATTGGGCTTTCCTATAGCTAATTCATAGGGGAAGATCCAAAAACATAGGTTTAAAACATGGGTAGTTTCTACCTTTCCTTAGCATTCAGTTTTCTTATTTAGTGGGAGGTATCCTCGTGACTTCTACTGGTCTGAACCAGTTTAATATAATTTACAAGAACCTTGAATGAATAGACTATGTGAGGCAGCAAATCACAGGCTCTCTAAACGTGCCTAATTAAAAATTTATGCTGGCCCCTACTTCCTTATCTAAATAGAACTGCAGCCTAATGACTTAGATTTCTTCTAATCATAAAAGTACATATTACTCATGAACATTGGGATCAACTGTAATATTTATTAGGTGCTGGGGGCAGTAAAAGCATTCCTGATTACACAAGCCTGCATAACTTCAGAGCTGTAGCTGGAGTTCACTGTTCCCCTACACCCTCATGCCCCTTCCTGCTCTCCTAATGACACCTGTGAGGATTGGAATAAATTTGCCCTTATAAAGGTTGTTCATTTCTTTCAGTCTCTAAAAACAGGCAGATTCTTTCAACATTTTTAATTGATGTTTGGAAGAGAATAAATTTTATATGTTAGCAATTTTCAGCACTTCAGAATTTGTCAAATTACTTTTCATTTCTTAACACATCCACTTGCAGGACTGTTGAGAGTCTAAGTGAAGACTAAACCCCAAGTTTGCAGATAAGAAATGTGGGAAGTAGATTTAGAGGCATGTCTTGGGCTCCACATTCATATAGATTTAAATAAGAGCAGTAAGATGGATCAACCCAAGTCACCTATAAAAGCTTCAGTTTTTATTTGTTTGTTCCAACTATGGTAAGTGCTAGAAGCCCATGGGAGGAAATTTAGAGACAGTGAAGTAGGTTTCAGACTACGATGAAAGCCTTACCTAAAAAAATATGGAAAAAGTGTTTTCTTAGGTAACCAGGAAAAAAAATGAATCCATAGTATAGAAAGAAGGCAGAGTTTTCAGAAAATAAAAGCCATCTTATAATGATTTTTAATTATCTTGCTTAACATCAGTAGTAGCAGTCACTACAGAAGAGTGAGATCAAATGTGAGAGACAGGACGATATTTATTTAAAATGGGCTTGGGGTCCGTGGTATCTCTATTCTCCTTCCCCTGTTAAGTGAGGACTTGGAGTACTGAGATGGTTTTCAGTGCGTCACACACAGTAGACACTCAGTGAATTTTTGCTGAAAGAATGAATGGTTTAATGAGTTAATCCTGGTGATTAGAGAGAGAAAGTTTTGGGTCTGAAACCTCAGCATGGCTAGGGATCTGAAAACAAAAACAGAATCGTCCTTTCTCTACACTGTGTTATCCAAGTGTTCACCAGGCAGGTTTAGGTATTTAAATTTAAATTAACTCAAGTTAAATAAAATTTAAAATTCATTAGTGAATACTGTGTTGGCCAGCACAGATTATGGAGCATTTTCATCATTGCAGAAAGTTCTTTCGGACAATATTAAAAGAAGCAAAAGAGACTCTAGAACTCAGGGGCAAGAACCCGACCCTTACTTGTCAGCAAGCCAGGCACAGTCCATAGAGCCATCACTGGAGTTCCTTGTGATGAGGAGGAAGGGAGACCAAAGAAATAAAGGAAGATCCAACAAGACCTCCACCAAAGGGCTTTGATATTGGGAGGAAAACTTTCAGAGAAAGTGGCTTAAAAAACAAAGGTAACTGCTGACTGGTAAGTCTTATCTGACTCCACTGTGTATCTCGTTTGCCTGGTGTTTGTTTCCTGTAGGCTTGGCTGCATGATTCACTGTCAGGGACATAGAAAGGTTGCCTGCTATTCAGGGACTACAAAGGTAGAATAATTCAGCGATGGCACTACCTGGCGTAAATCCAAGTACTGAAGTGTACACATTTAGAGACACCTGCATTAACAAGTTGACTGTCTGGGGAGTTTAGCAGCATTTAAAAGAGAACAGAAAACTCTGTGAGTCCTTGGATAAGTCTTGCCTTAATTTGTTGACGCCTGACACAAATACATTTTTGCAGGACTTCTACTGACCCTTATCCTCAGCAACCATGGAATTCTAGGGGCCAGAAAGGTAAATTTGGGATAGTTCATCTTCAAGCTGCAGCAACCACCAGGCTTCCCAACAATCAAATACTTAGATGAATAAAAGTGTGCTTTGCTTGCAACTGAAGTGCATCCATAAATGGGTGTTGCCTTGACCAGACTGTTTCTCGACTGAATTTTTGCTCTCTAATTGTAATATGAAAGGTTTCCCCTTCATTTTTCAAAGGGAACGTGGCAGGTGGGCTGATGTGCTTGATGCAAGAGAACATGAACTCGTACTGCTCTACAAACTGAGTAGGAAGTAAACCTCATTAGGTCCTTCTGGTGGAGGGTGTTGAAGGATTCCTGCTGTTCTGGATAATGTAGAGACAGATAATAAGTAAAACTGGTGTTTTGAAGCCTGTGATATCCACTAGAGGGGCGCTAAAGGGAGCTAGGGAAGGGGTGGACTGAAGCACCTTTACCACTGATCTCTTCCAAAATCTAAAAGCATTACATTCAATACCTAGAAATACTCCCAGGACCAAGTAGGCTTTCAAAACTCATCTGATGGTAGTTAATAATAGTCCCGTTTTACCCAGGCTTCCTATGAAGCACCTTTATATGCCAATTATATGGTTTTTGTGAGTCTACTATGAGCCAGTTTGTGACACAGAAGGCACCTTTGGAAGGCATGTTTTTTGTTATGTACAATAATAACTTAGATTTGTTGATTATTTACTATATACCCGATGTAGATATTATTACATTTAAACCATATTCCAAACCTATAAAGTGTTATTGCTTTCCTTTTTTGACAGATGAGGAAACTAAAGTGGCTTAGAGAGCAAATCCAATTGCCCAAGTTTACAAATGGTAAAAATAAAAATTGAATCTGTCTTATTTCAGAGTTCATACTCTTAACTAGTCCACCTCTTGGTAGAAGCATTGCATTATTTAAAGAACGGTGAAGAATTATTGATTTCAATTTCATGTTCTTAAATAAGTATCCTGTCATATTACTCCTCCTGTGGAGTAATATATATAGAATTTGGTTTTCATGATCAAATTTCCTTTACAAACAGGAAAGGAGCAAGGAGGATAAGGTTCATTTCTTTTAGATTGTATTTATCTATTTTTAAAGAGAAGGAAAGGGAGGGAGAGAGAGAGGAAGAGAAACATCGATGTGCCAGAGAAACATCAATTGGTTGCCTCGTATACACCCCCGGTTGGGGAGCTGGCCCACAATCCAGGCAAGTGCCTGCCTGGGAATCAAACTGGTGATCTCTCAGTTTGCAGTATGACACCCATCCCACTGAGCCACACAAGTCAGGGCAAGGTTATGTATTTTTAGCATTCATATTTAAATAGCTGCAGCACAAGATAAGAAACTGTGTGTGTGCGTGTGTTCATACATGTGCAGTTTCTCTACTTAACCACCCTGAATGGTTGCTAAGTTGCAGAAGAAGATACCCTGAACATATGAGACTTTATTTTAGAAATTTAGGTGAGGTTTGAAAATTCCTTACACTTCTCTCAAACATAATAAATTGATTTCATAGACTATCCTTCATTTCCCTAGCTCAATATAGTTATAAATTGGATAGAGTTCAGATTATTCTTAAACTTATTGACTCCCTGACCCTAAACCAAACAGAGCTTCAAGGAAAATTAATGTCACATAACTGGGATGAGTTTTGGAATGTTGGTTACAAGAAGAATCAGCTCCCATGAATCTAGCCCTGAGATCAAAATGGAGTGATGGTAGTACATACCTCTTAAACTTGTAGATCAAAAACACAGCCAGGCCAACAAATACCACCGACAAGAGCATAAGCATGGCTGAGCTGCTGCGCCCAGCACTGGAGTCCACCAATGGAGCTAGGAGGAAAGAAGATGCTCACTTGGAAAGTATTAGCGGAAGTGAGTACCCGTTGGAGAAAGGAGGCCAGGTGGGTTCCATCTTTCTATCCAGTCTCCCACTGCCCTGAATGCTATCTGGGCACAGGAAGCTTGGTTTCAATGATGAAATTATATCCCTAATCATGGCTTCTTATGGAAAGTAAACCCCCCTGCTCTCCCAGGGAGCCTTGCTGTTTGTGGTATAAACCGATGACACACAATGTATGTCCAGCTAAGGGAAGCAGAAGAAGGGCTTAAATGCCCTTCCTCTTATACAGCCTGAGCATCTGTCAACACAATTACAGGTAGCTCACGGGGAAACTTTGGATTAAACACTGGTGCAGTGTTTCAGTCTCTTTACACACTTCTGGTGAAACACTGCTGGATGAGCACATCTGGAATCTTCACATCTGGCAGCTTTTAGATCAATAAGGGACATTTAGCAAACAGGCTATTCCAAAGAGCCAGAAATGGATGCCCAAAGGGACTGATGTTCTTTTATTACTTTTACAAATCAACCAACTACAATTGACCTCTGTTTCAACTTAAACTTAAGTTATCTGATCTGACTGACTTACCTGTCAAGATTTATAGAATCAGAAAATCACAGAAATTAAGAGAGTATGAGGACTGCCTAATATAATCCCAACTGTTACAGCTTTAAAAAAAAAAAGCCAAGGCCCAAGGAAATTTTAGGTTTTCCCCAAGGTCATCCAGGGATTCAACAGCAAGGCACTTCTAAGAAAGTCTTTTTGCCACCTCAACAGGAAGCCTCCAGAAAGATGTAATTAATCTTTCTTAACCATCCCTATGCAAAAGAGCCCTGCCACAAGGCCATTTTCAGGCATTTATGGAGAAGCGTTTCCTAATTACCTCCCCCCTTTTCTCTCCAGGATAGCAGACCACCATACCCATTTCCCCCTGACTCGATAGGCACTCACCCAATGTCAGCTGTGTGACATACACAATGACTTGAACCCCTGGCTTCAGTTCAAACTGGACCAAGTTTTGGTTTAGAGCATTAAACAGCATCTCTACAATCTAGGAAAAAAAGAGACAGAGGACACATGGCAAGACAATGCTCCCTCATAGAGTAAGAAACCAGGGTCAACAGGCAAAAAAAAAAAAAAAAAAAAAGAGAGAGAGAGAGAGACCATGTTAAATCAGAGGACAGGCTATTGGGACATCTTTATCAATTTAGTTCCCTTAGAGCATTGTGAAGCCAAAAAAATAATTGGTATTATTTGCTTATACTGGAGACAATAATGAGACAGAAAGAGGTGTGTCCCAAGTCACCTAGTAAATGCAAGTTGATAGTGGACATTGATGTTTCCTTCAACATTTAGTTCACTGCTCTTTTATCCGTGCCTTTTAACTTACAGTAGAAAACCCTGTGGTGGGTTCCAGTGAAAGAAAGTCAACCCATCATTAGTTCTTTAATCTGATCAAGTAATACACAGAGGGTAGAGAGGTCCTGCCAGGATTAAGCAGGCACATATACCCCAGCCCACCCCTCTGCTTTTCCCCCATCTCTTAGAGACAATGGGAGGCAAACATCAAAGCGGAAGCTGCCTCCTTTTTATGGGATAATTTTTTCTCTTTACTTTTCCCAAGCAAATCTCAGAACACATAACATCGATTTAATCACTTGGTAATTCCCACATGGAAGCATAGGCAGACTTAGGCTGCTGTCCCTAATGCTCATCTTGCTGTACGCCTTAATATCACAGCTGCTATTTGTCACTGTAATTACCAGTTTATCTAAATGGATGGATATTGTAGTTTCCAAGTATAATTCACACATGCCACTTGCTATTTCAGAATAAAGAGGTCTTGTAAAAGTGATAGATACATTAGCTGAGTTTATTTCTAGCCAAGTTCACTATGCAACCCTGAAATGCAAGGATCCACAGTCGTTTCCCAGAGAAATGACTGTGATGACATCTGTGCTGCTTGAGACTTGAGACAAAATGAGGACAGATGTAGGGATGGGGCATTGGCCAGGTGAGGAGCAGAGGGATGTGGAAGATATCCATACAGTGATCACCTCCTATGGGAGCAAAAGTGTTTGATTCATACCAATTTTTCGCAGCCTCGTTCTCACTTATTTTTACCTCTGACTTAGCATCGGGGGAAGGCCGGGAAGGGTGGAGCAGAGCACAGACATCAAGACTCCGGTATGAGCAGGGAGTGAGGGAGAAGCATGGGGCCGACCATCTCCTTTTCTTCCTGGATAGTATGCTGATCACAGGAACTAACTGTCCATTTGGTAAGGACCACAAATCACAGTCTCATTTGGAAATGCTGCTTCCTTAGTTATAGTAAGATGAGGCAATCCATCTCTCTCTACAGAAACATGTTTAAAGCAGCCCATGTTCTCCCCAGAAGCAGAACTTAGATTGACCAGGATCTTTAAAGATAAGAAGCAACATTTCCCCAGCAAAAGAGAAACTCAAATTCCTCTCTCTTTTACCCACATCTCTTTCCCTGGGGACAAGTCACTGGGTGGAAGGTACGAGCAAGGTGTAGGAATGCCAGCTGTTGGAATGAATGATGCTGATTGCTCCAGTCTAGGTGCATCTGTGTTTATTTCGGATTAGGCTGATTATTTTTCAAAGCCCTGAGTACTGGACAAATAGTAGCAGGCTGATGGGCCAATTGGAGAGAACTTGTCTCCCTGTTTGGATGGAATTAACTTTGGGTCCCCCTAGAACGTGAGGTACAGGCTAGTGTTCTAGCCAAGTTTGCTTTCACTTACTTGCTCCAGGTCCCCTTCATTGCCTTTCCGCCTCTCCGTCAAGTTCTTTGGGGGGAGGATAAAGAGCTCTGCTGATGTAGGGAGGCCAGGGAACACAGCAACCAAGATCTGGTCTTCCGGGACACCAGTTACCTGCAAAGGTGTGCAAACCAAAGAGTGAAGTCCTAGGGGAGCGAGCCTTCCCTGAGTCAACAACAAGGAGCAGAACATGCACAGGGTTAAGGCTTATATATGGTTTTTAAATGCAGCACTTTAGGCACAGGATCCAATTGACACTCAGGCTTTCTTTCTGTTTTCCACTAGAAGTGCTAGGTAAGGAATCATTAGTTTCACAACCTCCTCTGCTCTTAGGTACATTTTTACTGAAGCTAAAATACTATTACAAATAATTTCCAAATTATTGTTTGCTGGGAACATTTGCAAAAGCTCCCCGCATATTTTCTGTTTTTCTGCACTAGAGTTCTGACTAAAACATGAACAGACTGGCTGCAAATGAGGAAGAAGAAGTTATAAACAAACCTGGGAAATGCAAATGAAAGGGAAAAAAGCTAAGCAGCACTGGTTTTCACTTAGTAAAGCAGGATTTTTTATTAACTTAAAACAGCTAATATTGGTGAGGCTTCAATTAAGAGGTTCCCCCATTTGTTGCTGGCAGCAGTAAAATTGGTACGGATTGCCAATTTGTTTTTTCAGAAGACTTTCAGGCCATAAAAATTTTCAGACCCTTCATTCAATTACTGCAACTTGGAGTGTTTGTCCTAAGGAAATATTCTAAAATATAGAAATAAGGCATACACAGGAAGAAATGCTCCCATCCTTACTTCTTAAATAGCAAATAAGTGGGAAAAACAAAAATATTTGAAAAAATAATAATGATATCATTAATCTGATGGAACATTTCCCGACCGCCAAGATGACAATTAGTGCCGTGCGCAGATACGAAAAAAACCCTCATGATAACTGCATTCTGATCTATGTCCTTCTATTTCTTTGGTTACAACCCTATAAAAATAAAAGTGTATCAGAGTAAAAGAGCAAAACAAAACACTAAAAGTTATGTTAAGATGCTGAGATTGTGAGTTAATTTTTCTATTCTTGAGTATTTAGTGAAAGGAGTGTTTATATTGCTTTATGATACAAACTTAAAAGTAAGCTTCTGTCTGAAAGCAAATTCCTAATGAAAACAAAACTCTTGAGTTTTCCCACTATAAAGCAGATGACTATCCTTTCTTTTGTGTCTTCTGAAGGTCTCACCCAGAACAATACTTCTCCCTGTGCCAATCCAAATATGATGATGTAATTTTTGATTTGGCAGAAACACTAGCCTCCTCCTTGATGATGTCTGCTGAAAGTGACCTCCTCCATGCCAGCTTCCTGCCTTAACCCCTCCCAGTATACTACCTCCACCCCACTGCGGGGACTTAGAGCGTGTCCACTGTGACAGAGGAGTACATCCATCAGTACAGCCGTTTTTTCTGACAGCTTCTTATCGTAAGTTTGCCCAGACCTGCCTGAGGGGATTTGTGGTCAGCTCACTTTTCAAAAGACGCCTGGCAGAGCAGAGACTCAATAAATAGTTGCTGGGTTGCATAGAAGTGGAGGGGTAAGTTATTTCCCATTTGTGCAGCTCTGTAACTAGATGTAGAGATTGGAGTTAACTCTCAGAAATGTGACAACAAAGAGTGAAAGGGCCAACTTGAGGAGAAGTAATAAGCAGCAGTCAGAAACCTAGAGTGCACCATGTAGAGAAGTATCCCCTTGGGGCCTGAGCTGGCTTTGCCAGAGGCCTCAGTATATCCTGCTGGAAGGTAAGAGCCTGAGTAGCTGGAAGTCTCGGTGCCCAGCGGCATGGGGAAAGAAGGCTTATCCTAACATCAGAGGAAACGAGTCTCCAGGGACCAGGCTGAGGACAAAATGCAGAGAATTACCCATGGAGTGAAGTGGGTAAGCCGTGGCTGGTGTGACCCTTTGTCCTAGGGAACTGTCATCTGGGGGCGCATCTATCAGTAAGTTAGGCACCTTGGTGCTATGTGTCTGGAGTCATTCAATCTCATCCAAAGGGACATATGAGTGATTTCTTACTGATATTTAAGAACAAGGTATCAACTGGCATGGCTGATTATTATTATTTATTTGGATTACTATTATAATTATCAAGTTATTTATTTAAAAGCTACATGTCTTTAATAAATCAAATTATACAAAATACAACACAATTATGGATGTTTCACAGTCAAAGGCATCCAAGAATGGCCTCATTTTAATCCTTTTCTATGAGCGATCTCTTTGTCAAAAGATTTGAGGTGAAGTTCCTCCTTTGGACAATTCCCCACAGGAATGCTCTTATGTCTCCACTTATACTCATTCTTCTTGCTTTCTGTCAGCTCCTTCTTCATGTCTGTCCATGGAGCTTTCTCCTCTGTCCTGGGAAGTGTCAGCATCCACGCCTGCCCTGCTCCCGTACCCCCTAAAGGGGGGTGTCTGAGGACTGCCACTACCTCAGCTCCCACATCTCTTCCTCCAGCTGGAACTTCTGTCTGATCTTCAGATCTCTATTTCCAGCTCTCCTGGTTACCTTAAACCAGTTGTTTCTCCAAACTCAGATAAAAGATCAAATCATTATGGTTCCCACAGTATGTTTCACCTACATCGTCCCCATCCTGATTAATGACGCGGCTGTCTCTTACCTACTCTTTAATCAGAAAGACTCTCCCTCCCTCTCATTCATACTACATTTTATTAGTCATCAATTCTATTGTTCAACTTCCCGAGTAGCCTTTGAATCCTTCCTCTTCAGGATTTTATTATCTCTGGCTAGGATAACAGTGGCAGTCTTATAACTATCATCTTTTGTGAAATCCTCCCCCACTCTATTTACTTTCTACCCATCCTCCATATTGCCATTAGAATGGATATCTGAATTATAAATCTATTGTCAGGAATTTTTACTAAAATTAAAAAAAAAAAACACATTTCACACTTCTCAGTGCCTATAAGAGGCAGATCAAACCCCTTCTAGCTTCTCAGACCCTTCACAAAAAGATTTAACCATACCCCCTGAACATTATCTACCCTTGCCCTTCACACCTAAAGACTGGCTACACTAACTCTGCCATTTTCCAGACAGACTGTGTTCTTTCAGTAGTCCACAGCTTTGCACATGCTGTTCATTCTCCCTGAAAGATGTCATCCTGTTAACTACTACTTATCCTTTAAAACAGTCCAAGTATCTTCTCCAAAGACCATTCTGATAGTTCATAAGTATTTATTGAATCACCAATATGTGCTAAGCTTGCACCTTCTGAATAAAGTGAAGCTCACTTCTTGCCACGTTCTTTTGATATGCTAGCAAGCCTCTAGCACAGAACTAGCTGCATATTAGAACTGACCATGTTTTATTCATCATTATATTCTAGTGCCTAGCTCTGAGAAAAGGTTTAACAAAACCCTTTCAACTTTCTCTAACCTTGGTTAACTCCAGAAAGTCTGCTGGCATGCTCTGTTTCCTGGCCTTTAGCCTTCTGATCACCATATATGGCCAACAGTGGTCTTAGAAACTAAGTGTCTGCTAAAGAAAACCCTTTTGGTGGGCAAAAAGCCAGCCAAGTGAATAATATTAGTGTAGACTCAATGAGTGGCCCTCATTATTTCATTAAAGAGGTCAAGCTCCTATCTTAGAAAAAAAATTGGGATAAATATGGGGCCCATCTCCACCCTTAAACATTGGCTCCTCTCTCTCTCTCCTTCTCCCTCTCTCTCTCCCTCTCTCTCTCCCTCTCTCTCTCTCTCTCCCTCTCTCTCTCCCTCTCTCTCTCTCCCTCTCTCTCTCCCTCTTTCTCTTCCTCCACCCCACCCCACCATTCCTCCATCATTCTTTCACTCCTCCCATTTTTTCTCTCTTTTTACAGAAAATCCTAATGAAACTATACAATAGTGGGTTTTATCTATGAAAAGTTATTCTGGAGGACACCATCTGGCACTTTGTTCATAAAGATTTAAGCAAATATATAGCCAACTTACCTTAACCAGAGCTCTCTTGATGACATTGCCAATATCTTGCCTCCACTCTGGAATGTCAGGATTGTGGTAATCCAGGTTAGGAGAGAATGATAACAGCTGGGACTGGAAATACTCTGCAAGAGGAGAGAGTGTGTGAGTGATGCTGAGAGAGGATGTGAAAGGCGAGAAGACTCCACATTCCCCATGCTTTAGGGAGAGGGTCTGCTCTTTCTTATAGACTCAATTATAATTCCTTCATTTCAGCCTGTCCCTTGGCCTCTGAAAGAAAGTGGGATTTGATGACTGGAAGATTTGTACTCCTACCATTTTTCTTAGTTCCAAACATCTTAAGTGCTTCTTATAAAAGAATATTTCCTAAAATGAAACGTAAGTATAAAACCCCAAAAGAAGGAGATTTTGCTAGTATAAGTGGTATCATACAGAGCCAGTGACAAATCATTAACAAGTTGGGCTTAATGAGAATAGAATCCTTTATCCTTCCCCCATTCACTTGTCCCTCCTGCTAGCACTGCCTCAGGGCTGGGAAGCGGGAGGGCTAGGAGGAAGGTTGAAACCTTGGATCTAGGGCGTGGGTAATGTTCAATTTCTTGATCTGGTTGGTGGGTACACAGCTTCGTTCACTTCCTGGTAATTCATGGAACTAAAACACTTATAATGTGTGTTTTTCTGTATTATATTTATACTTAATAAAAATGTTTAGTTAAAAAAATATTTTAGGTGCCCAATGAGAGAGCCTGAGCATCACGTTTGCAATAAATATAGGAAAAGGCCAGAGGAGCTAGTACAACTTTCTAGAAAACCCCTGGTATAATGACTGTGTTCAGGGACTTGGTGGAGGTTGTGTGAGATGGTGGAAAAAGCACAATTTTATTTAAAATAAATTTAAAAATTAAGAATGGTTCTCCAGGATTCAGAACAGGAGAGTGGTCCTATTCATCACTCTCATGCCTTGCTCCATCCTTATATTTTAGTCATATGTTCAGCCTTTGCAGTCAATAATGTTAGAATCTTCACCAATCAAAAAAAAACACATAGGTTATGTGTAGTTCATAACTACACAGTTCATATAGCTCAGTCCCTGAGCTATAAGCTCTTCAAGGTCAGGGACTATGACGCCTCCAACTTTTGAAATCACAAAAAATGGGCCGTCATTGCCACAAAAAATGGGTGCTACATGTTTGTTGTAGATATTTCACCAGGACATCAGATCTAGCTGCTGCTACGACAGTTTTCCCAGCTTATGATCATTTGAACTTATGATAAGTCTCTAGCTAATGAGATCATTAGGTTGTGATGTAGACACATCCCACAAGACAATAAACACCTGTCTGTGCCCTGCTTCTCTTACAAGCCCTACCTTTATTCAGAAACAAGGCAGGAAAAAGGTTTGGCAACCTATTGTGGACATACATAACTTTTCCCATGGCCTGGTGAATTTCCAAAGCAGTCAGCAGTTGTCACTAGGGTGGAGAGAGGTGATTGGCTGGGTAGGAGGAGTTATCTCAAGGACAATTTTCAGGGCTCACCATGAACTGCGATATCTTTTGTGTCCTGGATGAGAGCATTCCCAGCAGCCACCTGAACGGTGATGGTATTGGTTCCCTCTGCAAGGAATGTGAAGGAAATGCTGCTGTCCAAGGTGATGAGGGGCTAAATGGAATAGAAAGACCAATTTTAATACTCTGTGCAATGTGAGATTTCCTCCTTTCCTGTAAATCTCAGACTGTCAAAATCTGCATAGCATTTGCATATCCCTAAGGGATCTTAACTTGAAAAAGGAAAAGAGAAAATTACACAGCTTCCCAAAACTGTGATTATATCCAGTATCCAAGAAGAGTATTAATAAATTCAAAACACTGCAACTGTAATAACTGTAAAGTGCTAATCCTGAGAAATAAAGACTGGACACCCTTGATTTTGCTTGTCATTCTGTTCCTTCTCCTGGTAGAAGCATGTTTTGTAACCTATTCCTATTGGCTCTGGAAATAGAGCCAATATTCTCTTCTGCAATATTCCACGTCTCTTGTATTTTCCACCTGTATTCCATTGGACTGTAAGACTATACAGAGAAGTGACTGTATTTTATTGATTCCTTCATCACCCACTTTTGGCACTCTGTTATGCAGATAGCAGAATATATATAGAAGTCAGATTTTTATAGTATTAGTCATAGTATTGGATTTTTATTTTCTTATATCTGTGTTATCCATTGTAAGCCATTTCTAACATTTTTAATAGGTTGAAAATATATATGAACATATATATACATATGACCATTTTAATCTTTTTTCCTTTTGGTTTTATTTTCCTTATTATAACTGAGGTGAGGATTTGCCTAGGATAAAAAGAGAAACAGAACTCTTTTCCCTGCAAATTAGGATCTTGATAAAATCTGGAACTTATTGGAGACAAGAGAATGAAGATCTTGAGATTAACGAGTCACTGGTCAGTGGTCATCTTGAGGTCCACGCCCTGTCAAGTTCTCCCCCATATGCAAGGTAAGACTTAATAAGAGGAGGCTTCTCTAAGGCAACTCATAAGGAGAGATCACAAACCCAGGTGAGCACACTCCCTCTCCTTTCTGTGTCAGAACAATAATGGGACAGAGAGTAAGCATTTAGCTCGGTGGGGATGCAGAGAGCTTTAAGGGGTGGGTGTCAGCCAGTACTCACAGAGCAAAGCCATGCATCTTAACAGAGCATGGCTTGGATGTGGGGCCCAGGACCCCACAGAAGCTCAGAGATGTGGCTTTTAGACGGCACCCCTCCTGCAAGACAGGAATTCCTTCTTAGGTCAGAATTTTCAATGGTGCCTCTGAAATAACAATTTGATTTCTTCTGCTTTAAAATTCTCTACAGGTGGTAAATATATGGGCGTTCACTATAAAATTATTTCAACTTTAGTTTATATTTGGAGGTTTTAATAATAAAATTTGGGAAAGGAACAGAAGTAGGAAGGAACAATCAATGTGTTTTATTTTTCTGTCTCTGATTGCCCTTACGTTTTGGTGTGACTGCCCTCAGCTATTTCTCTTCTCTTTCCCACCTCTCACCACCAGGATATCTTTCTTCCTTTGAATTGGTTCTTCAGCAAACCATCACTACTCCCCTGTCATCTTCTTCAGCTTTCAGTGGTCTGCAGGGCCCCCTCTCCTTTCTCTGCGCTCTCTTCTTGTTTTAGATTCAGGTGGTTGGAACTGTGCCAGCCAATGCATTCCTTTCTGAGGGAATGGGAAGGCCTCTTATCCCAGCAGATTCGATCTTCTCCTCATCTAGCTGCTTCCCTAGGAGATCCAGGGGCCAAGCAAGGACACAGAACAGCAAGATGAGGGAATGCCAACTGAGGTGGGAAGGACAATGGCATCGTACCAGCCAGACAGGGCTCTGAGCCACAGAAACAAACTGTGTTGAAAGGTAACACTTGGTCCCCCAGTGGCAGGCCCCAGGCTTCACTGCTGGGGAAATGGCAGGAGCTAATTTTGTTTTCCAAATTGTTCTTGTTTTTCATCAGCTCTTAGGGCATCACAGCTCATATCACCTTCCTTACAAAGCTGGAACACTCAACAGGATCCTTGAGTTCTTTCTTGGCCACAGATATTTAGAGCACAACGCTAAATTAAATCAAGTATTTAAGGTTCATTTACAGGATCTATTAGGCAAGCAGACAGATTGGTTAAAGCCAGACCTCTGTTAATCCCAGCAAACTGGCCATTCAGAGCCCCACAAATCCAACAGGTGGCCAGCCCATGGCCTTCTCTGTCTGTGTCCAGCTGCAGGGTCAGCCCACAGCGAGGTTGCTTGGATTAACACTTCATGTCCTGCCCATGCTGGGCACTACATCCCTTCCCACAGAGAAACCCTCATGTGTGACAGGTCACTTGTTATCCACTGAGCCCAGTGAGAGACCAGCAAAGCTCTGAGTGACTGTTTAGTTACGAGACTTCCACCTGACCAGTGAATGAAACAGGGAACTTCTGGGAAATCTTTAGATGCAGCCTATACCAGTTTGCCAGACATGGTAAATCAAGTTAATACTGAATATCATGCAATCAGTACGATTTCAATGTATGCCTTGATGAAAACTGCCATTCCCAAATTGGGCAGGCTATGTGATCAATATTCTTGCCTTACTTAAAACCTACAGCAGATTATATAGTAATGTGTGAAAAGTGCTTATGATATAAAGTGGAAAAGGCAGAATATGTAATGTGAATGTGTTATGACTAGAACAATGTGAAATCTCTAAAATATATACAAAAGCAGAAAGAAATAAGGCAAAATAGTATTTATAGAATATTACCTGGGACTATAGAGTTTATGTGAAAATTCAGTTTGGAAAAAAATTCCTCAAATGCACACACACAAACACACACACACACACATCCAAAAACTCTTCAAAAGTATCTCACTGTCTAAGTATCACTGTCCATGAACCTGGTTCTACCTTCCATCATGCATTCCAAAATCCGAGTTGCTACAACTAAATAAAAAGCATCCATTTACATCATTCAAACCCACCCACTGTCTATTCTCCCACCTTTCATTAATTCTCCAGTTTCTGCTTACGTTTCTGAATCCTCTGTGTTGTTTGAATCAATCTACACCATCTACATGGAACACAATCACGCCCAAAGCTTTAACTTTATATGCGAATTTCTTTCCTTCCTCTCTGCCTCAATTCTACTGCTCCTTCAATGCCAGCTTAAGACAAACCTCACATATAACCCATTCCATAACCCACAAGCTCTATGGCCATCACCCTGTAGGCCACAGGTGGCAAACACAAGGCCTGAGGGCCAAATCTGGCCCTCCACCTTGTTTTATCCGGCCCAGCACCTTGTTTCTACCCAGCAGCAGCGCCGAACTCTCGCTTAACTGTTAAGGCGTAGCTACATTTATATAGTCTTAAAAGTACATTCGGCCCTTTGAAGGCAACCGCAAGGCTGATGTGGCCCCCAGTGAAAATGAGTTTGACACCCCTGCTCTAGGCTGCTGGACTGGGCTAGTAAGAATGCATTATCCCTAAGTATAGTATGTTATAGCATTGTTACCTTACAGTATCTCTAATATCTGCTATCTTACAGTATCTTCTTAGATGTGAACCTCATATTCTCAAACAGATTATATTTCTTGAAGGCAACAATTGGAATCTACTCTGCTTTGTATTCCTCGTGACATGTAACATAAAATACAGGCTCTTGAAGAAGATCCATAGAGCTACTGATTCAGTTTCACATCTCTCGCTGTTAAGTCTGTAGGTATATGACCTGATATGTAGATTTCAAGAATGCTTGCTCTTTTCTTTGTACTTCTATGACACACTTGCTCACCAATCATAATCATTGCAAGTGTGTTTATCCTGCCTTCTGTGTTGCACTGTAATTTCCTTGAAGGTAGAGGCAATGCTGTGTATGTTTTTTGATTCCCAAGTGCACCAAGCAGAGGGCTAGACATAAAGAGTGGGGTATTAATTGATTATTATTGAGAGATAATTTAATTCAACCACCTGAGTGAATCTGTCCAATCCACCTAGTCACAACACACACACACACACACCCATAAAACACTACCTTCCAAGCTAATTAGCCTGTTTTCTCTGTACAATGGGATAATTTCTTCTTTTTCAGTGATGTTCTAATGATTGAATAAAATAATACATATTAAGAGACTCATACAAAGCAGTACTAGGAATAAATACTTAAAATTAGTATTAGCTCCTTTTACAGGTCAGTTTGCTAGTCAAAGGAACCAAATAGCTCTAAAACCAGAGCACTCACCATGACACCAAAAACACTCCTTCATTTGTGAGCCAGAGGTGGCGGTCATGGGATTAATTACTGGATGTGGAGGCCGCCTTGATGTGTCTATGGCATGGTGCTATGATAAAGCACTGAAAACATATCTGTTTCAAATGGACTGAATAATCATTCTTGGAGGTGAGAGGGAAATGCATGGAACCAAGTTAGATTTGTCACTGACAAGTAGATGCTATTGATGCAAATGATGAGCATGCACAATAGCAACTGATATTTTCATGTGCTTAGATGTATTCTAAGCACTTTATATGCCTTTCTTTACTTGATCCTCAAAGCAATATTAGAGTACTGCTCAGTATTGTCAGAGTATAGTTACTACTACAATACCTCTGACACTGTAGTGAATAAAACCGGGGCACAGACAAATGATAAGATTTAACTGAAGACATATAGCCAAGAAGAATCTGAGTCTGGACTCCAATCCACTTTTGTCCTATTTCAAAACCACTCTTTTCTAATACTTCTCATGTATTATCATTCTCTTGCTTCTTTGGGAACAAAAACCAACCAGTAAGACCTTGCAAATCTTGGTATTTGGCCAGCGCTTCATGCTCATGTTTATAGATGGATAATTACTAACCAAAGGAACACCTCATGTCATCATAAATTTTAAACACTTTAATGCCCTTCTTTTATTTAAAAATGTCCCTCTCATAACATGGCATAACATACATTAGACAGATAAACACTTCATAGCTCGATGTTCATGGATCACATATTAGTATTCTCACTCTAGAGAAATGAACACTGAACCTCACATCAGGTGATTTCTTTCCACTAACACCGATAATCGTTAGAGAAATTGAATTTAGACTCTCCAATCCATTTATCCACTTTTCTGGTTATTTATCAAATATTTATTAGACACTGTCTTATTTTTCAGTCCTTAGAAGCAGCACTTGAAGAAAACCATGGTGCTGTGGAGAAACACTGTGTGGTAGGTTCCTTGCAGGCTGCTGAGCAAGCCCTTGTGTTGATGACCAAGAACCGCCCCCCTTCCACACAGTAATCTCTCAGTAAAAATCATCACTAAATGAACAGTAACAGAAAAGAATTCCCTGGCTAGTAGCCAAAGCCTCACACCATCGGAGAAGAAATGAACTTAAATTTCTTTCCTCACTTTCTCTCCCCAGATGATTTTTTTCCCTCACCATGTGTGTCTGTTGAATTTTGAAGGAGGATTTGAGGGCCTGTAACCTCTATGAGGCAGAGAAATACAGCTAAAGCATCCCAGGGCTAACGGAGAGTGCAGTACATTGTAGGAGGGAGCTTGGAGACCAGGATTTTAGGTCGGACTCCACAATTAACCAGCTGTTTCACACTGGGGTGCTCATCTCAAACAGGGAGCTCTACTTCTTCAATGTACTAAATGGGGATCTTATTAATTAACCTCCGTACCCATTGCCTGGTGCATAATAATCCCAGAAATGCACATTAGTAGCCTCTGCTACAAAATAGATCTGAGAGTATGTAGCATGGATAATGCAAAGAGAAGAAGGGCTCTTGGTCCATGAATCTATTTCTATTTTTTTGTTAATCCATTCTAACTTCCAGTTTTTTAGGACAAAATGAAAAGCATACGTTTAGTGAGTAGCTAGTGTGTGGCAGGGAGATACACATTCCCTTACTTAGTTTGCATGACCATCAAGATGACATAGATATCATTCTTTCCAGGGTGCAGTTGAGTGAGTTAATTTTGAAGTCAAATATCTTGACCAAGCTCACGTGGCCAGCACGTGGCAGTGCTCGACCCTGACCCGTGTCTCTCTGACTCCTTTCTGGCATGGGCTGAAGTTCTCTTGTCATCTTGAAATAAGCAAACAAAACCACTGCTCCAGTCATGTCTCAAAAGAATTACTACACCAGCAATTAAATATGTGTTACCCCTTTTAGATATTCAGCATTTCCAAGTCTCATATGATAGCTTTCTTAAATTATTTAAAAAAATAAAGCTACAGACTGAAGGTGAGCAATAGTAATCACATCAAAAATGGCCAAGGAAAATTCAAAGACTGTACCATGAACAGAGAAGAACATTGAGCCACTAAATTGAGGGACCCTCAGTCCAACTGCCCCCAGATTCTGTTATACAAATGTGGTTATTTTTGACACAAGTGTCCTCCCCATGAGTGGCTGGGAGCAGGGAGCACCTGCAAAGTTCAGAGTCTGACCCCTATAGCACCGTTCGGTGTAACTGGGCAGCATCAGTACAGTGTCTAAGAACCCTGGCCTTCAGAGAACACTGGTAGGTCTTTATAAAATTCTTTACATGCACTATCCCACTTGCTCCTTATGGCCTTACATTTAAATATCTAATTCATATTTTGTAAATGGGGTTACTTAATCTCAGAAATGCTAAGTGACTTCCTTGATACTATATAGCTAGTGGAAAGTCCAGGATTAAAACAGATGGAGCAAAGGAAGTTTTAGAAATATTGATCACAGAAGTAAGAACAACCCGATTAGTACAGTTTCTCAAAGAACTCTTACTTCTTTAGGGTTATTTGAACTTTCCCTATAATAATAATGAACTAGGGAGTTATGTTGTATTCAGTTATGTGGATTCATTGCTTCATTAAGTACACCCTCTTGCTACATCCCCAGTGTCCCCAATGTTAACACAGAAGCTGGAGCCCAGGCGCATTCAGTATACATCTAATCAGACACCAAGCAGAAAGGGCCAAACCTTTGTGCTATTGCCGAACCACCAGAAGTAGGTAAGAGTCCCCAGCTGACTGGGCCACACAACTGCACTGATGTTGACCTCCTTATTTCTTATGGCGACAAATGGAACTCGGAGATGAACATGCTCCACGGGACCTAAAGGAGCAAGGAAAACAATGTCAGTGTTTAAATTCCTGGAATAAACTGTCACACTCCCAGGTTCTTAATCTTAACCATTATTACCATCATCTATAAGAAAACAAGGATGACAAACTCACAAATGTTGAGAGGTACATGTGCCAATGTGTGTGTGTGTGTGTGTTCTTGAAACAAAACACCACCTATATTAAGGAAATCAAATCAGGCTTCAGATTTTTTTCTGAGTGACATTTGAACTTAATTTATCAATACATCTGAACAAACTGACAGAAACCAGAGGGGAGGAGGAAGAGGGATAACAGGGGAAAGGAGGGAAAGGGTGAAGTCAAGGAACGTGTATAAAGGACCCATGGACAAAGGTGATGGGGCAGGGGGGATTGAATGTAGGAGGAAGGGTGTGGGTAGAGGAGGGGAGAGAATGGGGACAACTGTAATTGAACAACAAACAAACAAACAAATAAAATACATCTGATAAGTCAAACCACAAATGCTTATGAAACTCCAGTCCAAGGACAAGGACAGTTTACTAGACACTGAGCCAATAAACAGGAAGAAAGACAGCAGTCACTTTTATTTCTGAGGATTAGCCTGTTTAGCGGTTCAGGGTCAATGCACTGCATGGGGACTCTCCCATTATCCGCAATTAGGAATGTGTCCCATCCTCTCCAACCATCGGCCACCGTGCCTGTGGTCGGCAGCACTCAGTGGGTGTCACTCAGAAGCAGGCAAGCTGTTTCACAAAAAAAGAGAAATCCCGTTTCCCTACACTGAAGGAGAAACAAATGCCAGGTTCCCAAATAATAAAAAAGCTGTTGCAAACAGTTGACCAAATGTTTCCTTCTTTTTTTCTCAGCTACAATAGCCAAGTTCTGGAAGCAATGTAAGTGCCCATCAGCAAATGAATGGATCAAAAAAAACTATGGTACATTTACACAATGGAATTTTACACAGCAGAGAGAAAGAAGGAGCTTATACCCTTTGCAATGGGCATGGATGGAAATGGAGAGCATTATGCTAAGTGAAATAAGCCAGGTGGTGAGGGACAAATATCATATGATCTCACCTTTAACTGGAACATAACCAACAAAAGAAAAAAGCAAACAAAATATAACCAGAGACATTGAAATTAAGAAGAATCTAACAACAGCCAGAGGGGTTGGGGGAGGGGACTGGGGGGAGAAAGGTTTTCAGGAACTACTATAAAGGACACATAGATAAAACCAAGGGGGAGGGTGGAAGCAAGGGAGGGAGGTGGGTTTGGATGGGGTGCGGGGGAGTGGTAGGGAGAAAATGCAGACAACTATAATTGAACAACAATAAAGTAATTTATGAAACAAAAAAAGATAAGCAGTATCAAGTTCTAAGGTAACAGAACATACAGGAATACATTCTGTGCGTAATAAATGAGGATTTTAACTAAATTCATTTCCAAAATAAAATGAGAGAGGAAAATGCTCACGGGAAATGTTCATATCTCAGTATTGTACTTGTGGGGTAGATATATTATTATTTAAGTGTCTTTGGGATTTTCTCCTCCACCTCTGTCCCTTCCTCTTTCCTTTTTTTCCTTCTTTCCTTCCTTCCTTCCTTCCTTCCTTCCTTCCTTCATTCCTTAATTTTTTCTCTATACTTCCTTCCTTCCCCCTCCTTTCCCTTCCTGTTTTTCCTACTTAATCAAATCCAGTCAAAATGTTCTAATTACCTGTTCACAATAACTGCACATTTCCCTGGTTTCCACTGCTATAGTCTGATTAATGAGTGACTAAAAGTCACAACTGCAGGAAGGACATCACTTTAGCCTGGGGATCTTCAGTATTTCCCAGAGGTGGGACAGTTTTCAGGCCACCTAGCCTATTTGCATCTTTGATAATTTTGGAGATGGCCCAGTTTAAATTGAAGAAATGACGTGAAAACAGATAGGTACTTCTCATTTCTGCCCTGGTTCATATTAGCTATTGATCATCTCCTCTATCTTATAGGGCCTTGACCCTATGTAGACTGTTACCTTGTCCTAAAAATAAGGGGCAAACTTGCTCCGCCTTCCTGATGGCAATAAGAACATATGAAAGCATATGTGGCCGTTAAGAGCACCGCAGAGTTAATTTTGGGTCAGTACTATTACTGTGCCCACCGTCATGACCACCAGAGCACCGCTGCTTTTGTGTATCTTTGGGTAGGATTCCCTCTAAGGACCGTGGGCAATATTCTGGGTCCCGCCGGACCTATTCTGTGTGTGGATACATTTACATCAGGGGAGAAGGTGTTTGGACATGGGCTGATGTTGGGTGAAAGGACCAGCCTTCTCTGCTTGCCACTTTCCAGACTGTACTCTCCTGAACAGTCATCAGCTCTTCAAGAATCTGTGTGTCTACACCCCAAAAATACTCTCTGTCTACAGCTCTCTGACCTGACTCCAGATGTACAGCACATCAAGATTTCCTCCAGCAAAGAACTGGAAACTTGTCACATCAGAGGCTTAATCATTATCAATAAGGAAGTCTTCAATTAATTCTGTGTGGTTTCATCATTGATGAGAATAAAAAACACAAGGTGTGAGAAAACACTGGCGACTTTCACTGCTTTATTGACTCATTTCTAGGAGTTTGCCTAATGTATCTCTCTCTCTCTCTCTCTGTTGTTTTGGGCTTTGCTGGTCAGTGGGGAAGAGAATGAGGGAGTGGGAAGGAGTCTCTGGCCATCCCATGTCCAAGGAGGGAGATGGGAGAGCTGCATCTTACATCAACACCTCAATCTTTCTCGGTGCCCAGGCACAGGTCCCTCACTCTTCCCCTTTTGCCCTCACAGTCAGTGCTCCTGCTGTCAAGGGGAAATGGCCGGGAGCCCATTCCCCTGGCCAGCTCATGGGAATCCCAGTCTCTTCCACAGTTAAGGAACGAGGCCACTGTGACTTGTGGCCTTATAAATTCTTGTCAGCCTGCTGTCACTCACGGGCCAGGGATTACATTGGCAGGTATTTTGATGCCCATGAAGATGAAAGGAGACCTCTTTCTCCATAAACGCATAGAAACACAAAAGGGATGGGGCTTCCATGAATTGGGACACATCACATTTGGCCACATTTATTCCACCATCAGGACAAGCATGTTTGGGTAAATATAATCTCAAGTAACAACAACAGGTAGTAGCTATTTAGCACAAAAAGCCTGAGACAGAAACTTCAAGCTTCCACCTAGATAGAGACAGACCATGGATCGGGGAGAAGAGAGCTGAAGGGATTCAGGAGCGAGCATGGCAAACACCTAATACCTTCACTGTCAAATAGTGCTCTTTTTGATAAAAATCTAATAATCTATGTGAGAACGGTTATTATGGGCAGCTAACAACTACTTTTGTTAGCTAATGGCCCAAGGTGAGGCCAAGAGCAGTTTGCGCTCTAATAACTGTCTGGTAAATGCAGTCACGATTGATTGAGGGGGAATTGTGAGCACGATAAAAGTTTCAAGGAACATTTCCTCCTCCATGCACAAACCCACGGTTTAAACCTGTTCCTTGATAGTGTGTTTTTTGCCACTAAGACACGTGAGTCTTTGTGCCCTGCAGACAAGGACCATTCTTACCACAATTAGGAACCGGGCAGGTCCTTGGAATAGAGAAAAGCAATCTTTTTTTCTTTGTCTTCATGTTTAAATGCCAGAGAAGTGTCAGGAAGAAAGTTAATAGGAAGTACTTAGTACAGGTGACCCTTGAACAACATGTGGGTCCATTTTAAAAAAAAATTTTATTGAATTTATTGGGGTGATGTTGGTTAATAAAATTATACAGGTTTCATGTGCACAATTGTTTTTTAAAGATTTTATTTATTGAATTTTAGAGAGAGGGGAAGGGAGGGAGAAAGAAAGGAAGAGAAACATCAATGTGTGGTTGCCTTTTGCATGCCCTCTATTGGGGATCTGGCCTGCAACCCAGGCATGTGCCCTGACTGGGAATCAAACCAGTGATGCTCTGGTTTGCAGGCCAGCACTCAATCCACTGAGCCACACCAGCCAGGGCACAAGTGTACAATTTTATAATACATTATCTGTATATGGTATTGTGTGTTCACTACCACAAGTCTCCTTTTATCACCATATATGCCCCCCTTTACCCTCTTCTACTTCCCCCCACCTCCCTTTCCCTCTGGTAATCACCATACTGTCTATGAGGTTTTTGTTCTTTGCTTAATCCCTTTACCTTTGTCACCCAGTCCCCCCAAATCCCCTCCCCTCTGATAGCTGTCAGTCTGTTTTCTGTATCTATGAGGCTGGAAAAAAGAAATTGAAAAGAATACAAATAAGTGAAGGCATATACCATGTTCATGGATTTAAAGATTTAACATCATTAAAATGCCCATACTACTGAAAGCAATCTATAGATTCAATGTAATTCCTATTAATACATCAATGGTGTACTTCACAGAACTAAAGCAAATATTCCAAAAATTTATATGGAACAACAAAAGACACTGAATAGCCACAGCAATCTTGAGAAAGAAGAACAAAGCTGGAGGAATCACACTACCTGATAGCAAACTATGAGGGTTTTTTGGGGGGACCCCCCAAAAACCCCTATAATTTATTTATTAAAAATGTGTATTTATTCTTATATGTTTAATATTCAGTCACCTTCAACATACTCTCCATTGGATACAATACATTTATCGAGACATTTTTTTCCACTGCTCAAAACAGTTTTTCAGCTTGTTGATTTTGATGTCTTTTAGTGTTTCTGCTATTTTTTTGTTTCACCACTTCCACATTGGAAGTTTCGCTTTTAGGATGTTTTTCATCCAGGGAAACAAAAAAGAAATGTTGTTGCTCAGGGTGAGATTGGGTGAATAGGGAGGGTGGGGCATGGGGGTCATGCTGTTTGTGGTCAAAAACTGCTGAACACTCAGTGTGGTGTGGGCAGGCACATTTATAAATCACCATCATGAAATGGACAAATGTGTTGAAACAATCTTCAAAAAAATTTACTGCAGCTGAACACAGCCTCTCACAACAATGTCAACTGGTACACTGATACAGATGGGTTCCTAGAACACTCACCTAGTGGGGGAAGCCTGTATTTAGGGCCCTGCCTTCCAGAAGATAATTCTGTTTTGTTTTGTTTTTTTTTTTGGTCCCCCCTCTACACGGCCATAGTAATCAAACAGCATGGTACCGACATAAAAACAGACATATAGAACAATAGAACAATATAGAGAGTATGGAAATAAATACATGCCTTTATGGTCAATTAATACTTGACAAAGGAGGCAAGTACATACAGTGGGATAAAGACAGACTATTCAATAAACAGTGTTGGGAAAATTGAACATGTGCAAAAAAATGAAACGAAGACTACCTTCTTACTGCGTACACAAAAATAAACTCCAAATGGATTAAAGACTTAAATGTACAGGTCCATTCATACATGGATATTTTTAATAAACATATACATACTGAAAATATATTTTTCTGCCTTATGTTTTAATAATATTGTCATTTCTATTACTTTTTATTGTAAAAATACAATATATAATACCTATAATATACAAAATATATGTTAATCAACTGTTTATATTATCATTAAGGCACCTGGTTGACATTAGTAGTTGAGATTTTGGGGAGTCAAAACTTATACATGGATTTTTGACCACATAGTGGGGGCAGCACCCCTAACATCTGTGTGGTTCAAGAGTCAACTGTAATTACTATTACAAATAACATTCACCATGTGCCAAGCTGGGCACTAGGTTGTATTTTGCACACTTCAGAAAAAAGTTAACAAAGATCTGAAATTGCCACTCATTGAAAGGTCTGTGTGTACCACTGGTCCTGGACTAGCACCTGGGAACTTGGCCCTGAGAGCGTTTCCAGCGAACCGTTAACTAATACGAGTAGTTCACTCTGACTAAACCGTTTTGCCAACAGCATGGTTTATTCTGAACACCTGCCTTCCTCTGGGAGACTGGACTTTGGGATATGCCAGGCAAAGGATGCCTACTTGATCAGAACCCAATAGAAATCACGGACACTAAGCCTCCAGAGAGATGCTCTGGTAGACAGCCCTTTACCCATGTTACTGCAGCTCATCACTTGAGGAAGGAAGCATGGCCTGCACGACCGCATGGGGAGAGGACTCTTGGAAGCTCACGCCTGGTTTCCTCCCGACTCTGCCCTGTGAGCCTTCTCCCTGAGATGCTCTTGATTTGTCTCCTTTCACTGTAATAAATCAGTCACGAGTACAACTACAGGCTGCGCTCTGTGAGTCCTTCCAGGAAATTGGCAAACCTGGGGGTGAGTTTGGGGATCCCTGACAGACACGCACAATCCAATTGGTCCTTAAAGCCTCCCTATAATCTAAATATTAAAGATGAGGAATCAGAGATTTGTAAAGACTAAGGAAGTTGACCAATACTGGACATTTAACAATGGGATATGGTAAGAATTCAAACGTAGATCTCTCTTGCTTTGAACCCTGGGCTCATGAATACCCTGTACAACACCCATCTGGGCTTGTAACTCAGTGTTTCTGGCACAGAATGATTATAGCTGGTATGGTGTCATTATCACCACTTGGGCCGTTGATGGCCCATTTCTAGCAGAACCTCGCTATGCCCCCCTAGAATATAAACTCTGTAAGGGCAGGGCCACAGCTGTACTGGTGCTTCCCCAGGTTCCAGCAGAGTGCCTTTTACATATTAAGAAATTAATAAATATTTGTTGAATGAATTAGTGAATGATTAGATGTTTCATTTATGTTTCCTCTTTATTTTTATAAGAACACTGTGAAGCAGGTACCAGTTAGAATTAAGCCATTTTAAAATTAAAGGTCAGAAGACTACAAGATGAAACACTTTATCTCATGTCCACAGAGCCTGACCTCTTGAAGAGTGTAACTGGGATATAATCTAGGTCTTTTCCCATGCACTTCCCCTATTACTGTTGGTCCCTTTTCTATTAATGCGATTAGAATGCTTAGACACTAGCTAGCTTACTGTGTGCCAGGGACCTCTTACATATGGGTTATTTATATATTGAAGTTTATATCGTCACTGAGTTGTTAATAGGAAGGGTGTTCCTTGTATTCATTTAGACTCTTTTAAAATGTGCCATTTTCAACACATGTAGCACATTCCTCCAAGAACACCGTGTGGTATATAAATACGAACCATAGAAGTCCTTCTACTCATGGATGTCACTGATAGAGATTTAGGAAACCAAGACCAGCTCCCATAATATTTCCTTGATCCAACATTCTAAAATCATAATATTTAAGTTTCAGTTTATATGAGCCAAGTCCCAGCATAGCAAATACATGAAATGCATCCAGTACAAACAAAATATTCAGAACTTCAGCTGTTGTGTTGGTTTGTGCCAAGCAAGAGCCAACAGCAGTGAAATCACATTCCAGGACAGCAAAAATATTTTGGAGAGTTCTTAAAACTGTTTGCAACAGAAATGAAATCGCAGTACCCTTAGATGTAAGAATTAAGGTCTTTTGTATGTTCAGTTCTGCATTTAAAAAAATCTAAACATCTGTTTCTTTCATCTTTCTTTGGCTCTTCCAATTTGGATAACAAAGGGAAGGGACTTTGCCCTCAGTGTGTGTCTGCATGTGCATACTTCCATCAGAACACAGTGGGGTGGAAAGGAGGGGCGGTTGATAATATGGTATCCAAACTTGTGAGATAGTCTACTTCAGTGTTAGGAAATGGAAACATCGATGAGCAAACGTCTCAAACTTTTGACTTGGGCCATCCTTGAGAGTAGTAGTCACACCAAACCCCATCCCAGCTCCAAATCCCAGAGGGAGTTGTCCACTGGGAGGAAAGTAAGAAAGGGGAAGGCTCATGCTACTTACAAACCACGTGCAGGAAGAGCACAGCCGTGTCGGAGCCCAAGTTGTTCTCAGCATAGGCCGTCACCTGGAAGATGCCTGCACTCTTGTACACGTGCTTGATGCCATCCTCAATGGGGCTGAAGTTCGCATAGGACACCGCAATCCCATCCCCGAAGTCAAGCTGGATGTTCGTCCTTTGGAGATCACCCTGAGGAGGAAACGGCAGTTGGCCTGGGTCCAATCATGTGGTCTAGCCTGACCCCATCTAATGCTTCAACCTGTGCCTTCACCATCACCCACTGAAAACCTAGTCACTCCCAGGGGGCTGAAACACCCTCAGCACAATCAACAGACTCCCAGAGGATACCCACCGGGCACTATGGACTATTGTCTTTGTATGCCCAAGCCCAGGCATGCTGGGTCAGTGTGACACTGGCAGTAATGGATAAGCTAGAGAGTCTATGACGCTCTGAAGAGGGGGAGCCAAGGGCTTCCCCGGCGCCCTCACATGTGGTTTAATTATTCCTCTGCTGTGACACAATGCTAACAACAGTAATAATAGTAGCAGCAAACACAGTCTCTTTTCAGTTCCAAACATTTAATTTTCCCACAACTCCATAATGTAGAAAGTATTATTGTCACCATTTTGCAAATAAGGACAAAAATGAAGTAATTAGACCAAAGTCTTGCAGCTAATAGTTGGAGAGCCAAGTTTTGAACTCTGGCAGTCTGGTTTCAATGCTAATGTCCTTAATTACAATACTATAATTACAATTGTTCTTATTTTTTATTGTTGACTATTATGTTCCAAGCATTATGCTAATAATACCACCTTCAAAATAACTCTATGAGGATAAAATGATTATTCCCATTCTGCCGATAAACACTGCATACCAGCTAAGGTTGCATCTGTGCTCTGCTGACCTTGGACTTCCCTAAACCTACCTAAGCCCCCTCTTCCCTGAAAAATGTTCTGACCCTCCCAGCACACAGATATCTTCACCTCTTAAAAGGCCAAGAGAATCCTGGGTGCTCTCTGGTAGTGTGATACCCATTGTTCAGATGAGTGCATCTTACCACCCCAAGCCAAGGTTCATCTTCTTAAGGGCCAGTGTTAAACCCATCCTTCCTTGCTGCCCACTCCTCCCATATTGGACCAACACCCTGAGTAAATGCAACTGAACCTGACCGTGAAGCAAAGATACCAGATGAAAAAGAAGAATCAGATCTCTGTTTAAACACAATGAAGGAAAAATGCACCATTTTGGTATTATGAACCAATCCTTCTGCCCAGTGAATGTGCATCCATCATAGTTTTGCTCTCTGTCTCTTCCCCTATAGCAACCTGGATGTGAGTAAAATATTGATAGGTACTCCCCTGCCCCACATGCAATGTCAACTACCTTGAGTTTATGAATATAAATTAAAGTGGAAATGAACTGGAGGCAATTCAAATGGATAAGATTGCAACTCTTCATATCCATTCAAGAGAAGGTTTTTATAGCTCTGGTCTGGGAAGCTCCCTAGTGAAAATGAGATAATGACCTCCTCTGAACCTTAAAGTATTGTTTGTTTGTCTTTTAATCCAAGTGCCTCGTATGGGTGAAGGCTGAAGACTCTTGTCAGCTCAGGATAAGGAACCTTCACCATACTCTCCAGTGTGAGCCTGTCTTTAAAGGTTTCTGCAGTATTTACACTTAGGAACAAAAGAAAAAGGGGAAAAAATCCTCCTGACCTGTTCTGGTCCCTTTCCAAGATCTCAAGAGCACAGAGCAATTTGCATATAAATTTAGAGGGTTTTGTAAATCAGGCAAGCCTTCTTGCCCCACAATCTCAGCAAAGCATGCCTAAAAACCGACCTGGTTTGGGAAGAGATGAAACAGCTCATTTAGGGAGCCAGAAGCAACCAGCAGAGCTGTTTCTACCCTAGAATGAATGAATGCAGTCTGCTTTACTGCCCAGATTGCAGAAGACACTAAAAAATGAACTAATGGAGCAACTAGCTAATGGAAAAGCAACTAATAAGACATTCTTCATAAACATCAGTTGAAAGGATTTCAATAATCCACCCCCACCCTCACACACATACTGTGAAGACCCTTGCCTTGTGGGCTTTTAATTACAGGGTGGTTAAGTGTTAGAATAAAGCCAAAAAAATTTCCGCAAGGCAACAGATAAAATTTGAATTTCCTTCTTCTGGCAAAGTTTACTGTATATGGTCTTATGGTGATAAACATTCTTTCAACAGAGTGGAGCCTAAGGGGAGCCTCAAAGAATGCATCCAGTTCTGCTCCGCCCAGAGACAGCTGGCCAACTGCAGCCCGAGTCTGCTTTGTTGGAAGAGTGGGAGGAGGTCTCTAAACAGCCCAAGCCCTCCTCATTCCTTCTGTCTTCTCCCAGAAGGTTCAGCTTTCAACATTGACTCTTGTGCAGACACCTGAATACAGGATTTTTTTTCTCCTTCCCTCTTAGAGAACAGAGAATGGTCTGCCTGTGAGTTCTGACCCCCAAATCCCAGGCCGCACCTACCTCCTCCATGAGGATGATGAAGGTTGCATTGTGCCCCTGCTCTGCCACCAGGCGTCCATCAGTTGTCACTACGTGGAGGCCCCGAGGGGCTTTTCCAGGGCACAGCTGGGCCTTGGCAGTGTACTTCTCTCTCAGCCCGTCTGTGCAGTTGTTGGACACAATCCGCCGGTACCTAAGGAGTGTTGACAATTGTCAGCGGTGCGATTTGTCTAGTTTGTATTGTGTGTGTCTGTTAGAAAGAGTGCGAGAGAGCAAGGCAGACATTTTGCACAGCGCTTCTAGAAACGGAGTCTCAAAGAAGACAGCCATTTAGGAAGCTAAACAAATGCTGAGGAAGCGCTATCCCTCCATCTCAGGAAGAGTGGCTCTTTAAACATCATTATTGATCCTACCTGGTGAGCCGCAGATCAGATCAGTGTCTAAACCAGTCAAGAAAAATCAATGTCTGACTCACACAGAAGACAGGAGGAGGCAGACCCACTGGACTATGCAAGCGAGAAGAGCAGGTGCTTTTCTCTGTGAGGGAGAGACTTGTTTCTAGTTCCCTGAGGCCAAACCCAGCTTTTTCTGTACCAGAAAGGAGCTGGGAGATGAGACTTCTAACTCTGATTGATCAGGAAGCCTCTTCCTGTCTTTCCTCCACCCCCAATACATCATTCCATACCTTAATAACTAACAGTCCTTACTCTGGACCACTGGGATATTTTACAGAATATTTTCTCCCTTTATTAATATTTCATTTCTTACCACAACCACAGATTAGAAGCATAAGTCTGAAACTCATATTCAGTCCAGCTGAGGTAAAATGATCTCAGATAAGAAGTGTGCATGAGAAAACCTTCTAGGGCAAGGACAGGTTTGTGCACAGTGATGCCATGTCAATGCACTTGACACTGACCCCAGCATGTGATGTCAAGACAAGAGCTTGGCCATAACCCTGATCTGCATTACTGACCTCTTTCCAGGCATATTGCTATCTGTAAGGTTGCACAAAATCAACATTCTGGTAAAATCACATACAATAAATAAATGTACCACCACTATCATCATTATCGTCATATTTTTTCTTCCCCTCTGTGTATCAGGAGTAATTAACCAATCTATCCATGTTGCCTTCCTCTGGTGGTCTTGAAAGCAGAGGAAACCAAATTCTTTATGGGTGATATTGACCCTCCTCTATACACGATATTTCTCCTGAAATCTCATGAAGATGTTAGGCTAATGTTGTATGTAGTTATTGGCTCAGATGGAATTACAATATATCCTCTTGTAAATGAACATTATTTTTAATTGCCAACTGTGTGCTGTTGAGCACAGCTAGCCACTTTCTACCTATGGCTATTGAGCACTTACAATGTGGTTAGTGTTATGTGTTAAAATGACATGCAATGGTATATTGGGTTAAATAAAGTACATTATTAAAATTAATTTCATGTTTTTATTTTTTTAATGTGGCTACTGAAAAAATTAAATTACTCATATGGCCTATATTATAGTTCTTCTGACCAGTTTTAGTCCACATAATCAATCTTTCATAATAAATTTATACTTTATCATTAACCTTTAGGCATTCATAGGATATTTAGCTTTTATTTATGATAGAAACTTCTGTGGGTAACATATCCTAATGCAAACTGGCTATCATCCACTCTCCTTTTTCAGCCTCAACTGCCCAGCTGGCAGTTTGAAGTTAATGCTGTGAACAAAATGAATAGTTCATGTCCTTGATTTATGTGGTTGGCTATCTGGGATTTTACTAGATTTAAATTACATAAAATTGGGCCCAACTACACATGTTACGTGATCATATCCTATGTCTTAATGTAATTATCTCCCAATTACGCCCCAGGTGTGCTCTGGCTGGAAATTGGGGGCCTAGCTGAGCACTTGTGCCCACTATCCTCCTCTTCCTCAAACGTCATAGCACTTTGGTTTCTGACACCACCTCTCTCTAAGTTCATGCTGCTGGGCTGTATTTTGAATGGCTTAACTCCTTAAATCAGACACCTGCAATAAAATAACATTAAAAGTGCTTAAATCCCAGCTCAGACCTCAGGAGTAGTCCCCTAAAAACTGAACATTTGGATAAAAATTTGGTTTTTCAGAGTGTCTCAGTCTACTCAACACATCTCTTCTACCATGCTTTTCAGATTTTTCCTGTCCAGACATCAGTTGGGTAGACAGTGCCTACCACTATCTTACAACCAGGTAAGGTACAAGGATGGAGGGGAGTGACTTGTGTGAGATGGCAGCAGGTCTATTGAAAGAGGTGACACTGGAGTTCCCAGCATCTTTGTCCCTGGCTACCCAAAGGGTATCCAGGAACTCACGTGAACATTTCTTAGAAACAAAGACCCTTAATCCCACTTAGATCTCCCGAACCCGAAGGCGCATTTGAACAAGATCCCCAGGTAATTCAAATGCCATTAACATTGGAAAAGTGCAGCCTTGGACCAGCCAGTCCCTTTCTGAACCTCTTCTAAGCCATGGAAAGGGGACAACAACAAATCTCGAAGGAAATTTCTTTCCAAGCATCTGAGTGAGTAACTAATAAGGGAACAATGAGAAAATCACACACATAATTTGACAATTACAGAAAGCATGCCTTGACTTTGTTATCCTAGGAGTTCCCAGGATAGGGCTTTTACATTTTCGTTTTAAGTTTCAGCATTGGACTGTGAGAGCTTCAGTTCAACCATCATTAGAGAGCACTGCAGTATCTGCACATCCCTTATGTCACTTTATTTCCCTCAGGCCCAAGAAATAAGGTGGGACATCCCTTTCCAGGAGAGAAGTCCTGATCAAAACAGTAGCTACGATTTGTCAAATGGCAAAAGGTATAGAAATTTGGTAATCAGAACTCTCTTCTGACGTTCCCAAAAAGCTACTGTCAGCGAAAGAACTCCTCAGCCTTCCTCAGAAACCACATAAACCAATTCTGTCTACATTCCATCCTGCTTCAATAGCTATGCTCCCTTTAATCACAGCTTAGAGGAACACAAGAACAGCGAGTGGAGTTCCTTCAGGTGTGGTACTTACCCAGTGCTGTTAAGGTAGCTTTGACCAAGGCTGCAGTCCTTTGATGGGGATGCTGGATTGTACCAGAAAGCTGGGACACACTGGCTCTCTCCGTGTCTCTCATAGCCATAGTCACTGTCGGGAAAATGAATATTGCATAGCGGCATAGATGTTAAAACACCCAGCTACACACACAAACAGAAACACACCCCTATATTCTCAGTGAGGGCAAATATTCAGACTTGGAGAACAGATTTTTAGATTTAGAAACAATCCTAAGTCATATGGAGTCCAGTATATAGAGAAAAAAAGTAGATTATCAAATGGAGATTCTAGGTTTGAAAAGTATGGATATATTTTATACATCATGTGGTCAGGACATCGGCTTGGGGTGGGTGTGAAGGATGCTATAAGCTTAAAAGCATATTTTGGATCACAATGGAATTGCTGAAACAATTGGAAGTAACAACCAAGAAGATGATTTTAAAGGTCAAGATTTAATTCTATGTTAAGATTCCACATGTGTTCTTCCAAAATTGATTTCATAGATTTTATTTTTGTTTTCCCTGCCACTTATTTCTCAAGCATGTTACATATAGCCATCTGCATTCACATATAGCCATTCAAATTTCTCCCAACTACATATAACATAGGTTCCCTCTTATCCTAAACAACAACAAAAACAAAACCAAACCAGTAAACAAAAAGCACCCCAAATATGTAGTTCTTTTCCATGACTTCATAATACATTAGCCATAACAAAACTAAGAAATAAAGTCAGGTATGCCTCCCTTCTCATTTCTGCCCCATTCCAGAATGATAAAATAACAAACAGTATAGTAAAGTAGGGCCCCATGTGAAATCTTAATATTCCCTTACTTCTTACAGTTTCATAGGCTCCCAGCTAAGTATTTGCCAGGATATAAAAAGAACAATAAATTATTATGGCTCTTGTTACCAATTAGAGGTCATTGAGAGTGACTTCATTTGGCAGGAAAATTCATGCTTCTCAGTTAAGCATCCAAGGGTTTCCTGAAACCCATAGACTGGTCAGAACAATCTGGACATTTGATTCACTGAGCGTTAATAAAATATAAACAGCAAGGGAAGTCATTTTCTCTGGACCCACTCCTCTTTTCTTTTTCTGCTCCCATATTCTTTGAGCCAAGATTGAATTAAAGTTCAACGAAAGGAGAGGCCAATTGTCTATGTGTGTAGCTAGGATAGGGATGAAAGGGAGATAGGAATAGAAGTTTAATGCCACATTTCTTTATTATTCAATAGTGACCTGTCCTGCGGAAGAAGTAGGATAATCCCTATCCTTAAGGGGTTTTTAGTCTTTTGAAGAGAGGGATATGACATGCCTCAAATCCAACAAAAGAACAGAATAATATAATAATACAGTATGAAGTGGTATAGTTAAAAGTACCAACCGACTAATGAGATTATATAAATTATCTCCCAGTTTGACCCCATCCTTCCTTCTTACCACCTTCCCCCACACCAAACTCCGTCTGAACACTCAGGCCAACTTTCCATCCACCTCTGTCTTTGCTACATATTACACCCTGGGCCTGAAGCATTCTACCCTTTTCTGTGTTTGGCAGTTTCCTACATGGTCTTCTTCTATGTCTAGGTCAGATGAGACCATCCATGATTCCCAGACAAAATTTTCATGGCCATAGGATGTTAGAAACATTGAGGCTATAAAGAACCAGAGACCTGTCTTGGTTTTGTTTGTCAATGTGAGTCTGAAACAGACCCTAGGACACCGAATAAACATTTGCTGGGTGAATGGACACTCCAATTACATCTAAAAATGATCGCACTACATTATGATTGCACTGCACTTGGTCTGCATGGAGACTGTGGGCCCACAGTTGACCTTCCTATGTGGACCACATAGAGAATACCAAGTGCTCAACAGACGCCTGCGGAGTGAGCCAGTCGTTTCAAATTGCTACACGGAAAGATGGAATTCAAGACCAGCTTTGATATGACCATGTTTAAATGCAACTGAAAGAAAAGGAGAAAGGGACCTGTCTGTGAAGTAAGTCCTTTGTCACGCCTCCTGATCCAGGACTGGAGAACTCCCAGCCTGAGAGTGGATAGGGATTCTGTGTTGTACCAGCTTGTAACAATCCATGAGAGCCAGCTTAAAATTTCAGGGATTTTACAAGAGATTCAATGGCTAGTAAACAAAGTCACTATTAAAACTTAAATCACACAAAATTTCAATTAAATACATTTGAAAGGTAATAAATATTCAAAACACAGAACTTCTTCATTATGTCATTGCATGTTATTATAATATAATGTATAGTATATAAATGCTATTATATATCTCTCTATTATTTATTCTCCTGAGGTTATTTACATCTAAGTATTTGCATACAGGAAATAATACTGTATGATGCTGTGCTACTACACATGTCTTCCCAGTTCCGCATTCACTGATGTCATGCTGGTGGCTTGAAATCGACCATGGCAGGAATATTTATAACAATCAGCAAATGCTACTCATCAGGGCTTATTTATTTGTTTGTTCCCAGAAAGCTGGTAGTTAAATATTTACCAGCACACCACTGAATATCTGATTTCTAAGCATCGTTTATCTGTAGAAACGTTTAGATTGTGGTGTGTCTATGTTACTTCTAGAAAATTGCCCAAATGGTTTTTATAAGGTAAATCTGCTGAATGTCTTGCTAACCTTAAGAAATTCAGTAATGTTTGAAGGAAGGGTGGGGTCTCCTAAGCAGCTTTGGGAAGGAGAGAAATGCCTCAATGCTCTTTGATGAATATAACCATTTTTAGCAGTTCTAGCTCTGCTACCTGTTAGTCACATAGTAATTAAAAAGGGGGCATCAGGCATGCTGCTTTGCCCCAAAGAGAAAAAGCGCCCCATTAATATTTAATATCATTAATGGAAACATCACTTGCTGCCTCCGAGCTGTGGATTTCTTCATTAACTTCTGCTAAATGTATATTAAAATCTCTCATACTGTCTAACTTTCCTCCCAGCTCTAGAGTTCGCCTGATTTAGACAAACAAGCAGTTTCAGCTGCTGCTCCAGCTTCCTGGGGAAAGGTGTTCTTCTGTTGAATTGTGAATTTTGGAGCAAATGTAGCAGAAAGTTTGATTTGCCTCAGGGAAGTATGCTGCCACAGGTTCTGCAAACACACCAGCAGTTTCCTTCAAGAAATGCCACCTCTGTGTGTTTCATTAGAGAGTTCAGTGCTTCTGAAAGTTCAGGGGAAAACTTGTCCATTTTGGGAACCTGTATGTCCAAATCCCATCCACAGATTCAGGGAGAAGTGTTAGACAACCTAAAGAAGAAATGACATCTTCCGAAACCCAAAGGTCTCTGTCTGTCAGAACAGGAAGGGACACTTGTATGTCGTGAGTTCTATCCCCTCAGTCAGTAAATTAGAAAGGAGAAGCAAAAATAGAAGAAATTACTTGTTAAAGATTGTACATAACTGATAATGGCAGACGGAGGTGACCATCAAAATTCTTGACCCCTGGTTCAGCATTCAAATGATGCCAAGGGTCACCCATTTCATTCCCAGGAATGACACTCCGAGACCCTTGGAGCCAGCCAAGAGTTCATCCGCCGGCCCAGCTGCAAGGCCTCTGCTCTTCCCAGAACCTTCCAAGCCCCATCATAGCCTCGCTGACCCCCAGGTTCTCAATTCTCCCTTTTGGCAGTTTAGATTCCAAGATTAGTATTCCACAGGTGCTTCTCTCCCATTTTAGGAGACAGCATAGCATGCTGGGTTTGGAATCAAACAGGGAGAGGTTTTTTGAGGAGGCACAGAATGTACAGTCAACAAACAGAAGCAACCACAACAAAAACAATGGAATAGTAACATCATCATCACTTAGGTAAGGCATAAGCCTAAATACAGCCATAAAGATAACTACATCCAAATCATTTCAGAAACTGTCTGAAAAAAACAACAATTGTGCCCCAATATTTCTCTTAATCCAACCCCATGCTACTCATCTGCCCCTATTCCTCTAGTCTTCAAGAACATCCTCATCTATCTGCTTTCCCTGAAGTGACGCCCATTTTCCTTGTACTTATTCAGCGGGAAGCTTACACAGCTCCATCACTACCTTCTGCAGGAAGCCTTTCATCATTATTCCAGTCTTTGGTGATCCCTTTGCTCTGACCTTTTCTAGCGCTTACAGGTAGGATCAGTAATGTCCCATGGAACTTTCTGTGGTAATGGAAAGTTATACCTATGGCTTTATATCTATGCTATGCAATATGGTAGCCACTGGCTTCATGTTACAATAGAACACTTGAAATATGGCTAGTGCAAGTGAAGAACTGAATGTTCAATCTGATTTAATTTTAATGCAAATAACCACATGTTGCTAGGATCCTGGAATCATAACGTTACTAGTGGCTACTCTGCTGGATAACACACATCTGGGACATGAAATTCAGCATCTAAGTGCACTCTTTATTATTTGCTTTTATACTTTTTGAGTTCAATAACTCTGGTTTACACATCTTTGACTTTTCCATAATACCTAGTCTATAGAAGAAAAATGCCTGATTGTGCTCTATATGCATAATAGGAAAGGTTGAATGGATTTCAGATGTCTGAATTTATATGCTGTGGTACCCCAAATCTCTTCTGCTCTATCTTCTATATTAGCACTTGGGAAACTAGCTCTGTGGATCTGGAACCTACGGACCATGACAGACACTAAGGCATAGTAAGACTTAGGACTCTGGAATCATAATATTATTAACTTGAGTGTTTTACTTCACCTTCTGTGTCCACATTTCTTCATCTATAAAATTTCCATAATCACAGGCTCTTGTTCTAGCACTTGGTTGAGAAGATTAACATAATCCACCTAAAGAACTTGGCACATAGTAGGTGCACAGCAAGAGTTATTGCTGCTTAAATGGTTAGTTGAGTGACTAAGAAAAGGGACCTTTTAGGTGGAACCTCTGGTCCAAGCTGGTTTCTCACCAAGCAAGAGTATCTGGGCCTCTCAGAGGGTAACTCACTCCTGGGAGCCCTGATAAAACTTCACAGCTGGCCCTTTATGTGACCTTTTCTAACTACATACTGTTCTGCAACGAATGTAATCCTCAGGGAGGATTTGTTCTTGGCTGCTCACCAGTGCCAAGAAGAAGGCTGTGGCAAAGTGGCTCTCTAGGGTAAACATGAGGCTGGGGGTTTACAAGGCTACTAAGTAAAAACATTATTATTCATGCAAAATTCATGCAAGAATAATACCTGCTGTGGATGGAGGGTAAAAGTCAGTGGTAGTCCACAAACACACACTTCTGAAATCCTGTCAAACCTTCCCTCTTCGGGCGGAGGAGGGACACAGGTGAGTAACACCCTGCTTTTTTGCATCCAGGCTGTACTCCTTAACTTTTCCACCCAAACCAAGACATTTGATTGTCCTGCCCAGTCTCCACCCCCAGACCCCACAGGATTGAATTAGGTTACACCCTCTACCCGCTGTCTCTGAGACCTAAAAGTATCCTGGACCAATCAAATGGCTAAGACCAGATTTGGTTTAAGGAAACGACGAGGTGGAATATGCATGATTATCACCTATACTAACTGAGCTGGGAGTCTCGATTCCTTAGCTAATAACACTTGCTGGTTGGAAGGGCCATTGAGAAGGAGACAAGGCTATGAAATGGTTGCTATACATTGCTTTCCTGTATAAACATTAAAGACAAGCAGGCAAAGTATATTTGATGGAAAAACTATATTTTTAATGGATATATTTTTATGATTATTAAAATTGACTTAAATACAAAAAAGACAATTTTAAACACTCAGTTTCACTGTCCACAGAAGAATCACTATAAAACCCAGCACTTTTAGAAATCAAACCACCTACTCCATACTCAAAAATAGTACAAAAATACTTTTTAGACCATTGGATGTTTTTGCTATTTTTCTCAGATTATGACCAGTAACCTGACACCCAGCCTTATGTATCTGTTTCTCCTACCTCAGACTTAAGTGTTCCTTCTATCTTCTTTTTAATATGAGGTATGATTGGCTATAGAAAGACAAATGTACAATACATCACATATCTCCTCAAATTCAAAGTCTTCTTGAACACCATAACCTATTAAAATTCCAGTTCCAATGAGCAAATCTACTTCATTCATAACTATTTTAGAGTTAATGGAACATTCCATGTTAAACCTCATCAACAACAGTGAACCTAGGTCATTTGAAGTTGAGTGTTAATTTTAGAATAACTGAACTTGGGAACCCTGTTCATTCTGAAACACAGTAAATCTAAAATAATAAAGACTTGCTTGACTTCTTGAGAAATGGCATGATTTAGAGGAGAGAGCATGGGATTTAGCTCCATTTACATTTGGACTCAGCTCTTTCTCTCCCAGTTATGTGACCTTGGTCCAGTAACTTACATTCCACTTGCTCATTTTCTTCTCATTAAAATGTTATAGTAATGATGCCAACATTACAACATGTCGGGTCCAGATGGCCTCTACCCATGCAAGTGTGAGAACCACAGAACACCTTGTAAGGACCCCCCTCTTCCTCCTGCCACCCGTCCCCTGCTACTTTACTTATAGATGCATTCTGAAAGCAGTTCAAAAGAAGGGTTTAGAAATATTTTAAACAATGCTACCAATATTGGAATAAGTGGATAATACCCAAAGGTACAACTTTAAGGATGGTGCTTAATTGAATGTAGAAGCTCTGGTTTACCTGCTAGAAATACCACAGGGATCACTTAACCCTGGGGTACAAGATGAACAACAGCAGCGGCAACTGCTACCATATGGACACCTGCACCACTAGGATAAACGCCTTGTCCACATTAATGATGCATATTAATTCATTTATTCCTCCCTAGGACCCAATGAGATCTCTGTTATGTGTTTATATTTTACAGCTGAGAAGGTGAAATCAAAAAGATTAAGAAATCCCCCCTCCCACCTCAAGGTCAAAAACTGTGAATATCAGAGCTGTCTTTTTTTTTTTTTTCAGAATAGTACATGTTAATAGAATTGCTGAAAAAAATATTTATCCTACAATTCTTATTCTTTCTGAACTGTGAGTTTTCCCAACAATGGGTAAGGGACCATTACAACCCAGAGAGACACAGGAGAAAATGTAGCGTGATATTTGCAGAGACACTGAGCTCCATGGAGTCAGTCTGCAGAAGGACACAAAGAAGCCCAATCCTCACACTCTGAATATTTAGGCTGACATCAATATGTCATGCACAATAATTCTGAGTGACCAACTATGTACATCGCTATGACTGTTTGGCCGAATTGTGGTTAATAATTGAAAAGTATTCTCCCCAAGTGTGAAAATATCTTTTGTTTCCAAAGGGTCAAAATTGCCACAGAGAGAACCCTGACACTCAGATTTAAATTTCCTTTAGCACAACCCATTTGGCCGATTCTCACTGAAGTCGAGCCTTCTAGGTATGAGTCCAGGGATGAGGAGCAGGTGGGAGGCAGTCAAAATCACCTGGCTGGCTTCCAGTTACTCTCAGAGCAGAAAGTGGCTTCCAGCACAAATCAACTTTAAGAAACAGGATGGATGAAATACTATGAAATAGGGGTGAGGCTGCTGGCTGGGCAAGGGCAGCTATTCTGTGCCCATTTGGACTCATTTCGGTTATTTAACATCAGAAAAGCCCCAATGTAATTGTCATTGTTTTGCTCCTTCCATGGTTATAGGCTCATACCCGAGCCCTTAGCTTTGTTTCTCAATTTGAAATGGTTTATCAAAATGTGTAACCTAAACATCACCTTTTGATAGGGATGTGAAGAAGTAATTCATCTAGCCAGGATCAGAGTGATATGTGCCCATTCCCAAAACTGGGAATGTTTTTGACTCTCTGAAAAAGAACAGCATTCAGAAACATGGTACAACCATTTGCTGCTTAGTACCACCTAGGCACAAGGAAGAGACCTAAAACGCCTGCACTCACAGCACTTACGTCCTATTGGGGAAGATAGGCAATAATGAAACCATCAGAAACATGAAGATGAAACAGTGTAATGGTCTACAGAGCACCTGGGTACAGGTAAGATTACGTGATCTCAAAAGGCGTTTCTGAGGAAATGATATTTTTACTGAGACATGAGTGATCTGAACATGCCAGCCATGTTGAAATCTGGAAGACATCCTCATACATACTATTTCCTCTGCTAGGAATAAGCCTGTACTATTTAAGGTACAGGATATAGCAGTGTGGCTGCAAAAAGATTAAGGTACAATGGCAACAGCAGGCCAGATCACCTACCATGAAGCAAGCCAAGGAAAAAAGATTCGATTATATTTCAAGCATCAAGGGAAGCCTCTGGAGTATCTCAGGACAGGAGCAATAAGATCTGATTTTGGCCTTTAAAATATTATTCTGGTTACTATGAGGAGGACAGATTTTACAATGCAAAGGTGGAAACAGAGAAGGAATCAGTAAACTGTTGGAAAGGTCCTGACAGTGGTAGACGTGGGTGAAGGTGCTTTGAGTTAGAATGGATTTTGGAAGTAGACGCTTGCACAGACTTGCAGGTGCCTTGGATGAGAAGAAGGGAAAAGTCAAGCTCTCCTGGGATTTTGACTTAAGTAAATAAATGGATGTCTATGAGCTTTATGGAGGCTAGAAAAACTTGGACGCTGTGGGGATTTAAGACGAATTGAAAAACTCCTTCCATCAGTGATGATTCAGCAAGAGCTCTGCTTTGGACACATGAAGTTCCATTCAAGGGGAGATGGGTGTGGAGCAGATACATGAACACAAATATCTCATGCTAGAGGAGAGGGAGGCCAGAGCTGAAGGGACATATTGGGAAATTTGTGAGTTATTGGCTAACACGTGAGGTTTCACATTGTTCCTTGTGGTTGTCATTGGAGGGAGGAATAAAAATGATGATGAGAGTTCAACTGAAGGAGTACAATTTGAGCAAACTTGTCTGGAGGTTACTACTCAAGGCAGCAGCTCTCTGAGCTCTGTCAGTGCCCAGACCGACCTGTCTGGTACTTGCCAAGCTCCTAACTGCAGATAAGAAGTCCCCATGGACGTGATGCTCTGATAGAACAGCGGTCTTCCCTGTGAGAATGCCTCTTTCTGTCCCATGTACAAGTGCAGACTTCTTATCAGTCCCAGGAGCTAGAGTAGTCGGCCTCACAGACCGGTAGTTCCTCCCCTTACTCATCTTCATTCTCACCCCACCATCAAACAGGTAAATGTCTGGTTGAAATTGGCATTGAGAGGCCAAGGGACTCACCACTCAAAGTCCGAATCAGCACAAACACAGGGTTCTGAGACCACCGTCCCTGAGGAGTCTCGGCTCAGGGCACACTGAGCTCCTGGCTTGCGTTTCTTGAATATTTTCCTTTCTCCCATGACACAGGGTTCTCCCTTAGAAAGAAAGCCCATAGTGAGAAAGGCAGAAACACACAAAGAAGGTGAAGAAAATCAGCTTCTCAACAAGAAGAGTTAGACTTTTCATTCTCTTTTGCTCATTTTGTAGCAATCTCCTTCCAAGCAACCATTTGGGAGTGTCGAGGATAAAAGGGCTACCCTTTTACTACCACACCAAAGGAACACTATGCAAGGCTGGCCTATCACACCACCCACCCTCCACCCAACGTGGCCAGGGATGTCTACTTCATCCTGTTTCTTCTCCACCTCCATAGGGGATGCAAAGGCTCCAGTCATCCTCACAGACCACCAGGCCATTGCCCAAATGGCTTCAGCGGGAATTCTAGTGGAAAGGAGTCCACTTCAGGCATATTTTTTCATCATCTTCAGAGTAAAACTGAAGTTGACCGGAAGTTCCTTCTTTATGATAAATAACCATGCCCAAGTCTTTATTCCAAGTCAAGGGCAAAAAGAACAGGAGAAGTTGGCAGAAATTACAAGGACCCGATGGTTCTAAAGAACATGGAAGCCTGACTATGTGGGGTATCAGTAAATAACTGCTATTGGTAGAGGCCCTCACCCCCACCCATCACTCTTTCTTCGTGTTCCTGTTCCCAGTGCTCTTGGGCCCTTACTCCAGCCTAGTCTGAGAAAGGCTTTCACCCTCCCCAGGGGAAGGTAAAATGATCGAACCATTGGAGAGTCAGCCTCCTAGCGGTCTGGGCTTATTTCTCCATGGATAGAGCTAAAACCTCCAGTTATCTTTCTTCCCCCCACTGTACCCCCTTCTTCTCAGTGACTTCAATGAGTAGATCAGGATCCCAGGGTGCAAAATGGTCCCAAATACCATCTAACCCAACTGCACCTGGGTATGTGAGCTTCAACCCTTCCCTCAAATCCACCATTAGCCTCAGAGGACCCACTACTTTCCTCCTCCGAATGGGAAGGGCCAGATGTGACCAACAGGCCTTTCAATAGCTCCTCTTCCTAGAAGCCAGCATTCCATCCCCCACCTGACCCCTCATGTGGTGTACCTGATTAAGTAGGTGCCAGGTCTGATAGTCTTCCTTGGTGCAGTGCCGGCTAAAGATAGATTTGTAGTCCACTTTCACCAGCTGCCATTCAGAGCGGAGACTGAAGTGGCCAAAGACTCTGCATTTAACGGAGGAATGGGAAAGACAACAGAGAAAGCCTCGTAGTCAGTCACTAATGCACCAACACGGAGAGGGGATAGAGGACTGAACTGCAGCCTGGACTTTGCCAGTTCTCCCAAAGTATGTTCTTTGAAAGCCATTGAGTAGAAAGTCCACTGTATATTCAACACCAACCAAATGCATGGCATTCACAGCGGGTTTAAAAACCAACCTTATTAAATTTCAATAGCAATATATGTACATTACAGGAAAAATTTTAAATATAGAAAAGTATGGAGAAGGAAAAATTCACCCAATAGTCCAAAATCCTCCACCTAGATAGAACTATTGTTTATAATTTGCAATACAGCCTTGTATGTCCTCAATTCCAAGCAATGGTGTTTTCTTTACTGATGTCCACTGATGAGGACATCTACTTTCCTTACCTGTAAAGTAGATTGTATCTAGGTGTGTTGGGACAGAGGTGGGTTAGCTAATTAAAAGTATGACCCTGCCAATTCCAAAATTTTGACTGAACGGAATGGTTTTATTTTATATTCCCATTGCTTAATTCCTATGAATACCACCCTCCTCACCCCTTCCCTAAAAATCACAGGAGTCTCATAAAAGAAACTCATATTTATGTATAGTGAAGAAGCACACCATGTGTGTGTCTTAGATAATCCATATCAACCTTTTCAAAGCCCAGCAGTTGATAGCCCTATAAATATGAATAATCAATTATTTCTATAAAAATAGATTGATCATCCATACTCCACTGGGGTGGCATGTCTTGCAATTACAATGCAAGACATCTATCACAGTGATGTAAAGGGGAGACCAATCATGCCGGGAACTTAGATCAACTGAAGTCTTTCAAGGAATTGGATGGCTTTCATTTCATCAAGACTTAATCATGCCCACAGCCCTGGATTTTCCTCTCCTCAAGTTCAGGTACTCTTATAGTGCCACCAAGAAAGTAACTCTCCTCAGGGGACATTTCCTTCTGCTATCTGGAACATGAGGATGCTTTGGGAGCTGGTTGTGATGGTAAAATAGGGAAAGAAATAGGATTGTTCTATAGATCATACAACTTAAGTACACCTCAAGAAATGACGTCTAATGTTCTAATGGTTCAACATTAAATAAAACTTTTTAGAGTTTGTCTAAAGATTAAACAGACTTTGAGGAGGAGATTCAGGGTCCCTACTTTTTAAAGCTATACGGTCTCTGTATGAGTCTTAGATCAGCACTAGGTAGTGGAAACCACGGGTCTGAATATCCTGGACCATATGGCCAATGCTGTGTGGAGCAGAGCAAACTTAATGTAAGTATCTTCCCTGGTTCTCCCTGTTCTCTTGCATTCTTTCTATGTCCAGTGCTCTTCTTAACCAATACATCCATACCAGTTCTCAACTAAAGTATTTCCACCTTTTAGTTCTAATTCATTTCATGGAGAGGTCATGAGTCAATCCATTTTAATACTTTAACAAAACAGTTTACTCATTAAAAATTTCTATGTTTGAAGAGAGGAGAGTTAAATTGAAAGCTCATCGGGGGGAAAAAAAACAGTGGGAGGGGATTTTGATGAATGGCTTTTCCTTCTCTACCCAGCCTACCAAAACCCTGCTACATGCAAATGCCACCTCCCCTAGCAAGTCTTCCCTGATTGGAGTACTCTGAGTAGCTGGATATTAGTGATGCTAAACCAAGCATTCTGCCTACTCCAAATAGTTTACAGTTATTTCATGGATCATAAAATACATCATGTCAGACTAATCCCATCCCTTTCTATGAAAGGATTACCAGGCAGACAGGAGAGGGAAATATGAGGCACATGATTTACCTATCAGCCAAGCATCTGACACGGTCTGCCACAGCAGTCTTGAAAAAAAGATGAAAAAATATGAGCCAGGCACTAGTAAAATTATGTGGTTGAACAGTACCTAATTAAGGCATTAAAATCAGCCACGCGGGAGGGTGTGAGTAGTCAGCGGCAAGGTTCTGCTGTCTGCTCTTTCTTGTTCATCATTTTTATTAATGACTTGAAGACATGAAAATAATGGTCATCATTGAAAATCACATTTTCTGATGACATAAAGCTGGAAGAAACAGTCAATATACTTGATGGCAGAATCAGGACCCAAGAACACTTGACAGAATGAGAGACAGGTTTAATTTAACAGCATGTGACACCACAGGAAGAAATGCCAGGCCCTCCCCTTGGCAATTACATAAATATTAGATAGAAGAAATGGGGCTTGGTGAAACTCAGCGGTAATAATAAAAATAAAAAAAATAATAATGGCAGCTTAAGAGTTTTAATATACAATGTGATTAATACAAGTATATACTTTAGAGAGACAAACATATTTAAGGTGACATCAGAATACATTAATTAATACAGAATTATGTGTCAATATATTATCTAGAACAACATAGGTAATATCATGGTCTACTCTGTGCTAGATCACAAAGAAGAATTGTAGTTAATTTTGTATGTCATCACTGAATAATGATATAGACTAAGTATCTCAATGGACAGTACATGTATAGGCTTTAGTGGTGATAGTGGAGTTTGAATCACCTGAAATTTTAAGTAAAAATATGCATTTATTGGCATTTATATTTATCTACAGAGAAATTACATATATTTTATCAGATTTTCAAATGGGTTCAAAGTTTAAGAACCATTGAAAAAAGAGTGATTAAGATTATGTGCTGAAATGAATAGTGGCTTCCCAAAGAAATATGACCTGAAACCTATGAATGAGAACTGATTTGGAAAAAGGTCTTTGATTTGTAAGTTAAGAATCTCCAGATGCCTTTATCCTGGATTATCAAGGTGACCCCAAAATCTAGTGTGACCCGGCAACTTTCTTCTGGATATCTACCTCCCAAATGTTTAAACATTTATTTATAAAGACATATGTACCTGTATGTTCATGGCTGCATTATTCACTGTAGCTGAGATCTGGAAATAAAAGTGTCCCTCCATAGATAATTGGATGAAGAAGATGTGGTCCATATATATATACAACAAAATACAACTCAGGCACAAGAAAAGATGAAATATGGTCATTTGCAACAATGTAGTTGGATCTTGAGACTACCATACTAAGCAAAATAAATCAGATGGAAAAAAGAACCATATGATTTCATTCATATGTGTGATATTAAACTGAAAACAATAAACAAACAAACAAGCCAAACAAACACAACTCATAGATATAGACAACAGCATGGTGGTTACCAGAAGGAAAGAGTGGGTGCTGTGGACGAGGTAGGAAAGCATAAAGGGACAAATATGTATATGGTGATGAAAGGAGAATTGACTTTGGGTGATAAACACACAGTGCAATATACAGATGATTTCTCAGAGAACTGTGCACTTGAAACATGTATAATTTTATTAACCAATGTCACCTCAATAAATTTAATTAAAAATAATAAAAAATAAAAAGAAGAAAGACATGCAGAGAGGAGAAGTCCAGGTGAAGACAGAGGCAAAGATGAGATTTCTGAGGCTACAAGTCAGGGAATACCTGGAGCCACCAGAAGATGGAATAACAGGACAAATCCTCCCTAGTACACTAGAGGGAGTGTAGCCCTGCTACCATTTTGACCTTGAACTCTGGCCCTCAGAACAGTGAGAGAACACATTTCCATACTTTTATTGCAGCAGCCACAGGAAATTAATACAGATGACTGCATGAATCAAGACCACTTTTCATCTCTCTATTGAAGAAGTGGTATAAAAACGATGGCTAACCTACCTGGAGATGACTTAGGAAGGGGCAGGAGAGAGAAGACCAATAAGTGGGCATTTTAGGGAGATCCCTTGAGTATTAAAAGATAACAAAAACAAAAGGGTGGAAGTTTAAAAAATGTGAAAGATCTTTCCAACAGACAGAGTTGCCCATAGCAGAAAGGAATGTTCAAGCATTAGTAAGCATAGGACTTCAAGCTCAGGCTTGACCATCTCCCCGAGCTCTTGTTGCAGGGATACAAGCATCATCCAGGTGCATGGCCTCACTGACCCTCAGTCTCTAGAGACGTTCATGGTGTTTTTTCCCAGCTCTTTGGGGTATCTGTTTAGGATCTCAGAGTATTCATTTCAGGACTGAACACAAAAATAGGCCCCCAGTGAGGACTTGTGGGCTAATTCAGATTCTTCTCTTCTGCATTCTTGGTGGGTGCATTCCTTTCATCTATATTTCTTTGGTTTCTATCCCAGGTTTTCTTAGACTGTGTGTCCCAGGTCTTTCCCCAGACTGTATATTGATATACTAATATTTTCACTTAGGAGTGTGCTAGTCTTATCTTCCATGTGCTTTCTTACCTATGCCAGATGCAAAATTTTAAATATTTAATGTTAGGTCTATGATTTTTTGCTCATTTTCTCACTGGACTCTAACTAAGACCAGCGAGGTAAAAAGCCTTAGCAACTTTCAGACATTAATGTATTCCCTCTATCTCCATCCAGGATCTGTTCTGAGAAGAAAAAAGTTTAGTGTGGGGCCCCTGCCGTGGGGCACAGGTGACTCTGACACAGGGTCTACCTTTTGCATAGATCTGGCTTCCTAGTTCTGATCACTGCTGTGTCCACTCATTGCTTTTCTGACTAGAGCTCATAGAAGCTGAAAAAAATGACAGAAATACAGCCAACTAAGAAGGAGACAAAATAAGGACTAATTTAAATGCAAGCATTTCTTCCTTTTCCTAACTACCCTTAGAACAGATGTTGAAAATCATGACAGGATCCGTGGCAGTGAGCACTCAGCAGAGAAATGAGGGTGACCCTCATCAGAGACCATGCTCATCACATTGGGGTGGCAAACATTGACAAGGTCCACTTAGCTCTGGACTGGGAAAAGAGAAAACCCAGATAGTTTCTAATTAGTAATAAAAATAAAATTTCCATATAAAAGTTGCTCATCGTCTGAAAATACTCCTCTAAAGTTAGTAAGCTTATTGCCAATAAAGGAGGTGCAGTGTACTCAACCCACCTGTGGCATGTTTGGGTGGGAAAAGTGGTTCACACATCAGCTGAATATGAAAACTCAAGAAATGGGCATGGTAGAGGACCACATGGCGTATCTCTAATAGCACAACGTGACTCCCAAGTCAGGTGCTGTCTCTTTCAGAAAGACTGTTCCAGCAATGCTGGGCTCTATTTCCTCAGAAGTTCAAATGGTCCTGTTATTTCTAGACCAGAGGTGTCCCACTGTCTGTATGAAAATCGCCTAGAAGGCTTGTGAAACATAGGTGGTCCCATCCCCAAACTTTCTGATTAACATATTTTGGGTGACTGATTATACACAGTTCTAGGTCCCCAGTGATGCTGACATTGCTGATGCCAGGGCCACCCTTTGAGAAACACCGCTCTAAACAACTTACTGATAATTTCTTAATTTTCTTATATTGCTGGTCAGATTTTTTTTAAAACAGAAAGGTTTTAAGTCTGAGAATGATTCTTATATTTTTTTGTACTCCATAGAACCTTTCAATAGTTGTTACCTGACCAAAAATGGCTGATTGATTACTGAGTGTCAATGGAACAAGGCAATAATTTCAAGCATGGCCAAATCCACTGTTATCCACAGTCTGATTTCCTTGCAATTACCAAGAAAAACTATTTTGGACATCTCTTTCAGAAATGCATTCCTAGTCTCTCTCTTTAATTCAAAGTAAAGAGGTGGGCAAAAAGTAGGTTCACAGTTGTGAGTACACAAAACAGTTTAGTATTGCATTATTATTTATTTAATATTGTATTATTTGGTTGTATGATGTAAACCTACTTTTGCCCACCCCTGTATTTTTAGCAACATAATCAAAACTATATCATGAGAGATCATGCACTTGCAAATCTTGGGAATCTCAATGAGCAGCAAGTGTTCATTCCTACCACCATCATTCCCGTTACTGGAACCCCCAGGGATCTAACCCAAGGCTCTGCTCAGCTAGGGCTTTCAGTAATGCTTTTTTCAAAATGCTTTTTTCAAAGTACATACTAACGTCAAATACAGGGTTTTGTTTTTTGGGTTTTTTTTTTTTGGTCTTGTGTGTTTGAAATCTATAGAATCTTGGAGGAAGTAGATTCCTCATATATATATACAGATGACTGTCTGTAGACAGGTTGCCTACCCTTTAGTTCCCCTGAAGAAGCTGCTCCCTACCACAGGACAAAATAAGTGAATTCTCTAAGCCATTTCTCATGATATGGATTTTTAGGGAAAAAATCAATTAAAATTTATTACTTCTGGTTTTCTTTTTCTTTTCACCTTGCCACCTGGATTTTTTCATGAGAGTTTTTCACTCTACTAAAGATGTACCTTCTTGGGCTCTATAAATGTAAGAAACCATCTCTTTTTCTCTTTCTCTTTCTTTATTAAACTCCCCTGGTCCTAGCGTGACTCTAGTCACAGAGTATCATCCTGTGCTCTTGTGCTGTTGTTTAACTTTTAACATAGAGTTAGTCTGGGCATGATAGCAAGACTATTAGGCAAGGAAGTAGAAGATTTTTTCTTTTCCTAGTCCTAACCTGCCACTAAATTAGCCTGCTGACCTTGAGCAAAACACTTTATCTTTCAAGCATCCCTACAGAAGATGACTTTTAATCATTGACATATATACTTAAAGGATTGGCTGCAGAAATAGTCCAGATGAAATGTGGCCCTTTCAAGACAATGCCCAAGAGTTTATTTTCTTTCAATCCCTATGTCTACCTCAAGGTGTGCAAGCTATCTATCTCCTGGTGAGCCCATACACAAAGGATTTATCTAGCATCATTCATCTCTGTCTCCACTGGAACTTCTTTCATATAACAGATGCTCAATAAATAGTTCTGGGTTGATTAATGGACAGAATTAATCTATCAAATCATTCACTTCTTCTAAAATTGGGGTAATAGCTTTAGCTGCCCTTATTTCTGGGCCAAAGAACATGGTTGAGTTGTGTGTCCTTTGGAGTTTAGAAGGACAGAAACAATCTCAGGTGGAAAATAGCAGCAGCTTCACTGTCCCTGGTTATCCCAGACTGTGCTAGAATTTCCACAGGTGACAACTGTGAGTTGCTGGGACCCTAAATAACACACTTTCTCTAATCCACCATCCAGTCCTGAGTAAGTCTTGTGGGGAGAGGAGTGATTAATTTGTGGCAGGGAGTTGGTCCACAAAAATAAAAGACTTCATTAGAATTCCATACACACAGAGGGTTACCTACTCATTAATTAAATGATTTCAAAGGGGATCTTGGTATATAATTGCTATAATTTAGGTGGAAACAATGCCGCACTAAATGTAATTAGAGGAGTAGGCTCTGTAAAGATATTTTCCTCTTTACCAGAGAGCAATTCTGGGTCAGCTGATTCTCTCCTGCCTAGTAACTCAGTTCTTTTTTTCCATTTCTAATTACACCAATTTTTCTACATAGTTATCAAAGCTGAGAGAAGTTTCAAGGAGAGAGTGGTTGACCACAATCCTACAGAGAGGAAAAGGAGAGGATTCATCACAAGGAAGCCACTAGAAATGTGCAAAAGAAAGATCAGACAGTGCCAGTTTGATAAGGAGGACTTCACTGCAGATCAATTTTTGTAGGAACATTTGATTGAACTCAACTAGGATAATGTTGCGTTGTCATGGACCTGCCTCTGGACCTCTCCCTTTCCCTTATGGTCCTCCATGACTCAAGCACTTGCATTTTGAGCTTTTCTAGCCACCAGCTTTCCCATCTTTACCTTCCTTAAGAAAACCCTAAAAAGCAGAGCAAGGCCAAAGCTGACTCTACCAGCTCCTTCCTGACTTTCCTCTTTCTGTTATTGCCTCAACTAAATTCACAGTCATCAGGTTAGAAACCCCTGCGTCAGCAAACAGTCCTCGACTTGGTCCTCACTCTTAACCTCCAGCCCGATATTCAATCCTTTTCATCACACATCTAAAAACCTCTCACATTCACTAACTCCATTTGAGTTTCATTCCCATGCCCTGATAATAGCAATGACTATGACTGATGGTATTATTATCATGTGCCAGGGGCTCTGCTAAATGCTTCACAGCTATTATCATCCCGAATCCCCACACAATGTCCTGAGAATCAGGTACAGTAATTTCAGAGGACGGTACTGAGGTTCCAGGCCCACGTTCAAGATGCTGGCTGAGCTGGGATTCAAGTTGGCGTTTATGTGAAACCAAAGCTCTCACTGGTACACTCCCTTGGGCCGAAGACTGTAATCCATGCTCTGAAAACCTCTTGTCTCCTCACTAATTTCACTTGTTTAGACAAAATAGCCATCTTCATTAGACATCCTCCACCTCCTTCCAGACAGTTGTCTTGAAGTATTATTCCAATGAGACTGCATGCCTGCACAGAAACTATGATTATAGAACACAGCCCACATTTCCAGAACTAGCACTCTATCCCCAATCTGAACCTCACATTCCTTTCTGAGCTTTTCTTCCCTCTTTGTTCTAGCTAAACTTCTCTGTTTCTCTTCATACAAATGCCTACTCTGCATAGACACTTACACGCATGTGTGTGCACACACACATGTGCTAATGATAATAGCTGTGGAACATTTAGTAGATTCCCTAACATACACACACACATTCCTGATTCAAACCTTGTTTTTGACATGCCATGCGCTACAAACATATTCCTTTATTCTCTGCCTGCCTCAATCTCATCTCAAGTCCTTACATAAATACCACCTCTACTTAGAAGGAATGCTCGGATATTCCATGTCTGCGTGACCTCTCCCTTTTCTAAACTTTAATGTTCTGTATAAAGAGGTAGTGATCTTCTTCCATAGAGGCACAGGCCTTTCCTTAGTTTAACTAGTCCTTTGCTTCAGCACCACCATATTCTCCTTGTTTCCTCTTACTTCTCTAAGAGTACCTCTTTTCTTCCTCCTTGTCTTCCCATCTCCAACTGTCCTAACTTAAGCCTTCTTCTTAGTCCCTATACTTGACCTTGGCAATTCTATTTATTTCCGCACCTTCAACCTTTGTGGAGAAAACTGCCAAGGTACCTACTCTTATCCTTGAACTCTCACAAGACTTAGTCATGAACATCATGCTAAGAGCTTTGATTTTTATTCAAGAGCCTCCTTCACTGGCATCCACCCACCTTTGCAGTATCATCTTCTGCCAGGCCCGTTGTTACTTGTGCTCAGATAGAATTCCAATTGCTTCACTAAAAGAAGCATGATTACCTGTGTCTGCTTTTCCTTTGCTTAGGAGGCCTTTCTCCACATCTCACCTTGTTCAGTGCTTACCCATTCTATAAATCTCAAGTCAAATGCATACAGTCATTCGCGGCACAGGTGGTGGGGGGAGGAGATGGAAGGAAAAGCTTTTCAAGTCTACATATTTCATTGTGATGATTTTGATTTCCTCTTTAAGAAACAAAACTATGAGGTTTTCCTCTTTATTTTCCTTGTCATCATTTTATTTTAAAATTTTTATCTAATTACACTATTTAGAGAAAACATGATCTTAATGATATCAGCTCTTCGAAATTACTCCAAAGTTTGCATGTGACCCAATAGATAATCAATTTTTTAAAAATATACTAAATGTTTGCTTAGAAAAGTATGTGTTCTCTATTTCTTAAGAGGTCTTCTAAATAAAGCTTGCTGATGGTATTATTCATATCCAAATACATACTAATTTTTTGACTACATGGTTTGTTAGTTTGTACATGAAGGTTATTATATTTCTCTAAGATATTGAAAGTCTTCCATTTCTCCTTGTATTTTTTGTAGATTTCTGTATTGTGTAACTACAACACTCCATAGACTTTCAGATTATCTTATGTTCTTTATTTATTCCTTTTAGTGTCAACTTAAATGCTAACTTCTCTGTTATGCCCTCCATTATCTTTCTTCCTCCTCAATTCTAAAATTTTCTTCCTTCAAAGAAAAAACTATCACTTTCCTCTGAATTTTTGTAGCGTTTTTCTGAACTTTGATTATCTTACCACTTCCATAAGGTATCACAATTTGTAGAATATGTATGCACAGAAGTTTCTTACCCTCCTTGCTAGATTTTAAGCTCTTAGAAGTTTGCAACTTACATATGCTGTACCTTACACGTTGTAAGTGTTTGCCATACCTTGATTTTTCTGAGAGCCAAGGGAATGAAGCGGTCAAACACAAAGGTGTTGGCATCAGACAGGTGACATTTGAGCCCCAATCCTAGCTCTATGGAGAGTTCTTTACACATACCAATTAGACTGCAGTTTCATCATTTGCAAAACAAGAATAATCATACCTAACAGAATTCTGAAGCTTCAACATGTTGTAGATCTATAATGTGTAGTATAAATATAAAAATGAATAATTTAAATTAATATTTTATGTAATTGTATTGCACTAACTATAATAATTTATGTCTTTTGTTGAATGCTTGAGAACTTTGTTGGCAGATAGAATGACTTAAGTTTTTATAGTTCCATGATCTCTAGCTACTACAAGACTTTTCAAACAGTAGATACGTTAGTAAAAGTCAATCAAATAACAATAATAATTAGAAATACCAATATTAGTGAGAATTTATTGAATACATAGTGTGCTAACTACTTTGCATAGATTATCTCATTTCATTTATCATTCCCATTTAATGGATGAGGGAGCTGAAGATCAAAGAAGTTAAATAATTCATCTAATAAAATTACACAGCAAGTAGATGCTGGAGCCAGGAGTCCAACTTAGGCAGTTGCTGCTAATGTTACATCACAGTCCTCAACACTGTGCTTTTAGCAAGGCTCATATTCCTTTTTAAGGGTGTGACTCATTAGAATCCATATGACTGTGCATTTTGGTACTTTGGTACTCCGAGGGGAGTACTTTGGTACTCTTGGCTCTAGCTCAAAAGGCACCAAAGGCAGAAACACCATGAAATAATATAAAACTGGAAACATAGTTGGAGGAGGGATGGTGATAAATCTGTAGAGATTTACCTAGAGAGCCCCATTTATGGACCTATTTGTCTCAAAGTCTACAGGATCTAATTTGTGGGGAATTATATTCTTGAACCTAAACTATGACAAGTCTTCTTGGCTTAGTCTCTAACTGGGAGTCCTGGGGCATGAAGAAAAGAAAAACAGAATTATAAAGTCTTGGTGCTGGGAGGGTCCTTAGGGATTACCCTTTGGCCTAAAACTTTCATATACTGCCTGGGGAAACTGAGGCTCAGGCATGGCAGTGGCCTGCTCAGGAACACGAAGAACAAGAACTGATTCTCCCAAACCCATCTCCTTCTCCCACATGGGCAACCATGGCAGCCTGCCGGTTGAATCATGGTGCACCGTAAGTGACAGTAGTGTCATGAACAATTGCTGGAGGAGTAAGGAGTAGAGAAGTGATCACATTCAGAGCTACAGTTAACCAAGGAAAGTTTCAACCAAGACCCATTTTCCACAATTTGCAGGTTTTTCTCCCAGGCTCCTATATCTAAAGGGTGCCCTGGGTTTTCCAAACTCTAGCCTGCCTTTCTGGAACTACAGATGTGTGCTACCAGTTTTTCTAAGAGAGAGGATGTTCTTTCATAAGCCATTCTTCCGAAGAGTCTTTCTTACTCAACCTTTCGGATTAAATGAGTTACCAGAACGACACAGACAATGATGTATCCTGGTCCCTGGGGAAATGGTCCTGCTCCCCTCTAGGGACAGCTTAGCTGTTCTTATTGAGCCCATATATACTATGGATAGAGTCTAAGTTGGGCCTCACTGGTGGCCAGCAAGCTGGAGGACAAACAGAGACCTTCAGTTTATAAATGAGGGAGCACCCTTGCGAGTGTCAGGGCAGAAGAATCTGCCCATTGGTCCAGGTGTTGCCGCCATGTTGATATGCAGATAAATGTGCCCCAAATCCAGTGCTCTGCAATGACCCAGTCTGACTACATGCAATCACCTTCACCGGCATACTGGATTTATTTCTCATTTCTCTAAGTAAACAGCTAAATCTGCTATGGATTCCAGTGAGTCACACACCATCTTCTCTGCCCCCTCCGTGCAGGACTCAGAATTAGCCATTGCTAGGAAACAGCAAATCCCACCTCAATCCTTTTACTCAGCCTCAACTCCTTTCAGGGGCTGGATGGCATTAATTCGAGACCAAATTATTAGAAATCTCAAAAACAGTTCTCAAATTCCTGCAGACTTATGATGAAGTCATTCCACAAAAGGTCACAGGCAACCCTGCTATAATTAAAACTTTCATTAATTTTTAAAATACACAATAACTTATAAATGCAGCATAAGTTAACCAGATGACCTTGAAGAAATTATTTAGAGCATTGCTTTCTCAGAAGCCAATATCTAGCAATTTTCTGAATTTTTATTCCACGGGTGAGACTTGCCTATTTCCTATTCTTGTCTTTGATTGGGTTCTAGTATCCTGTTTATTGGCAATGATTTAGTATTAATTTGCTCAGAGCATTAGGTAGTATTGCAAGGGATGATGGGTAGTTAAGACTCTCCTTTCCTTTAGGTCACAACCTCAAAGGTAGAGGAACTATGAATGACCCACATAGTCACCCACTTAAATGCAGCCCTCTATTTTATTAACTGGGATATACTGCTTTTCATGGGTACACTTTGATAGTGATTTCTCTTTACTAATTATAAAAAGAATGCATTCTCATTATAAAAGTTTTGAAGATTATACAAATCTACACTTGAGAAAATTGAACCCCCCATGTAAGTAACTACTTTTAATATTCTGTGATATCTCATTCCATTCATTGAAAGTGCTGTTCTTTCTCAGGCAAAGAGATAAGCAATAATGTGAAGCCACAGCCAGGATTAGAATCTTTGGAACTTAGAGAAACTCTGAGGTTTATGGTAGTATCATCTTTCTCTCCCTCTCTTTCCTCCCTTTTCCTTTCTTTTCACTTCTCCCTTCCCCCTCCTTATTCTTTCCCCACCATCCAGTTCTCTCTCTCTACAACCACTACCATTAAAAACACAGAATTGGACTGCAGACAGATTTCATGAACCTAGAACTAAAATAAACCTCATACAAAACTGATTTTTCTTCTGTAAGGTGTAGAAGAAGCTTTATAATATAAACTGCCCATCGGCAGACACCTTGGCTGTGCCCGAGCTCAGCTGCTAAAACAGCTAGGACAGTGCCTACCTTGTGGTAGACACTCAGTTTCTACTGTTGAATAAAGATATAAGAAATGTTCTTGATAGGAGGAACTTGGTCCACATGGAGCCCTGGGTTCTTTTTTAAATATTCCTCTAGAAGTCTAGTTCTATCTGAAAGGTCTAGGCTTCCCACACTTCCTCTTGCCTCCTGCTTCCACAAGCCCTCCTTTCTGTCTCCACAGAGGAAGCTGCTAAGGACAGATTTCAAATCAAAACAGAAAGATTTGTGTTCTGGGAAGGTCAGCCATCAGTGGCCAGCAATTGCAGGTCTCCAGAAATTCAGGCCACATCCCTGGCTACTGGGGTGCGTCCATGCCACCTGACTGTTTTCCCATTAGGGCACAGATTCTATTAGTGGTAAAGGAGGTCAGCAGCTACAGGGGAATTGCATTGAGCGAAAGTGAGACATAAACAAGACCTTAATAGAAATAGGCAGGGCATCAACAGCAAAGAATCCTGCAAGCGGAGCCTGTGTTAAGTTACATGCTACAATGATCGGTGAGATGGTGGAAAGGGTAGGGATTAAAAGTCTTGAAAATAAGCACTGGGAGGGAAGGAGGGGGAGATTCAGAGACTGAAAGGCATCAGAACTGAAGAGGCAAAAGAAAGAAAGCTGACTTTTAAAAATTAAATTAAAGAAATCATTCTATGTCTAAATAACTTTGATTCTTAAAGCTTAATAAACTCCACGAATGGGCTTGAAATCCATAAGCGTGGGTTAGAAATTATGGTCTGTGGACCTGTGAAACATGAGTTGGGGGTTGGGTGATGAAGGAGAACCTAAGAGACAGAAACAAGAGTGTGAAAATGGATGCTCAAGATGGCATTTAAGAGAGGAGGAAATTAATTAAAAGAGCTGTGAGAGAGGAGCCACAGGAGAGACACCTGGTTTTCCTACGTCATTAAATTTCTCAGTCTCCTACTCTGTGTCAAATCTTGAACCAAGAGCTAAAAATATCAGAAAAAAAGTGTAAAATTCATCCCTTCTCCTTAAATAGTCTGCAGTCCAGTCCAATAGTATTACTCACTCACCATATGTCTGCTGAGCACCCGTTATGCACGAGCCTCCACGTTCACCGCTGCGGGGGATGATGAATAAGACAGTTGCACTTCATGAATCTCACAGACTGAAAAAGACCTCACATTCTAAAGGCAAAGATGACCAATACGTAAAACAATTCGGAAACTCCAAAATAAAGGCAACAATGCCAATTCACAATGACCCAGCAATTCCACTTGAAGGTATGTCACTCGGAGAACTTATATGCCTGAAAGTTCTTGGACAAAGATAGGACAATTTTGTTTGCAGAAATGCAAAGCCAGAAACAACAGAATGCCCACCAGTAGGAGAATGGAGAAATAAGTTGTGCATATTCATCTGTTGATAGAATTCCATGTGGCCTGAAAGGTCTGGGCCAGATATAACATTGAATGACAGACACATGTTGGGGAATGATAGCATTTAGATAAATTACACATTTTTGAAACACTTAAAGCAATAGCATTTATATTTTTATGAATGATTAAATATGTATTAAATGTACCAACACATGTACTGGAAGGACATACAGGAAATTCATGGCAGCCACTGATCAGTGTAAGAATGAAAGATCTGGAAATGGGCAGGCCCAGGAAGGCCAGCTCTACCTGGGATGCCCGCCACATTTCTTTTAAAAACTGAAAGCCAAAGTGGTAATATGTTAATATTTATTAATTCCAGGTAGTTGGTGCACAGGTACGTGTGACATTATTCTTTGTACTTAACTGTATTTTTAAAACTTTCTAAAGGAACTGTAAGAAACACAATACAGCTATGAAAGCCTGGATGTAGAATTTGTAGTAAGAATCACAAAGTCAACAGGAGGGCAACTTAAACGCACAAAGAGTGAGCTGAAGCAATGGGAGCAGATGCATGTACTTCGAGTAAGAGGTGGGCGGGAACCGGCACATCCAGTCGGAAGTGGGCAGCTACCATGCACCTCTAACAGACCGTCGGACTACGGGCATTTGGGCTCAATGTTGCCAGATGCTTCTGACATTACAAAATTTGGCCCCATTAAAAAGAAGTGCAAACCAAACTACATATACCTGTGAGCAAAACCCTGAAGCTTTAGATAGGAATTCAATGAAAGAAAATGAGGAAGACCCGGAGGAATTGTGGAGGGCTTCTTTTTTTTTTCATTTTAATTATTGTTCAGGTATGATTTTCTGTATTTTACTCCCATCCCAGCCCCCCCACCCAGCCCTCCCCACCTCCCTCCCATTTCCACCCGCCCCTAGTTTTTGTCCGTGTGTACAAAGAGGGAGGCTCATCTATGGGTTCTGGATCAAAAATGAGAATGCTTCCAAGCCATTTCAAATGATTTGCTTTTCAGTACTTCATAAGACCCTGCAAATGGAGAACTAGTCACTGGGTAGGGGAAGTTTGTATAGAAACTGTGTCAAAAATTTCAGTGATATCTGTAACATATCCACAATGGATTAAGTTCCATGTACACTCTTGTTCAGGATCTGCAAATCACAGCCCATGGGACAAACTGGCTGCTACCTGTTTTGGATGTTCTCAAAGCTAACAGTGGTTTTTACATTTTAAATGCTGAGTGTATATGGGGTGGGTTCGGGGAAGCAAATAAAGAACCATATTTTGTGATGTGAAAATTGTGTGAAATCAAATGTGTCTATAATTTGGTGCCCACTCATTACATATTGTCTACAGCCGATTTTACACTACATCACAGGAACCAAGAAGGAACAACAAGAATCTGTGGCCAGAAAATGTTTGCTGATTACTTATTTGTCCAAAGTCCTTCCCTTCAGATGGGCCATTTCTTAATCATTAGACTATGGAGACTACAAACATCTCTAATATCCCACAATGGAAGTTACTGAACTTAATTCTCACATTCAGGTGAGGAAACCTAAGCTCCGAGGGAGGGCAAGTAAAGCGTCTAAGATCACATACATGGTTAAGTGACAACCAGAGCACAGTCCCTGGAACATTGACCTTCAAAACCCATGCTCTAAGCCCCACACAGCAATCTGTTGGTCAAAATAAGCCTTTTTCCCCTCTAAGTCACTGCCAGCCCCCAGTACATCCCCATTACATCCCCAAGCCCCTCTGCAGGCACACATTCAGCTTTCATGTTCTTTGGCATAAAGGATAGTGGGCCTCTGAGTGTATGGCAAGTGTGATGACAACCTGAAGGATGTGAATCCAGCAGCCAGCCTGAGAGGTAATGACTTGGGAGTTCCACTGGATTTGCCGATTACTCGAATCACTTACTTCAGGCAAAGTCAAGTCAGGCTCTTCCAGCAAACAACAGAGAATTGAAAAACAGATCAATGGAAGCAGCACTGGTTCATTGCCAATGACTTTATCGGATGCAGTTACTGGAGGCTAAACAATGCGTTTGAGCTCAGGGCTGGGGCTCCATGTTATGCTAAGACTGCATTTAAGAGCATATTCCCTGCTATGCATGTGGTCATCGTTTCTTAAGTGGAAAAAAGGTTCTGCTTTTTTAAAAATTTTAAACTTCTGCAGCTTTGGGGTTTGCATAATTTCCTAGGCAAAATGTTCTCTCTCCCCCTTCACTTTGGCTATTAGTTCTGCTGGTAGAACAATGGGTCAAAGATATAAGCCCATTAGAATTGGATTTACGCAGGGAGGCTACAAGGCAATCAGCCCTAGACAATTTGCTGCAAGCATCTCTAGCCTTCCCATTCCCCGCAGATCAGGCAGGGTACTCCTGTTTCTCGTTTGCTCACATTGTTCCCCCACCTGGAATGCCTCTCTCTGCTTCATCTTTACAGAGCCATGATGCCTCTGTAGCCACTCTGTCTTCAATCTATTCTTAAATATCCAATGGCAACTACAGTTTGGCCCATCCCTTTCTATTTAACTGTCCTCTAGTTCTCTCATATGTTCGTCATATCTTTCCAAACATTGATTGGTATGGGCTTGCTGTTACTATGGACAGTCATCTATACTTAGCAAGTAACTAACAACCTGCCACTCTGCCCACGCACCATGGTCCTTGACTGAAGAAATCTTGGAGAATTCTAGTACCTTTCCGCAAATTTCAGGGCCATGCCTGAAGTTTGAAATTCACATTCCTTGCTTCCATTTTGCCTGTTACAGAGCATGTGATCTGAGCACTTAAATTCTTAGCCTTAGTGTCATCTGCCTGATGATGAGAATCTGACCTACCTGGCAGGGCTGTTGTGAGATTCAGTGAAATCAAGTTTGACAAAGTGCTCAATGAGATACCCGACACAGAGGCAAGTGTTGAACAGACACAAGTCGGCTGCGGCTCACTCCTGGGAAGAAGTGTCTGCTTTCTTCCAGGAACACTCTGCCTCTCCCTTTGTAGGATTTTTTTTTTTTTCTGCGAGAATGTATTCTCCCTGGCCTCTGTAAAAGATCAGCTAAATCACAGTGAATTGGTTCAAATGTTTCATATCAAGAAAGAAATTCAAATGTAGTTTTGAGCATGCTGGAAAACTGTGTTTTTCCATCTGATTCCACATTGGAGCCAAGCAAAACAGAGCTCTCCTTAAAGTGGTAATCTGGGGGCAAACCTTTCAAGAAATAGTGTACCAAAGAAGCCCAGGGCTCTAACAGCCACATGCATCTCATCAGCTGGAGAGCCACTGCCTAAGATGGGAATAGGCCCTCCAGCTTGTCAATCATCCAGCCCTGTCCTCCGCCTTAAGTAATAAGAATGGTCACATTTCACTGTGAATTAGGCTAGACTAGATGGTTCCTGTCAAGGTTACCAGGGAGATGTTGAAATAATAACATTTGAAAAGAAAGCAGAAAAATGTACAATAAAAGTAAGCAAAACCCATGCCTGCAAGCTGGGAACTGTTTCTCCCACACAGATTACCCTGCAGAGCTAGTGTTTGGAGATGTTATACTTCTGAGCTGTGGCCTTTGGGAGAAGTGGATGACAGGGGCAGTCAGAAATCATTCCCAGGAGGGTCCTCGTTCTCTAGCTGCCCTTTGTGGCCACGTGTCATTCCACCCACCTCCCTGCTTTATCACCCCCTATACACACCTCTGCCCACAGATACAGACTGCTCTGGTTGCTACCCAGCCTCCAGCCCCTAAATGACAACTGCTATGTTCTGATTATAGCACTTTAGAATCTCTAGGAGTCTATAATCAATGTCCTAAACTGTTAGAGCCATGGGCCAGAGAAGTCAAAACACTGGTAGGATTATCAGGGTCCATACATTGCCCTAGTTAATTCATTCACTTATTCATTCATTTATTCATTTAATACATATACACAGTTAGATTCTCAGTGCTAGCACAAAACTGATAAACATTCGACACTCAAAGAATAAGATACACAAAAGTCCTTTCTCATGGGAACTTAAAGTCATGTGCCTGTGTGTGTCCACGCATATACCTGTGTCTGTCTGTCTGTATTAAGGGTGGATGAGGGGAACTCTACTAAACAAACAAGAACATTTTTATTAATATTTATTGTCTAATATGTTGTCAATGCAAAGTACATAGGGCTACAATAGCACATAGCATGGAGATCCAACTTCACCTGATAGGTTAAAGGAATGTGTGCTAGAAAAGCTGACACTTAAAATAAGGCTTTGATATCTAGAAGTTTGGTTGTTCGTGTGGAAAGGGCAAGCACATCTCAGGCAGAAACACAGGTAAAGACCCTGGGGCAGGAAGGCACCAGTGGATCGGAGAATGGAGTCCTGAAGTGAAACTGTAGATATGTGGTCGGTGCAGATATTTGTGGCCATTGAATGAGTTTGAATTTCATTCTAAATGTGATGGAAAGATGCTTGTAAGTGTTTTTGGAAGAGGAGTGGTATTATCCTATTTTCAATTTTGAGAACATCAGTTTGGATACAGGTCAAATTCTTAGACATAACCTAAGGCCCTTCACAGTCTCAACCTTTAACACCTACCTAGTCATGCTCTTTCATGGTTCTTTTCCTTTGATTGTGTGCTGCTCTTTGCCTTGAAATAACTTATTCTCTCAAAAAATGATCCCTGACATCCTGTTATGTGTCAGACCCCCTCTGAGACACTAAAGCTATGGCACTCAACAAAACTTTTAAAAATCTGTGCTTCCTTTAAGCTTACATTCCGTTACTTTTACTCAGTTTTTCTACTGGTGAACTGCTATTGAAACTTCCAGACCAACTCAACTGGCACCTTTTGTATGTGTGAAATCTTCACTTGCCTCTACTCATACCCTGGTTATATAACTAGGATTCCTTGATGATCAGAGCATCCCTACTTCCCACATGTTGGCCTGAGGTCTCCATAAATGTAGAAAGAATTGTATTTATCTCTTTTATATCCCTCAATAGAGTGTAAAATATATTAGAAGCTTATTAAATGTATTTGAATGAATAATGCATATGTTAGAATTCTCCAGAGAAACAGAGTAAATAGGATGTGTGTGTGTGTATGTTCCAAGACCTTTGGGGTGAGCTGGCAAACTAAACACCCAGGAAAGCCAGTGGTGGAGTTCCAGTCTGTAGTTTGGCAGGCCTGAGACCCAGGAAAAGTGAATGTTTCTGTTGGAGCCTAGAGGTTTTTCCTTAAGAACCATGTTCCAGTTCAAAGGCAGCCAGGCAGAAGGAAGTCTCTTTTGCTCAATGAAGGGACAGCCTTTTTATTCTATTAAGGCCTTCAGTTGGTTGGATAGGGCCCACCCAAATTGAGGAGGGCAATCTGCTTTACACAGTCTACTGATTTAAACGTTAATCTTATCCAAAAACAACTTGACAGAAACATAGAATAATGTTTGACCAAATATTTAGGTACCTCATAGCCCAGTCAGGTTGACATATAAAAATGAACAATCACAAACTGTTAAACATTTAAATCCTCCAACGAAGTTATCAAGATAAGGCAGTAAACCTTAGTGTGAGTATGCTAGCCCTTTTTTCTCCTTGACCATAGTTAAATCAGGATTAGCAGTGAGGGGAAGGATACAGAATTCAAATAGCCTATATCATTAATAAGTTTTTTTAATTGTAAGATTAAGTATTTTGTCCCCAAATGAACTTCCTGTCCTCATAGTCCTTAAGAATCCAAGATAGAAGAGGAGTAAGTGGAAGCTACACTAACCTCCTCCCAGGACCAATCTGGAATTACAACTAAATTGTAGAGAAATCATCCAGAATAACCATACGAATACTAACTGGAGACAAGTCTTATAACCAAGGACAGAGAGAAGAAACCACTTCACCACAACATGACTGGTAGGGAGTGCGGAGGAGATGCAAGAGGGCTGGCTGGGCTCCCATGGGTAGCAGCTGAAGTGCCAGAGGGATACGTCAGCAGCCAGAGTGTTCCCCCTGAGAAGTGTGGGGTCCAAACCCCAAGCTGGCCTACCCAGCCTACAGCTCTAGAGCTGAAAAGAAATCCAGATAACATCCAGCTAGGGTTTCTGTCAGCCAGGGAGAGACTGCTGGAGGCACAGCCTCTAAAAGGGCCAAAGCACAAAATTTTTCTTACAGTCACTTACCCTGAACTCTGGTAAAGGGGCAGAATGGGCAAGAGGCACTTGAGGAGAGTCTGGGGTTGGAGGCTCTGGGGAGAGAACTGAGAAGCAGCCACCAGGATCCTTGTGCAGAGTCATTCCCCATACTGTAGGAGTCATTTTTCTCACGTAGAACACTCCCCCGCAAGTGGCATCAGCCTGAAGGGAAGCAATAGCCCCTCCTTCAGGAATTACTCTGTTCCACCCTGTGGTGCTTAAGCTCAGCTGCTAATAGCTTGACTAGATTAACAACTAATCAATTTAGAGGCTGGTTAGTTTAACAACTAAAACAGAAAACACAAAGCAGCCAAAATGGGAAAACAAAGAAACAGGCCCCAAATGAAAGAACAAGTGAATTCTCCAGAAGATCTAGATGAAATGAAGACAAGCAATTTATCAGATAGAGAATTTAGAGTCATGATTATAAGGATACTCAACAGCAAGAAAAAAGACATAGAAACCATAAGAAAGGACCAGTCAGAAATAAAGAATGCAATATCTGAAATAAATAACACACTAGAGGGAATAAACAGTAGGTTAGATGAAGCACAGGATAGAATCTGTGTTTTGAAAGACAAGGTAGAAAAAAATCACCCAAGCAGAGCAGCAAAAAGAATTTTAAAAAGTGTGGAGAGCTTTAGAAACATTTTGGACAAAGTGAAGCATACCAACATCCTCATCATGGGAACACCAGAAGAAGAAGAGAGTTAGCAAGGGATGAAAACCTATTTGAAGAAATAATGAGAGAAAGCATCCCTAATCTGGTAAAGGAAAAAGTCACACAGGTCCAGGAAGCTCAGAGAGTCCAAAACAAGTTGTGCCTATAGAGGCCTACACCGAGACACATCATAATTTAAATGACAAGGCTTAAAGCCAGGAAGAGAATCTTGTAAGCCACAAGAGAAAAGCAGGTATTTACCTACAAGGGAGCACCAATTAGTTTGGCATCCGAATACTCAACAGAAAGACTTCAGGCCAGAAGGGATTGGCATGAAATATTCAAGGTGATGAAAAGAGAGGGCCTACACCTGAGGTTACTTTACCCAGCAAGGCTATCATTTAAAACTGAAGGAGAAATAAGGAGCTTCCCAGGCAAGAAAAAGCTAAAGGACTTTGTTAACACCAAACCAGTACTGCAAAAATGTTAAAGGGCTTGTTTTCAGAAGAAGAAGAAAAAGAGAAAGAAAAATTAAAACAGAGGAAAATAGCCTAACAATTAAATGGCACTATATATGTATCTATCAATAATCAACTTACATGTAAATGGCTTAAATGCTCTGACCCAGAGACAGAGGGTAGCTGAATGGGTAAGAAAACAAGACCCCTATATGTGATGCCTCCAAGAGACCCATCTCAGATGAAAAGATACACACAGACCAAAAGTAGAGATGCAAATTAAAACCACAGTGAGATACCACTTCACACCAGTCAGAACGGCCATCATAAACAAATCAACAAACAGCAAGTGCTGGCAAGGGTGTGGGGAAAAGGGAGCCCTAGTGCACTGTTGGTGGGAATGCAGACTGGTGCAGTCACTGTGTAAAACAGCATGGAATGTCCTCAAAAAACTAAAAAATGGAACAGCCTTTTGACCCAGTGATTCCATGAAAAATCCTGGGATTATACCCTAAAAATCCTGAAATACCAATTCAAAGACCCTATGCACCCCAATGTTCATAGCAGCATTATTTACAATAGCCAAGTGCAGGAAACAGCCTAAGTGCCCATCAGTACATGAGAGGATCAAAAACTGTGGTACATTTATACAATGGAATATTATGTACCAGACAGAAAGAAGGAACTCCTACCCTGTACAACAGCATGGAGTATAGCATGCTAAGTGAAATAAGCCAGGCAGTAAAAGACAAATACTACAGGATCTCACTTATAAGTGGAACCTAATCAACAAAACAAACAAGTAAGCAAAATAGAACCAGAGACATGCAAATAAAGAACAAATTGACAGTGACCAGAGGGGAGGGGGAGAGGGATAACGAGGGAAAGAAGGGGAAGGGTCAAGTCAAAGAACATGTATAAAGGACCCATGGGCAATGACAATGTGGAGGGAGGATTGAGTGTGGGAGGTGGGGGTGGGTAGGGCAGGAGAGAGTGCAACTGGGGACAAGTGTAATTGAACAGCAATAAAAAAAGTAAAGGGTTGGAAAAAGATACTTCATGCAAATGGAAAAGAATAAAAGCTGAGGTAGCAGTACTTATATCTGACAAAACAGACTTTAAAACTAAGGCTATAGTAAGAGACAAAGAAGGACACTACATAATGATAAAGGGAATAATCCAACAAGAGGATATAATCCTAGTAAGCATTTATGCACCCAATATAAGAGCACCTAAATATGTAAAGCAAATTTTCATAAACATAAAGGGAGAGATAGACAGAAATAGTCATACCTGGGGATTTTAACACCCCATTGGCTTCAATGGATCTACCAGACAGAAAATCAACAAGGAGACAGCAGCCTTAAACAACACACTAGATCAAATGAATTTAATCAACATCTTCAGAGCATTTCACCCCAAAGCAGCAGAATATATATACTTTTCAAGTGCACATGGGATATTTTCTAGGATAGACCACATGTAAGGACACAAAACAAGTCTCAATAAGTTTAAGAAGACTGAAATCATATCAAGTATCTTCTCTGACCACAATGCTACAAAACTAGAAATCAGTCAACAAGAACACTGAAAAACATGCAAAGATGTGGAAGCTAAATAACATGTTATTAAACAATGAATGGGTAAACAACAAGATCAAGGAAGAAATCAAAATATACCTTGAAAAAAATGAAAATGAAGACACAATCCAAAGTCTGTGGGACACTGGGAAAGCAATCCTAAGAGAGAAAGTCAGAGCATACAGGCCTATCTCAAAAAAAAAACAAGAAAAACTCAAATAAATGATTTAACTTCACACTTACAGGAACTTGAAAAAGAACAATGAACAAAGCTCAAAGTGAGTAGAAGGAAGGAAAAAATAAAGATCAGAGCAGAAATAAATGAAATGGAGTCTAAAAAAATACAAAAATCAATGAATCCAAGAGCTGGTTCTTTGAAAAGATAAGATTGACAAACCTTTAACCAGACTCAAGAAAAAAAGAGAAAGGTCCCAAATAAATAAAATCAGAAATGAAAGAGGAAAAATAACAACTGACACCAAAGAAATACAAAGGATTGTAAGAAAATATTATGAACAATTATATGCCAACAAACTGGACGAAGTGGATAAATTCCTAGAAACATGCAATCTTCCAATAATAAATCAGGAAGAATCAGAGAACCTAAGAAATACATAAAAGTGTCTTGCACTCCTGCTATAATTCTTGCCATTGTCATTCCATGAGGGAAAGCACTGGTCAGCTCTACTTAGTGGGCCACTTGGTTTTAAATTACTTTTTAAATCTAAGACAGAAACAGAAATTGTCTCTTGGCAATTCTTTAAGAGCTCATTCTCTGGCTGTCTGAAGAGCCCTGGAAAAATTTGTATCATTTTCATACTAGAGAAAGTTTGTATTTAATAAAAAGTTAAAAACAGAGAAACTTTGAATTTGATAAAAATTAAATACTTGGATGGATGACTGCTTCCAAACCCATCTTAATTTTGTAAAAGGACATACTTCTCTGTCCCAAAACTCATATAAGAATATTATGCACTATTCTTGCTCCTTTTGTACTTCCTACCATTTAAGGTATCATGATAAGCAAGGTAAGGCGGAGGCAGAAACCTGCCACACTCTTGAGGAGTCTTAGTGGGAGGAAAGGGAAGTGGGAGTGCCATCTACTCTTTTCAGTAAGTGGTTTGACCCTGAGGTCAATTTCCCCCACATCCATGTGACCAGCAAAACTCCATCTGAAGGTGAGAAAAAAATTATTAACATTAGTCATCAGATGAACACAGAATTTAAACTGCAGCCTTCAATTTGCTAGGGAATTCCAGGTCACATAGAAATTAGAGTACATGTAATACTGTTCAAAGTGATGCCCAGAGAAGCAGGCAATGAGTTCAAATAGGTTTTTCATAGAAGAGAACGCAGGAGAAGTCACATTATGAGATGAGGGGAAACCAGAATAAAAGGAGGACCAGAAAGAAGGAAGGCCTGACTTGAGGACCATGGATATCTTCACTGCCCAGGATGCTAGGACATGACTGATTTGGAAGTGCTGAGCAGCCACATCTGCCTTGATAAATTGAAGCAGACTGCACAACCTTCTTGAATGTGTGTACCCTGCCTTACGGAATTTAGAACTCAATAGTTAAACTCTTTGATGTCCACATCAGAGGAAGTTCTAAAAAAGATGAAGGTTATCTTTCATATCTAGTGATTAAGTGAAGGATGGGAAATAATTTGGAAGCATCAGCTCATGGTCAGAGATTCTCTTGAAAAAAGATGGTAGTATTTCTAGTATTCCATTCACTTCCTGGAATTTCTAAGAACAACTTTTAATCTCTTAGCTGAGTATTCTGGGTAACATGCCATTTTTATATTACATTTATTTAATGTACAAACATGCAAACTCCAAGAGGACAGCAGTTTCTGTCTTATTTGTTCATCTAGAAGAGTACCTGGCATATACTAGGTAGCACCATTTTTTTTTACATTACAACTTAACAAAGGTCTTTCCAGGACCCTAGATCCTAGAGATTCCTCTCTTATCTCTGTCATCTGTGTGTGTGTGGAAGTATGCATGTATGTGTGTGTATATATTATATGATTATATATACTATTATATATTGTTATCGATGTATATTATATAACTATACATATTATATATAATATAATAATATGTATTATGTGTGTATGCATATGCACACTTGCATATATAGTCACTATACATATATATCTGCATATTTACTGAATCATTTCTATTTTAGGAAAAGATGTTACTCCTTGTGAACATATAAAACTCATGCTACATGTTGTTGTTGTGTGTCCATCAGATGATGAAGCTTTAGACTCTAAGCACTGATGATGTATCTCAAATACTGTTTATGACTTGTACAGATAAAGTTGCATACAATAGTGCTAACTCTTAATAAAGTGATTTGACAGACTAATAATAGAGTCTGCTTGTTATTATAAGAGTTGGGGAGGTGGGGTGGTATAGGCTGGTGAAGGGTCACCATAATTATCCTCCCATAACCCCTATGTACACACATGCACACAAACACACACAGGTAATCAACTTTTTAGGGGTTCAAATTTGATACACTTTTAGAATATTCAAATATTCAGGAAGTATCAAACACTCAGAAAGTAATGCATGGCTTTTTATAACTTTAAGATCTATGTCTCACCATCTATTTGCATTGTAAAGGAATGTAGAAAAACTTTCACAGCAAATTAGTCTAAAGTGAAACAAGAACTGTAAGTGTGAGTACATGAGTGTCAATGTGTGAGTGTCATACACTGTAGGAGTTTCTCTTAAAATATTCCCTGTTGTCCCTGGCTGGTGTGGCTCAGTGGATTGAGTTTTGGTCTGTGAGCCAAAGGGTCGCCAATTCGATTCCCAGTCAGGGCACATGCCTGGGTTGCAGGCCAGGTCTCCAGTAGGGGCTACACAAGAAGGCAACCACAGATTGATGTTTCTCTCCCTCTCTTTCTCCCTCCCTTCCCCTCTCTCTAAAAATAAATAAATAAAATCTTTTAAAAATATTCCCTGTTGTCAATACGTCAGCTGTTTTGCTCCCTCCATCCCTGTCCCTGGTCTCTTATGGAATGTTTCAGAAAGAGAGAAATATACGTAAAGACATAAGCTTTCTGTTTGCTTGGGCTTTTAGATGAATGGAAATTTGTTACAAAACTAGTTTAAATTCCATTAGAAATCTTAACATTTTAATGAGTAGCCTGGCTTCTCTATTGTGGTCAGTAGTCTGCTGAATGGTTGGCACAAACACAAATATTTCCACTTTCCAGATGAGGAAACACTGGCCCAGAGACTGCAGTGCTTTAGTGTAAGGCTCCCTGGGAGAAAAATTGCCTCAGGGGGTGAGGGTAGACCCCAGGGCTCTGGGCTCCCTTTGACCAAAGCCAAAGAAGTACTCACGTCATGATCTGGTTCTCCACACCAGCCTCCACCAGGGCCCCGTCGACAAAGAGAGGGACCGAAGTGAAAGCATACTTGTCCCAGGAGTGGCCCTCGTTGAAACTCACCCTGCATTAGAAACAAGTACATGAAAGAGGCAGCTGAAAATAAAACCACACTCTTCTGCCACCATTTTCCAGGTTATTAAATTCTCCTCTTTGTCTTGCTCTCTGGCAGTTGGGATATCAATGGGCATTAATCATCAACATCTCCCCATATTATTATCAGATTTGATTAAAGCTGCATTTCCTAACCCAGGCAGAAACACCACCAGGGCTGCAGAAATACTTCAACATATTAGAATTGAAAAAACAACCCAAGCAGCAGGGCTTAGTGGATGGAGTGTCACGTTTCAAGTACTCAGAATGGAACCCGAGGTTCAATATACTGCACAATCAATTCAGCCCTTGGAGTTTTTGACACAGATAAATTGAGTAGTGCCGAGTGTACCATGTGGGAGGGGAGGTGTGTGTCTTTAGATCATACCTTTAAGAAAACAACTTCCTACTAGTTCAAAATGGATGTTAGGATCATTTTCCCTCCCCAATGCCACTTTAAGAGGCTTTTAGAGATGAATATTGAGTGTTGGGGATGTTCCGGGCAGCGCTGTGCCATCTTTCATCCAATGGTAAGAGGAAGGTCTGGCCCTTTGTGGATACAACTTCAGAAACTTTTTAAGCAATGCAGCTAAGGACTCCGGCGATTCCGAGTGCTTGCTTCCTTCCCTTTCCTGGCAGTATCAAGGCCTTGCCTGCCCTTGGTTTACCCAGGGACACAGCCCAAAGACCATCTCCTCTGGAAAGCTTTTCCCAATACTGCTTCCGCAAGGCAGCTTTATTTGCTTCATTCTCAGAGATTGATTCTTCCTGGCCAGGTTAATTTTTAATTCTTCTCTGACTCCACAACACAGGATTCTCTGAGTTCAATTGTAGAAACTCCACTTCCTGTAAGACCCAAGCCTTCTTCTATCAGAGTGCTGAGTGATAGTTTTTTAACTTATCTTGAATCCCTCAATTCAACATTATAATCTCGGGAATTCAGGGGTGCCGTGCATGTCATGTTCACTGAATGACCCCTTAACACCACCTACATATCTATATTAGAGTGCTGCTTTCCTGATACTGCATATATATTATCAAAAATATGTCTGACTTTCCTAATGACCTGTGAACTCTTTGGGATTAAAGACCATAGCATTCATTTTTGCATGCCTAGTACTTAGCAGGAAAAATTGGCACAGGGTACTATATAAATGTTAAATGAGTAAATGAATAAAACAAATAAGGAATGATTAAGAGTCTTCTTCTAACCCACCCAAGCATTTTTTTTCAAGCATGATTTATACTTCTATCTACAAACTGGATGCGGGAGTCTCTTCCCCCTCATAGTCAACCGACTCAGTCTGTTCTCCATTTATTTACTTCTTTGACTCTCTCAGTCTCTCTGTCTCTCTCTTTTTCTCACTGTCTTAACCTCTCTTCCCCAATATATTGATTAAAAATAATTAGAAAGTCAATCTCTTTACCACTAGAACAATTAATCTCTCAGACAATTCTTGTATTTATGGTGTACCTAGGTCTATGTCCTAGACAAAAAAAGAATATAGTTGCTCATAAAAGTTCTGCGGGTTCCTAAATTAAGAGTGTATATTTCGACTTAAAAAAACATTATTGAGATATCTTTAACATATAAAATCTTTTATAGTTAAAGTGTATAAGTTGATGTTTTGATATGTTGTGGAAAAATCCGCACAGTCAAGCTGATTTCAGGGGAGTGTGGGGAGGAAGAAGGGAGGAAGGAGACTTTGGTCAAAGGGCACAGAGTTTCAGTTGTGTAAGATGAACAAGTGTTGAACACCTAATATAAAGCATGATGATGACAGCCAAGAATACCGTCGTGACTTTTAAGGACTTGGTCATTTTAGTTTTTAAAAAATAGTCTAAAAACTAAATAGTCATCCAAGCTGACTCGGAGAAAGTTGGGCAGATCTAAGCTGCTCTTCTTGGAAATGAGGTTCTCATTGCAAAAGTGAAAACAAAAGCATGATTCGGAATGGACTTGACTTTTTTTTGCCATGTACCATCTTGGTTCCTAAAATAATCATAGCTGTTTCAAAGTATTCCGGGGCCACTAATTAGTTAACGCTGTGTGGTAAGTCCAGGAAGTAAATATGTGTGTGTGTGTGTGTGTGTGTGTGTGTGTGTAAGTAAGTGTGTCTAATTTCTTAATTGTCTGTTTTGGTGACTTTGAATAAATTGATTATTGTCTTGAGAGAAAAAAGCCAAAGTGAGTTGAAGGTCTCTGTCCTTGTCTCATTCTCAGACTTTCCTTACCGATGAAGGTCAGGTGTTAACACTAGTAGAACAAATTATTGTTACTGTCACCAGCATCCCAGGGAAAGAAGAGCCCTCATTACACTAACATTAGTAGAAGGGCAGCCCTGGCCAGTGTGGCTCAGTTGGTTGGAGCATTGTCCCATAGACTGAAAGGTCACAGGTTTGATTCTTGGTCAGAGCACATACCCAGTTTGGGGTTCAATCCCTTGTCAGGGACCATACAAGAAGGCAAGCAATCAGTGTTTCTCTTTCACATTGATGTCTCTCCCTCTCTCCACCCCCGCTTTCCTCTCTCTCTCTCTAAAAAAAGAAAAAAGCAATGAAAAAATGTCTTCGGGTGAGGATAAAAAAACTAGGACAGAGAATAGCTATCTTTACATTATACATGAAGATAAATTACCATAGTAGACACAGAGGGGCCATCACAGCCTTCTAGCTCAAAAATGGAAGCTCCCAAGAGGATCTAAGCTAGAGATGAATAGAGAAATGGTGGAAGATAAAAGCCCAGCTGAATAAACTGAATTCATATGGAAGGAGCAGAAGTATGGGTTAGAGGGAAGGCTGGGATGAGCGGGAAAAATGGGAAATGCCAAAATCCAGGTGGGAAAGCTAGCATATACAATAATCAAAGTGCAAAGATGACATAAGATAAGCACAAGCAAAGGGGCAGGTCTCCAGAGCCAGAGTGAGGAATGAATCCTACGACCCCCTGTTTAGGTCAGTGCACCACTGGAAATACAGAGTGGTGCCACTCACAGGTCTTCCGAGATCAGTAATTCCTAACACACGACTAATTATTTTTAAAAAGTACACAACAAAAAATCTCCTAAAGAAACTCCAAAAGATACATTTAAAACGTTTTATCTCTTGCGTATCAGAAATGTGGGTCTGGGTGACTTGACATGAGTGAAAGCGAGTCTTTTCTATGACTAGAAGTTTTTAAATGTTCTGAATCAACTGTATTGAATGGTGTCCCCAGGAGATCCACCTTCTCCTCCTCAGTTCAATAGCTCATTAATGGCCAAGACAAAGGAATTAGGAATTTCTTATTAGGTCCCCAGGTGAAATTGAAATTGGTGGGATTGCCAATACTCAGGGAGACAGGAGTAAAGTTATAACTGGCCTCCAAATAGTGGCAAGACAGGACTGCAAAATCCAAATAAAATAAGATTAATTTATCAAACATTTATTGATGCCTACTCTGTGGCAGCTCTGGCACCGCCTTCTGTTCCAGAGATGTAGTAGCGGACAAGAAAGGGATGGCCCTAGCTTCAGTAGGACTTACATTCTAGTTTGAGGAGACAGACAGTCAGCAGATAAGTGGATACAAACACATGAGGTAGAAAAAAGTGTCATGAAGGCAATTAAAATAGAGTGATGTGATGGAGAATGACTGAACACATAGTTCCTATCAGAAATTTAAGAAAGTCCTCTCTGAGGAGGTGACATTTAAACTAAAATCTGAATAATAAGGAACTAGCTGTGCAAAGATCAAGGTGAGAGCCATTCCAGAAGGCAGATCGAATGTGAAATGAAGTTGCTGTATGGGAAGAACAGAAAAATGTTCAGTGGTTGTAGATTAGTGGGGAAGGAAATTAGCAGAAGGAAATGCAGTCCAAAAAAAAAAGGTCTGGGCCAGACTAGAAAGGATTCTTTTCCAGTTGAAATGGGAAAGATATGATTTGAGTTAAACTTTAGAATATAACTCTTATTTCTTTGGTGAGTGGATTGTCAGGGCCCAAAGTGGATGGAAGAAGATGAATTGGGGGGAGGTTTGGGAACTGTCAGAGACCAAGTAAGAGAAGAGGTTTGGACAAAGGTTATAACAGAGGAGACAAAAGATATGGAAAGACTTAGGATATCGTTAGAGGTAAAGTAAACAGGGTTTGGTGACAGAATATGCACAGATTGCTTGAGCAAAGCAAAGAAATCATGGACAACATGTATTTGGGGAGGTAAGTAACTGAAATAGGGACACGGAAAGAAAAGCAGAAACAAAGTTTGTTTATTTGATTCTGTTTAGTCCACATCAAGGTTTGGATGCTTTTTGGACTTCCATATTGTAACTGTCAAGGAGACATTTGGGTGCATGGATCTGGATTTCTGGGGAGTGACCAAAGCTAGGAATGTAGATTTAGAAGTCGCTTATAAGGTAAAATCAAATTCAAGCATAATACCTAATTTTTTTAAAGGCTCACATTTGGAAAAAGGAAAATAGTAAGTAATAACAAGCTTAAAAAAACCCCAAAAAACAAAAACAAAAAACAGGGTCATAGACAGGTTCAAGGTAGACATTTCCAAGAAATGTCGCTATTATGAGAGGCAATCAAGCCACTGAATCTAACATGTGTTCACACATAGGTAACATGTGTAATAACTTATCCAACTACCAGATTATAAATACTATGTTTAGTTTTGATCATTGTAGAAAACTGGCAATCAGTGTGACTAAAGGTAAAAAAAAAAAAGGTTGTTCTAGAAACAGGTTATATAAATTGAAGACAGCTCAGGAAAGAGAATAATATAACTGAATTAATTATCATTGCCTTATAATATTTTTCAGTGAGAAAGCTTTCAAACAGTTAAACAAGCAAAAAGGACAACCATATTTATTGACTACTGAAAAGGGGCAATGTCTTTGAATAAACTCTGAGAAAATATAGTTAAATGCATGAAAATATCAGTTAAAATACAGCTAGAATAAGGGAGTCAATATTCCCTCCCATTCTTATCATTATTCTAAAGAGCAGAGTCATATATCTGTATATAAGAATATAAGCTCCCAAATATTTCTTTTGTACATTGGTATATCCCAGCCCCAATACTAGTGCTTTATAAATAGTACATGCTTAAACAATATGTGAGGAATAAACAAAAATGCACAAAATATGTCTTGAGTTGCATATCTGTTCATTTTCCAGAACTTATAAAGGCTAGACAAAGAAATATCTTGAGGTCCCTTCCAACTGTGGTCCTTTCCAAAGTTATAAAAATTACATGCAGTTCTAGAGCAAACATTCTGCATAAGTCTGTCCAGCAGAACAGGAGCTGATGGACAAAAATTGCAAGTAGGTTCATTATTGCTCAACACAAAAACAATCTTTCAAACAAACTACGGGCATTGTACAAGATGGAAGCTCTCTGTCTTGGGTATTTGCCAGTTGGTCAGCACTGTGGTATTCTGGTAAAGTACAGTGACCTTCTTAGGTATCACAGAGGTATCTTCTAAGACCCCCTCCTTGCTTCATGCATCTATAACTTCATGATACTGAAATAAGATCAACTAAAATGAAACAGAATCTTCCAGGAACATCCAGAGCCCTCCCCAGAAGTCTCTAGCACAGAAACAGAGTTATACTGGTCATTAAGAATCAATGTTTCTCCATTTGGTGAGGTGTGCTGTTCTATTTTATCACAAAGCATGAGGTGGTAGCATTTTAGCCACCTGGAAGGTCTTCAGGATAGCACATGCCTTTCACTTCTCAGAGATACATATTGTTCAGAACTATTGTTTTTGTGGGAATGTTTTGCTGAACAAAAAAGGCTAGTTGATGTTTTGCTTTCAGTTTCCAAGAACATTCCATTGAAAGGAGACACTGACCACTTGTCAGAGCTAAGCAAATTGTAGGATCCTAGTCTACCTGCCTCAGTTTTCATTAAAACACTGATTCCGTGGGGCTCCATTGTTCCCTTCCCTCTACTGCTTCTAAGGTACAAAGGTCATACTCTCTGGAAGGCTAAACTGAAATAGCACTTACGAGCTAATCTCTATGCATCCAAATGTGTGTAGTCACAAATAGATGAGTTAATTTGTATGCTTTTTTTGTTTTCATACATATCTAGCTCCCTATCATTTCAATTTACAGGAAACAGCATGCCTTGTTAGCCTCGATAAAGTTTCCCCCAGTTTTCAATGATGACTCCTATTTTCTCTGAAAGGTAATGTACCTATTATTTAAATTGGAGAGCCATAGTACTCTTCTGTGAGAGTGAGTAGGCTGGTGTCATTTTCCTGTGCAAACACATATACATCTGTATACAAAATAACGTCAGAGACATACAATAGAAAGTCACAATGAAGTGATTACTTAACCTTTCTTCCACTTAAAATGAGCTGTGTGTTTATCTTGAAGGTTATGACTTAACTAGAAACTACTGGTAATAAAGAAACAAATGTTTGAGTTTCACAAGCTTGTAATTCATAAGCAAGAGACAAAATCAGGCAAGAATTTCTTAAGGAAACATTGATGATCAAGGTCAAGCCCTTACAAAACATTCACTCAGCCTTTGAAACCAAAGTTCAAAGCAGAATTCCTGAATGAGTTATTTGTGGTTGTTTTCTAACACACTCAAAAGCTGTCATTTAACCACTGGAAGTGTGAATTTAGAAAGGCATTCATAGATAAATAAGTAGAAATTGTGGGTGATGTCCAAGTTCAGGGAAATGTGTAGCATTTATGACAAATGATAGTATCAATATCCTTTATGTGGAGAAAATGCTATCTCAAAAGCTGAACTTGAAAAATTATTGTCAATACCATGTAAGTTGGAGTAGGTGAACAAATGGAAGGTATTACTACCATTATTATTATCAGAGGTAATTCAATGGGAATGTCATTTATTTTTACTGAGCTTTATTTTGTTTTTTCATCAACAGAAGAGATACATCATAGAACACAAGAGAATTCAAACTTAGTATTGATGACTTTGAAAGGCATGATTTGATCCTACTTACATATCCCTGAGAGAATATTAAATAATTTCCCAACTTAGATGATTTCCCTCAATTCCCAGACAAGTGCTCCTTTTGGAAGTAATATGTGGACTACCTAAACTTGTCTATGATCTCTCAGAAGGCAGGGCCATGTGGTAAGCCTCTGTGTACTCATTAAAGTATCTGAGAGATTAGTCATTAAAACAGAAGAGCATCCATTATAGAAACCCAACTTGGTGCTGCCTTGTACTAACTGTGTAGCCTTGAGCAAGGTATTTAGTATGCCTGCATTGCAATGGCACTATAAATATGTGATAAAAAGAGTACTCACATACATAGGGTTGTTTCTGGAAGATAATTCATGTAAAGCTTTAGAACAGTATTGAGAATGTAATAATCAATCCCTCAGTAAATGCTGACTATCATTAATAGCACCTAATTCCATTCCTCTGACGCTAACCAAAAAGTATATGCTCAGTAGTAAAAGGATGATAAACAATTACACTGGGAACTTTTACAAGCTCACCCTTGAGTTGGTAGAACACTTTTCTTATAAATGGCTCATGTATATATTTAAAATTTATTCTCTCAATCTCTCTCTAAGAAGATATAGTAGTAGGTGTTACCATTTTACTTTATGCTAGGTTGAACTCTAAGGAACTGATGATACTTCACCATTTGTGACTTACAAAAATGCCAATTTCATTTGGTTTAACTTAATAAATGGCCAGACTGAGAGATGGGGATCTTATGCCTTTTCCTGATTATGATCTGATGCTTCCCAGTAAAAGTCTCTGAAAACGCTTACTCCACAAATCATGGGCCTGGTATTTAAGCCAGAGTCCACTTCCTAGTGCATGGATAATCCAACCCCACCTGTACTCTAGGGAGCATATTCTCTGCCACCAAGTCTTCACTCTCAAATATTCACTTAGCTGACCCTGAGATTCCTTTCCTTCAGGATAGCAACCCACATGAGACTTATCCAACCCCGTCCCCAAACAAAAGCAAACAATAGCAACATCATCATCATCATTAAAGTCATCATCTTAATTATATATCCTCAGCTATTTGTCCTCACTGGAGTGTTAACATATATGTATATTAAATATATATATATATTTATATTCAACTTTATTCTATAATCTATTTATCTACTTTCTTAAGAAGAGTTATCTACAGTCTCTCTGTTACCTCATTGCTTATCATTCCTTGATTCATGCGTTCATCCATTCATCCATCCATCTATTCATTTATTCATTCACTCATAAATCTATTGCAATCTACCTTTTAAGCCCACCTCTCTTTTGAATCTACTCTGACAAGGATCATCAATGACATATTGATTAGTCCTAGATTGTTTTTCACTCTATAACTAATTTATCTGATTATAGAATTGGTGCTATTGATCACCTCTTCTTTCAGCATGCACGAAAATATTTCTCCTGGGCATTTTTTTTTTTGGCAACTCCTTAATCTGTCCACAATTTCTTCTTCTGCTCTGCATGTCAGTGTTCACCAGTGTTCCTTAGGAGGCCCTGGCTGCTCCTTATTATACCCACCCTGAGGCACTGAGTCCACAGCCATGGCTTTAACTATCACCTAACAACTAAATGAATCTAAATCCAGAGTGTCAGCCCAGACCTCTCTCCTGATTTTCAGATGAATATGTCTGACAACTAATGATCATCTCTGCTTGAATATTTATAGACATCTCAAACTCAAATTATCTAGGTCTGAACTTCGTTCATGCACTAACCTTCTTCTTGAAGCAATTTGCATCTCCTATATTTTCAATTCTTGACCTTATCCATTTGAACTCAGAGGTCATTCTTGCTCTTTTTTTTGCTTTATCTGAGCATGGTTCCTACCATCCCACTGTATACATCATTTCTCCCCACCTAAATTACCTGGCCTACTACTACTACCTAAGTGTTAAATGATGCAATGAACATTGAGTGGATGGGTGGATGAATAAATGGATGAGGAAGTGGATAAATGGGCACAAAACCATGCAGAATAACATGTCCCAAGTCTTTCCACCATAAAGTTGCTCATTAATAGAGCAGGGGTCTGTCCTTACCATAAATGCCTGACTGGCAGAGGTGTGTGCTTCATGGCCACCAGGGCGCCACCCCAGTCTAGGAACCAGACGTTGTACTCCTCATCAAAGATCTGGAACAATGACAACAACAATTATAGCAACACCTTACATTTGCACAGTGCTTCCCAGTTTACAAAGTCTTTTATATAAATTGTTCCTTCTTCCAATATCCCTATCAGGCAATTTGGCAAGTACTATCTCCTGCTTTAATAGATCAGGAAATGGGCTTGCAGAGAACAAATAAGCCTCCCTAGGCTAAGGACATGGCTTTTCCATGGCTCTTCCCACTGGTACTGTGAACCAGTGTGCCACAGGAAGGCGAGGCAACAAGATGCATGCTCAACTGGATAATCAAAAGGAAAATATAACTAACAAAGCCTCCCCATCTTTATTTTAGTAGATTACTACTCAGCTCTCTCTTCTTCCTCAACTATTCAGATGCTAGCTAATTTACACATGGGTCTGGGTCTTATAGTTCTCTTTATAATTATCTAGGAAGACAAAAGACTTTCATTTGGAAATTGTGGTATACATGATCACTGAGTTCTTAGTCTTAGCCACCACCTTCAAGTTTTCCCTGCAAGATGAACGAAGACCTAAGTTTGGTGCTCAGGGATCTTTATACTCACTGCTCATAGAAACATAGTTCTCCCAGGGACCCAAAGTAATTCATTCTTTGATTTATCCACTTGCCTATCAACTACTCATCCATCCACTCACTCATTCAGTGACCCATCCACCCAATCAACATAGGCATTTACTAAGCATCTACTACAATGCAAGACTCTTAGCTAAGAGAACTTCTAACCTAATCCCACATATAGCAATGTTTCTTGTACATATGACTTTCAAATCTCCAACCCGAAATAGGAAAGAAACATTTCACTAGCAGAGACCCAATCCCCTACTTTAAATCTTCTAGAGAAAAGTGGAATTGAAGAATCCCTCTAGCTTTCTAACATTTATAGTGCTTCTTGCAGCCTGGATGGAGAGGTTAAGATGGTGGGTTAAGTGAGAACTAAGAAGAAACCGGTAGGTTTGAAAGGGAGGTAATAGTAGGAGAAATGGGGCCTTTTTCACACATGTCTCAGAAACACTACAGAAAGCAAGCAAGTGGATTCTCAGGCCAGGCCTCGGTTTCTTTTCTTTCCCATATTTGGTTTTAAATGAAAGAAGAATGTCCATACTAATGGTGAGTGTTAATGCACAAAGGACATAAGGGGAATTTGTTTGTATTTTAGACATAAACAAAGACCCTGAACCTGTAATGCTAGCATTTTCTCTCCAGATCTATAGGTGGGCTCTGTGATGAGCCACATAATGGGGGTTCTTGGCATTCGAAAGGAGAGAGAAGTTGTTATGCTCACACTCTACTCTCACTACTATCATTCTGGCCACTATCATCTCTTGCCCTGTCCAGCACTGGAGTGGAAACTGGAACCCTTAGCTCTTTGGAAAGAGGGAAAAAAACAAAGTAGTCACAGTGCAAGGATGAAATGTTGCAGTCTCCATGTGATAGGGAGAGCTGTTCCTTGAGTTGGAGGGAGAATGGCTTGTCTGTTTGGAGTTTCTATACCAGAAGAGTTTGCATCCCAGCTTCTATCCTCATTGGGCCCCTTTTTAAAAAATATATTTTATTGATTAT